>OU892287.1:32115701-32639906 GCA_917834065.1 Ceutorhynchus assimilis | reverse complement strand
GCACTTTTAAGAAGAATTTGGGTTGTTTTGCCGTCTTTAATGTGGTTTTCAATCAAAAATAAGCCCAGGAAATGAACTTGATGAAAATAACTTCCAATTTCGATCAAAATTTTCGTTAGGAATGGTTTTTTCCATTGTTTTACCGCTTGAATTTGTTCAATAAACGCGTATTCAAGCCAACTTTTCATTTAGAAGTGAAGTTATTCCAGAAAATGTGAAAATAATTCTATCTTACAATAATTTCGGATAATTTACTTTTTTACTAGAGAACAAGTCTAAAAGGCAATTTTAAGAAGAATTTGGGTTGATTTGCCGTCTTTAATGTGGTTTTCAATCAAAAATACGCCAGGAATTGAACTTGATGAAAATAATTTCCAATTTCGATCAAAACATTCGTTAGGAATGGTTTTTCCATTGTTTTACGCTTGAATTTGTTCATTAAACGCGTATTTCAAGTCAACTTTTCATTTGGAAGTGAAGTTATTCCAAAACTTGCGAAAATAATTCCATCTTACAATAATTTCGGATAATTTACTTTTTTACTAGAGAACAAGTCTAAAAATCAATTCTAAGAAGAATTTGGGTTGTTTTGCCGTCTTTAATGTGGTTTTCAATCAAAAATACGCCAGGAAATGAACCTGATGAAAATAACTTCTAATTTCGATCAAAACATTCGTTAGGAATGGCTTTTCCATAGTTATACGCTCGAATTTGTTCATTAAACGCGTATTTCAAGCCAACTTTTCATTTGGAAGTGAAGTTATTCCAGAAAATGCGAAAATTCTATCTTACAATAATTTCGGATATATTACTTTCTCACTACAGAACAAGTCTAAAAAGCACTTTCAAGAAGAATTTGGGCTGTTTTGCCGTGTTTAATGCGGTTTTCAATCAAAAATACGCCAGGAAATGAACCTGATGAAAATAATTTCCAATTTCGATCAAAACATGCGTTAGGAATGGTTTTTCCATAGTTATACGCTTGAATTTGTTCATTAAACGCGTATTTCAAGCCAACTTTTCATTTGGAAGTAAAGTTATTCCAGAAAATGCGAAAATAATTCTATCTTACAATAATTTCTGATAATTTACTTTCTCACTACAGAACAAGTCTAAAAAGCAATTTTAAGAAGAATTTGGGTTGTTTTGCCGTCTTTAATGCGGTTTTCAATCAAAAATACGTACTTGATGGAAATAATTTCCAATTTCGATCAAAACATGCGTTAGGAATGGTTTTTCCATAGTTATACGCTTGAATTTGTTCATTATACGCGTATTTCAAGCCAACTTTTCATTTGGAAGTGAAGTTATTCCAGAAAATGCGAAAATAATTCTATATTACAATAAATTCGGATAATTTACTTTCTCACTACAGAACAAGTCTAAAAATCAATTCTAAGAAGAATTTGGGTTGTTTTGCCGTCTTTAATGTGGTTTTCAATCAAAAATACGCCAGGAAATGAACCTGATGAAAATAACTTCTAATTTCGATCAAAACATTCGTTAGGAATGGTTTTTCCATAGTTATACGCTCGAATTTGTTCATTAAACGCGTATTTCAAGCCAACTTTTCATTTGGAAGTGAAGTTATTTCAGAAAATGCAAAATAATTCTATCTTACAATAATTTCATATATTTTACTTTCTCACTACAGAACAAGTCTAAAAAGCACTTTTTAGAAGAATTTGGGCTGTTTTGGCGTCTTTAATGCGGTTTTCAATCAAAAATACGCCAGGAAATGAACTTGATGAAAATAATTTCCAATTTCGATCAAAACATTCGTTAGGAATGGTTTTCCATTGTTATGAGCTTGAAATTGTTCGTTAAACGCGTATTTCAAGCATACTTTTCATTTGGAAGTGAAGTTATTCCAGAAACTGCGAAAATAAATCTATCTTACAATAATTTCAGATATTTTACTTTCTCACTACAGAACAAGTCTAAAAAGCACTTTTAAGAAGAATTTGGGTTGTTTTGCCGTCTTTAATGTGGTTTTCAATCAAAAATAAGCCAGGAAATGAACTTGATGAAAATAACTTCCAATTTCGATCAAAATTTTCGTTAGGAATGGTTTTTCCATTGTTTTACGCTTGAATTTGTTCATTAAACGCGTATTTCAAGCCAACTTTTCATTTAGAAGTGAAGTTATTCCAGAAAATGTGAAAATAATTCTATCTTACAATAATTTCGGATAATTTACTTTTTTACTAGAGAACAAGTCTAAAAGGCAATTTTAAGAAGAATTTGGGTTGATTTGCCGTCTTTAATGTGGTTTTCAATCAAAAATACGCCAGGAAATGAACTTGATGAAAATAATTTCCAATTTCGATCAAAACATTCCTTAGGAATGGTTTTTCCATAGTTATAAGCTTGAATTTGTTCGTTAAACGCGTATTTCAAGCATAATTTTCATTTGGAAGTGAAGTTATTCCAGAAAATGCGAAAATAATTCTATCTTACAATAATTTCGGATAATTTACTTTTTTACTAGAGAACAAGTCTAAAAAGCAATTTTAAGAAGAATTTGGGTTGTATTGCCGTCTTTAATGTGGTTTTCAATCAAAAATACGCCAGGAAATGAACCTGATGAAAATAACTTCTAATTTCGATCAAAACATTCGTTAGGAATGGTTTTTCCATAGTTATACGCTTGAATTTGTTCATTAAACGCGTATTTCAAGCCAACTTTTCATTTGGAAGTGAAGTTATTTCAGAAAATGCGAAAATAATTCTATCTTACAATAATTTCGGATATTTTACTTTCTCACTACAGAACAAGTCTAAAAAGCACTTTTTAGAAGAATTTGGGCTGTTTTGGCGTCTTTAATGCGGTTTTCAATCAAAAATACGCCAGGAAATGAACTCGATGAAAATAATTTCCAATTTCGATCAAAACATTCGTTAGGAATGGTTTTCCATTGTTATGAGCTTGAATTTGTTCGTTAAACGCGTATTTCAAGCATACTTTTCATTTGGAAGTGAAGTTATTCCAGAAACTGCGAAAATAAATCTATCTTACAATAATTTCAGATATTTTACTTTCTCACTACAGAACAAGTCTAAAAAGCACTTTTAAGAAGAATTTGGGTTGTTTTGCCGTCTTTAATGTGGTTTTCAATCAAAAATAAGCCAGGAAATGAACTTGATGAAAATAACTTCCAATTTCGATCAAAATTTTCGTTAGGAATGGTTTTTCCATTGTTTTACGCTTGAATTTGTTCATTAAACGCGTATTTCAAGCCAACTTTTCATTTAGAAGTGAAGTTATTCCAGAAAATGTGAAAATAATTCTATCTTACAATAATTTCGGATAATTTACTTTTTTACTAGAGAACAAGTCTAAAAGGCAATTTTAAGAAGAATTTGGGTTGATTTGCCGTCTTTAATGTGGTTTTCAATCAAAAATACGCCAGGAAATGAACTTGAAAATAATTTCCAATTTCGATCAAAACATTCGTTAGGAATGGTTTTTCCATTGTTTTACGCTTGAATTTGTTCATTAAACGCGTATTTCAAGTCAACTTTTCATTTGGAAGTGAAGTTATTCCAAAACTTGCGAAAATAATTCCATCTTACAATAATTTCGGATAATTTACTTTTTTACTAGAGAACAAGTCTAAAAATCGATTCTAAGAAGAATTTGGGTTGTTTTGCCGTCTTTAATGTGGTTTTCAATCAAAAATACGCCAGGAAATGAACCTGATGAAAATAATTTCCAATTTCGATCAAAACATGCGTTAGGAATGGTTTTTCCATAGTTATACGCTTGAATTTGTTCATTAAACGCGTATTTCAAGCCAACTTTTCATTTGGAAGTAAAGTTATTCCAGAAAATGCGAAAATAATTCTATCTTACAATAATTTCTGATAATTTACTTTCTCACTACAGAACAAGTCTAAAAAGCAATTTTAAGAAGAATTTGGGTTGTTTTGCCGTCTTTAATGCGGTTTTCAATCAAAAATACGAACTTGATGGAAATAATTTCCAATTTCGATCAAAACATGCGTTAGGAATGGTTTTTCCATAGTTATACGCTTGAATTTGTTCATTATACGCGTATTTCAAGCCAACTTTTCATTTGGAAGTGAAGTTATTCCAGAAAATGCGAAAATAATTCTATATTACAATAAATTCGGATAATTTACTTTCTCACTACAGAACAAGTCTAAAAAGCAATTTTAAGAAGAATTTGGGTTGTTTTTCCCTCTTTAATGCGGTTTTCAATCAAAAATACGCCAGGAAATGAACTTGATGAAAATAATTTCCGATTTCGATCAAAACATTCGTTAGGAATGGTTTTTCCATTGTTATAAGCATGCATTTGTTCGTTAAACGCGTATTTCAAGCATGATTTTCATTTGGAAGTGAAGTTACTCCAGAAAATGCGAAAATAATTATGTCTTACAATAATTTCGGATAATTTACTTTCTCACTACAGAACAAGTCTAAAAAGCACTTTTAAGAAGAATTTGGGTTGTTTTGCCGTCTTTGATGTGGTTTTCAATCAAAAATAAGCCAAGAAATGAACTTGATGGAAATAACTTCCAATTTCGATCAAAACATTCGTTAGGAATGGTTTTCCATTGTTATGAGCTTGAATTTGTTCGTTAAACGCGTATTTCAAGCATACTTTTCATTTGGAAGTGAAGTTATTCCAGAAACTGCGAAAATAAATCTATCTTACAATAATTTCGGATATTTTACTTTCTCACTACAGAACAAGTCTAAAAAGCACTTTTAAGAAGAATTTGGGTTGTTTTGCCGTCTTTAATGTGGTTTTCAATCAAAAATAAGCCAGGAAATGAACTTGATGAAAATAACTTCCAATTTCGATCAAAATATTCGTTAGGAATGGTTTTTCCATTGTTTTACGCTTGAATTTGTTCATTAAACGCGTATTTCAAGCCAACTTTTCATTTAGAAGTGAAGTTATTCCAGAAAATGTGAAAATAATTCTATCTTACAATAATTTCGGATAATTTACTTTTTTACTAGAGAACAAGTCTAAAAGGCAATTTTAAGAAGAATTTGGGTTGATTTGCCGTCTTTAATGTGGTTTTCAATCAAAAATACGCCAGGAAATGAACTTGATGAAAATAATTTCCAATTTCGATCAAAACATTGGTTAGGAATGGTTTTTCCATTGTTTTACGCTTGAATTTGTTCATTAAACGCGTATTTCAAGTCAGCTTTTCATTTGGAAGTGAAGTTATTCCAAAACATGCGAAAATAATTCCATCTTACAATAATTTCGGATAATTTACTTTTTCACTAGAGAACAAGTCTAAAAAGCAATTCTAAGAAGAATTTGGGTTGTTTTGCCGTCTTTAATGTGGTTTTCAATCAAAAATACGCCAGGAAATGAACCTAATGAAAATGACTTCTAATTTCGATCAAAACATTCGTTAGGAATGGTTTTTCCATAGTTATACGCTTGAATTTGTTCATTAAACGCGTATTTCAAGCCAACTTTTCATTTGGAAGTGAAGTTATTCCAGAAAATGCGAAAATTCTATCTTACAATAATTTCGGATATATTACTTTCTCACTACAGAACAAGTCTAAAAAGCACTTTCAAGAAGAATTTGGGTTGTTTTGCCGTGTTTAATGCGGTTTTCAATCAAAAATAGGCCAGGAAATGAACCTGATGAAAATAATTTCCAATTTCGATCAAAACATGCGTTAGGAATGGTTTTTCCATAGTTATACGCTTGAATTTGTTCATTATACGCGTATTTCAAGCCAACTTTTCATTTGGAAGTAAAGTTATTCCAGAAAATGCGAAAATAATTCTATCTTACAATAATTTCTGATAATTTACTTTCTCACTACAGAACAATTCTAAAAAGCAATTTTAAGAAGAATTTGGGTTGTTTTGCCGTCTTTAATGCGGTTTTCAATCAAAAATACGCCAGGAAATGAACTTGATGAAAATAATTTCCAATTTCGATCAAAACATTCGTTAGGAATGGTTTTTCCATTGTTTTACGCTTGAATTTGCTCATTAAACGCGTATTTCAAGCCAAGTTTTCATTTGGAAGTGAAGTTATTCCAGAAAATGCGAAAATAATTCTATCTTACAATAATTTCGGATAATTTACTTTTTTACTAGAGAACAAGTCTAAAAAGTACTTTAGTAGATATACTAAGAGAGTTCCCGACCGGAAGTGGCCCCATTCTCGTTCTGGGGCCCGCGCCCGTCATCAGAGAAGCCCCAAATTGAAGGGGCCTAACCCAGGTGGGCCTGTGCCCCATTTCGTGGCCCCATTTTTTTCGTGGGCCCCATTTTTTGGCAAGCCCCAATTTAAAGAAGCCTAACCCAAGTGACGTCAGCAAAGGGGGGGCCCCATGCGTGTCCCCGCTGCTAGACCCGTGGCCCCATTTTTTCGTGGGCCCTATTTTATGGCAAGCCCCAATTTAAAGAGGCCTAACCTAAGTAGCAAGCCCCAATTTGAATAGACCTAACCCAAGTGATGATAGCAAAGGGGCCCCATGCGTGTCCCCGCTGCTAGACCCGTGGCCCCATTTTTTTCGGGGGCCCCATTTACATGAACTCATAACCTGAAATGAGATACCCCATACGAGATGGCAGGTACGTGCGACGTTGTCGAAACTAATAATGTGCGACGTTGCCAATAAAATTTCTCTAACTCGAGGGAAAAATCGGAAAGGGGCCACCTGTCTCCGCTGCTAGACCCGCGGCCCCATTATCCGTCGTCGTATATGGAACCAATACAGGCCCCCAAATTTTGAGGCGCACGTAGCCTAGAACTCATAACCTGAAATTTGATACCGCGTATCTCGTGCTGGTAACCTCAAATTTGGTACCCCATAACTCGTTACTTGTAACAAGATACATCGTACAATCAGACCTTGTCTCCGCTGCTAGATTCGCGCCCCCCCATTATCCGTAGTCGTATATGAAACCAATATAACCTAAAACTCATAACCTGAAATTTGATACCCCATATCTCAGACTGGTAATTTGGTAGCCCATAACTCGCGACTTGTAATAAGATACATCGTACTGGGCCCCCCCAATTTTCCGTGGCCCCATTTTTTCTATACTAAAGTCTGGCCACGATTAGACAATAATTTATGTCTCGTTTTACCTACCAATTATTCCAATGCAACATCATCATCATCATCATCATTCAAAAAAAGCCATAGAAATTTGGGCCCCATTTTTTTGGCAAGCCCCAAATATTATTTTTAAAATAATTATAATTTCTACCGTTCTCATAAACAACAAGAACAACAAGTTGTGCGAACTTGCTTAAACCTGTTATCACACGGAAGCCGCATTTCCTGCGACGATAACGAATTTTTCTTTTTATTTAAGAAAAATATCATACAAGTTATATTTATGCTCTAAAATTGAATCAAGATGATTTTCATTCCAATAAATGTATTTCATTGTTCGCTTATCCACCATAGTCAAGCCTTTACTTTCTTTTACTTTCTTCCTCATTCCAAAAGCTAACGTAAATGAATAATTCGCCAATATAGAAGCTTGTATCATACCATCCATCATTTATACTATCGAAAAACTGTAAAAATTCCTCAAATTCGTTGTAGGTAAATTGAATTGAAGTGTCGTTCTTATCATGTAAGACAATGTACGTTTTCTCAGGATTATAAATAATTTGCACAATGTCTCCAATATTATATTCTTGATAAACTGGTTTTGGAACAATTTTCCGATTGCTTGTTGCTGATCCATTCGCAAATCTGGAAGTTGATGAAAATACTCCATCCCATTTCGAATCCATTTTTAAATTTTCAAAATTTTTGAACAGTAACTGTTTTTCTTGGTAAAAGTCCAAGTCTTTTATCAATTTAGAGAGATTTACTAAATGATTTTGAATTCTCCCAGCAAGTGTGCAGTTCATGGTCTCTAGAGAACGACTGATGATGAGCTGCATTTTGTTTACGTAACCAGTAATAAGCGTGTCAGTAGTTCTTTTAATTGTTCATACAAAGTTAGACTGGGGCATTGTATATCAAATTTTAATAAATCAATTTTATCTGATGTCCTTAAAGAATTTGTAAACTCATTATATTCGAAATATCGGCCATTTTGGAAAAAGTATAGCATCCTAGCATAGGTGGTAGACGCTTTTTACTCATTGGGCGTCGACCGGTGAGATACCACCATGCCAGAATTGAGTAGCGCTGAGTGGTATCACCACGTTCCGCTACTGCGCTGGCAGTCCGGTTCCAACAATGAGTAACAGATAGCATAATGACGCCTCCAGGATCAAAATATTTCGGAGGTAAAATACCCGACCACTCGGATCTCCGGGCGTCGGGTGATCCTGGGGGTCCTTCATGCAAAGATATAAAGAGAAGATTAAAAACTCAACTCAGAATTGATTTTAGCAATATAAGAGGAATAAGTACAAATATGAATTCAGTTCACCAACATCTTGAAGAACAAAGACCTGACATCCTTGTTCTCACTGAATTTAAAATCAGTTCTGCAACACCTATTGTGAACTATCTTTATCCCGGCTATGACCTACACCACCGATTTCGACATAATTTTGGAATCTGTGTGTACATTAAAAATGACCTTTCATGTCATCGAGAGGAGAAGCTAGAACCAGCGAACCTTGATATCATATGGCTAAAATTCACCTCAAAGTCATCGACCAAGTTTATCTGCTGCCTCTACCGACCGCCATCTAACACCGAGTACCAAAACTTTTTCGCGACATTATCCGAAAGCTGTGATAGTATACAGTCAAACTATCCACAGGCGGAAATTGTCTTTTTAGGCGATTTCAACGTCCACAATATACCCTGGCTGAAACACCACAACAAAACAGATAACGAAGGCAGAGAAGCAGAAGCTTTTGCCATAAGTTGTGGTCTAACGCAGCTTGTCGATGAACCTACCCGTATCTCAGAAAGGGGCGAATTTGCAGCGCTTTTAGACTTGTTCCTAACCACAAATCCTGACTCGTACACAATTCAAGTAGATGCTCCACTTGGTTCGTCCGATCATAAACTTATAATAACAAAGTGCGAAATGCTCATCCCACCAAGCCAACAACCACTTCCTCGTAAAATGTGGCACTATAAATCGGCAAAATGGAATGACCTAAAACAGTTTTACCTGGATTTTCCATGGCAAGAGGTTTGCTTTAAAACAGCTGTTCCCACTATTTGCTGTAATGAAATAACACAAGTAATCTTATCTGGAATGGATGCAACCCCCACATACAACTAAACGTAGAGCTAATGCAAAACCTTGGTTCAACAGCCAGTGTCAAACGGCTGTACAGAAAAAACACAGAGCATATAACCTTAGGAAACGACAACAAACCGCTCAAAACCACACAGAATTTATAGAAGCCAGAAATAGTTGCAAAATTACTATTGACTCTGCTAAAGAAACATACAATCAAAGAATAAAAAACAGGTTGCTGAATTGTCCAAGGAGTTCTAGGTCCTTTTGGTCTCTTGCAAAAGCTGTTGGATCTAACTTCACCAAGTCATCCATACCACCACTTACAGATAAAAATAATCACTTAGCCACAACATCAGAGGAAAAAGCCAATATGCTGGCCCAAATGTTTTCCTCCAACTCCAACCTAACAGTGCCAAACGGAAAAACTCCACCGTTCATTGAAAGGGTTTCCTCCTTAAAAAGCTAGATACAAACAAAGCAATGGGTCCGGATGGCATTCCCGCAATAGTACTCAAAAATTGCGCCAACGAACTCACCCCAACTTTCGCAAAATTATTCGATTTGTCTTACAGGCAAGGAGTCATCATGGAAGTCTGCCGCAGTACAACCCATTCCAAAGAAAGGAAAAAAGACAGATCCGTTAAACTATAGACCAATTAATGAAAAGTCGGTTTTCGGCTTATTTGGACTTTATTTAATGAAATATCTAAATCAACAGCCAACGTTTCGACGCATTCCGCATCATTCTCAAGGCTAAAAGAAAACATGCAAAGAACGTTACAAGCATTTCACAACGATTAACATTTTAAAAAATGACTGACAAAATAAATTAACATTTAACAAAAAAGAAGCATTTACAAAGGTTTAAAAAATAAATTAAAAAATGACGTATAAAAAAGAAATTAACATTTAAAAAGTTTCAACAATGACTATTACATAACAAGAGATAAGTAAAATGAGTTTCACAAATTATATTTTTGAAAAACTATCAATCCAGACAACATAGAACCAATTACCTAATTTGACTAATAAAAACGTCGTATTGTTATCTACAAAATACCTTACCAAAGTTTACCTTACCTAGATTATTAAAGCTATGAATCGCATCATTCGGACCGATTCATCAATAACAACAAACAAAAAAGTTCACACACCAAAGAGCGGTACTATTGCTTGCCGTGATGTTTCGGTACTACTTTTTCATATCGATCTGCATTGGTACGTAAAACTAAATTATTGATAATGTTGATTCCCACCCCACCAAATTTCACCTTTAAAAAACTTAATTTGGGGAACAGAACCAATTGAAAACAATCGAATGGTCGGTTTATAACTGATTGGTTATGATGTTGCAGTAAATTGTACTTAAGTTTTGTGTATCCATGTTAAGGTTTACATTGGGTTTATTAGTCGTTATATGGCACATTTCTAAGAAGAGTCTTTGTTGAAAATTAGGGTGACTGTCTAAGATAGTCGATGATTGGAAGTCAAACTGGTGTCCAGTTTCGAAGTAATGTCTTGCTAGTCCTGTTTTTGGATTATCTATCTTAGTAATATTACAATCCCTTTTGTGTTCTGATATGCGATTTTTCAGATATTGTTTTGTTTGGCCTACATAGCATACATTGCAGTTATTGCATGGTATTCTATACACTACATTACTAGTGTTATCTTTAGGGGTGGGATGTTTAACTTGGGAAAAAAGATTTTTAACTGTTTTTTTATTGTACATTGCCACTTCAGCGGTCTGTGTACCAAGTTTTTTTCCGAGGGGTTCAGATAGACCTTTCACATATGGTATTTTGTAATATTTTTTGATAGTTTGCAAACTGCCATGTGTGTTGGTACCATTAGCGTTTTTGCGGGGTTGTTGGTTTAAGATACGGTTGGTAAAGTTTATGGGATAGTTATTTGCAGATAGGGTGCAAAAACGCTAATGGTACCAACACACATGGCAGTTTGCAAACTATCAAAAAATATTACAAAATACCATATGTGAAAGGTCTATCTGAACCCCTCGGAAAAAAACTTGGTACACAGACCGCTGAAGTGGCAATGTACAATAAAAAAACAGTTAAAAATCTTTTTTCCCAAGTTAAACATCCCACCCCTAAAGATAACACTAGTAATGTAGTGTATAGAATACCATGCAATAACTGCAATGTATGCTATGTAGGCCAAACAAAACAATATCTGAAAAATCGCATATCAGAACACAAAAGGGATTGTAATATTACTAAGATAGATAATCCAAAAACAGGACTAGCAAGACATTACTTCGAAACTGGACACCAGTTTGACTTCCAATCATCGACTATCTTAGACAGTCACCCTAATTTTCAACAAAGACTCTTCTTAGAAATGTGCCATATAACGACTAATAAACCCAATGTAAACCTTAACATGGATACACAAAACTTAAGTACAATTTACTGCAACATCATAACCAATCAGTTATAAACCGACCATTCGATTGTTTTCAATTGGTTCTGTTCCCCAAATTAAGTTTTTTAAAGGTGAAATTTGGTGGGGTGGGAATCAACATTATCAATAATTTAGTTTTACGTACCAATGCAGATCGATATGAAAAAGTAGTACCGAAACATCACGGCAAGCAATAGTACCGCTCTTTGGTGTGTGAACTTTTTTGTTTGTTGTTATTGATGAATCGGTCCGAATGATGCGATTCATAGCTTTAATAATCTAGGTAAGGTAAACTTTGGTAAGGTATTTTGTAGATAACAATACGACGTTTTTATTAGTCAAATTAGGTAATTGGTTCTATGTTGTCTGGATTGATAGTTTTTCAAAAATATAATTTGTGAAACTCATTTTACTTATCTCTTGTTATGTAATAGTCATTGTTGAAACTTTTTAAATGTTAATTTCTTTTTTATACGTCATTTTTTAATTTATTTTTTAAACCTTTGTAAATGCTTCTTTTTTGTTAAATGTTAATTTATTTTGTCAGTCATTTTTTAAAATGTTAATCGTTGTGAAATGTTTGTAACGTTCTTTGCATGTTTTCTTTTAGCCTTGAGAATGATGCGGAATGCGTCGAAACGTTGGCTGTTGATTTAGATATTTCATTAAATAAAGTCCAAATAAGCCGAAAACCGACTTTTCATTAACATATTCCTGGACGAAAACCACACTGTATAGACCAATTGCTCTACTTCCGGTGATATCAAAAGTAATGGAAAGAGTTGTGAACAATCACCTAACCAAGTACTTGGAAAAGTACAAAATTATCAACGATAAGCAATACGGATTTCGAAAATATAGGTCAACTGGCGATTTACTTACATACGTCACTCACTTATGGCAAAAAGCGATTGAGTTGCGGGGTGAAACAAGAACAATTGCCTTAGATATATCTAAAGCATTCGACAAAGTTTGGCATGAAAATCTGCTCAACAAGCTCAAAGCAATGGGATTATCGCCGAAACTTTGCACTTGGTTTGAAAGTTACCTAAAGGACAGATCCATTTATGTTGCACTGGATGGCCAGAACTCCAACTCTTACCAAATAAATGCTGGTGTGCCACAGGGAGCAATCCTTTCGCCAACTCTTTTTCTGATTTACATAAATGACCTCATAGATAAAACAGTGAATCCACTTCATTGCTTTGCAGACGATGGCAATGTAGTCTCCTCACTCATACCACCCACAGGTCTTTCCGCACGTGAATTCCATCATCTTAGACTAACTCAAATATCGCAGATAAATAACGACCTGGAGATAATAGAGGACTGGGGTAACAAAAACCTTGTACAGTTCAACGCGCAGAAAACCCAAGCAGCTCTGTTTTCAAAAAAGACCAGCAACGGTGAGCCAAGCATCATGCTATCTGGAAGTGCTGTCACATTACAGAGTTAGTTGAACATCTTGGGGGTTACTGCAGAGACCAACATGTCTTGGCACAGCCACGTGGCAGATATTGCTAAAAGGGCGTCCCAAAAGCTGGGGGTGCTATTTCGTACAAGACATCTGTACACACCAAGCCAATTGCTGACACTCTACAAAGCCCAGATTCGACCAACTATGGAGTACTGCTCACATATATGGAGTGCAGCACCCAAACATACCATAATGCTTTTGAACACCGTGCAAAAACGAGCTATCAAGCTGATCAATGACCCCGCACTTACTCGTAACTTGGATGGTCTCGAACATCGCAGATCTGTGGGCGATTTATCTCTCTTCTACAGGTACTATCACGGAAAATGCTCTGAAGAGTTGGCACGTATGATTCCACCGAGAGTAGCGCCTACCAGGCGAACCCGTCAAACAGACGGTAACCATGAATTTATTATCAAACTAGAGGCACCAAGAACCTCATTATATCAGAATTCATATCTCTGGAGAACAGCATCGCTGTGGAATAAACTCCCTGCGACGGTTTTTCCTGCAGGTTACAACCTGAACCGTTTCAAGACCAACATACACCGACATTTCCGCGCACTCGCCGCTTCTCGAGTGGACATTTCCTTGCGAGTGCGCATATCCGTAAAAAAAAAAAACCCATTTATGTATCTAAAAACACTATCGATAGATGAAGGTATTCCAATAAAGTCCTTCGAAATGTAACCAAACTTTTCCACGCCAAAATTACATTCATTTATTTTTATGTAGTAATTATCCTCGAAAAAGTAAATAGTTTTTCCAGTATACGAATTTACGGCACCTATTATTTTCCTATTGTTGAATTGAGCAGCAATTATTTCGGAAACCTTTAATCGATTAATTAACTGAAAGTTTTTATCATTGATTGTGAATATTTCAGATTCAATAATAATTATGATTTCTTCGGAAGGTCTTTGATAAACTGCAGTAATTTTTTCAAATTTAGGTAAAAACGGTAATACGGAATGAATAGATAAGTCCTTTGAAGTGAAATTTTTTGTTTCCAAATCCATTATCCATACTCGATCTTTGTTAATGATATATAGCTTTTGATGCAATATCAAAAATTGTAAGTCCTTAGGATCTACCTTACAAATATCCTGAGAATTTTCAGGTTGTACTTTATCAGGTTTGTGTGCAGATGGAGTGGGCGTAGTACTTTTAGGGAAAATATGTGTACTCATCTTGAGAGAAGTGGTCGCACTCGTTTTAGGGGAAGTAGTAGTACTAATAGTAGTTGGACTATTTGATAATTTTCTCCCATAAAGATGTTGAATTGCTGTTACATCATCATTACTCAAAGCGGAAATTTCACCATAATATGCATACATTAAGGAATTTGCTTCATCTGAATGACTTAATCCTAATGTATGCCCAATTTCATGAGCTAATACCCACAGCAAACTCTTTTTACCATCAGCAGGTATTTTTTCATCCACTCCAAAGTACCAATCTTCACTTCTATCTAAATGAATCTCAATACAATCATTATCGTTGCCAGTAGGATGATAAGCATGAGCCAATACCAGTCCTTTCCCATCAAAATCGTAATTACATGGTAAAGGTTTTTTACATCTGCCGTTGTAGGAATGCTGTAATTTTCCAAATGATATCATTATGTCCGGCTTTGAAGACCAACAACTGCTAAATTTCAAATTGGTTACATCAGACCAAAGTTTGAAGGCCTTGTCCACTATCGCATAAATTTCCTTTGAAGCATATTGAAAGGGAACATAATTAATCTGCCAAATTAAAGTTCTTTTCATCCATCTACCACCATTTAATGTAAATGATTCAGGATAATCTTGCACACCGCAGCGAGGTTTAGACATCAACTTTAATGTTTCATCATTGGCCAGACCATCAATATCTTTCAGATGGTAAAATTCTTGGAAAGCGCTTATAGCTTCCGATATATCAGTTACTGCACTAACATCTGTACCGTTATTGGTTACTGTCTCATTTTTCAGATAGCCATAAGTAATTAGAAAATCTCGAGGATCAACACTCAGATTGATTCTGTACAACTGACAAAATAATAAAAATGTGAGACACTTCATGCTTGTACTACAGTTCAATGCATACTAACATTTATTTTATTTTCAATATAGTTTTAGTAGGTACATCAGGACTCTTATCATTTTAATGAAAACAGAAACGAAAAGCATATAATTTTTTATTTTTCAAATAGTAAATTTACACATGTTTTACAATTAATTTTAAATGAATATTCCGGTCCATCAATTACATCATAGCCACCAATAGTGTTTTCATCTAGGATGTGTCCCCAGCACGGTTCAAGTAGTTTGATTAATTTTTCTTCTGGTATTTTCAACTTTGTGTTGAGAGTCTTGATGAAATACGTATTGAATTTTGTTGGCGACTTAATGTTATTGATTAAATAATGTAGTTCATCAATATATTCAGGCTTTATCTGACGTGCACCCATTTTGTATAGGAAAAATTTACTATTGACTCAAGCAGCAGTACTGATGCTACGAATGATATGTAGTAGACTAATCCAACGACCGACGGTGAAATCTAGCGCTGGAGATGTTGTTGTTGTTGTTGAGTTGATGTTATCAAAGTGTTTCGAAGGTGTGAGCATAGTAAAGTTCTTCCACTCACTATCTCCATGTATACGATTAGGATAAAGAATTCTTATCTTGTACTGTTACGTTTTCGAACATTGGAAAATATTGGAATATTTTCAACATAGCCCGTTTTCATTTCAGTCCAATTTTGTGGCCAAGTTTCATCTGTTTTATTAAGACAAATAAAAACACTTTGTGCTTTTCTAGGTTGATGAATATAAAATACGTCATTTACTAGTGCAGTCAAAAGCACGAAACTTGATGTTAACGCGACCATGACTGATTTGATACTAATAAATAAAAATACCGTTTTTTCATACTTAAATTTATTTCAATTCTTAAAATTACATAGGTATACAATCAGAAATCCAATTATGAATAACAAAACAATTTCTTAAACTACACATATAATGCTTATCAGTTAAATGACTCATACATTTTGGAATATTTTGACTAAACTTTGTCATCGAAGAAGTCCAGGTGGCATCTAGAGCTTCCAGGTTAATTATTTTCGGGTATCTTTGACCATCATCAAATTTACTAATTTTTTCATCAAGAAAGTTCTTTTTCTGGTGACCTCGAACATAAACTATATCAGCATCACACATTTGTTCCTTGATTATATCATCGATCTTTTTATAGGTGACGTAACCTTTTGCAAATAGAAGGCCATGCACTTGATGCGTTGCATAGTTCACATGCTTTTTATCGTAGGTCGAGAGGGAATAGTACTTCATTGGCATTTCAAACAAATAATGATTAGCTTGATGTCCATTTGTAATAGCCATTTCTTTAGCAAAAAATTTGCTACTATTATTTGAGGTTATGTTAAAACCTTGGATGTCGACCGAAAGAACCTTCATGATGGACTGCTAGACAAAGACTAATTAATTTTTCTAACAATCTCACTAAGTGGCAGGTGTTCCATTATGCAATCATGAATGATGACGCAATAGGCTTTCGTTTTATCGGGAAAACCAGTTCTTGTTTCAATTTCAATTTTAACATCGATCGCTGAGGATTTTAGACTTTCATCACGTCGAGAGCAATCAATCACAAAAAGAGAATTTTCCATAAATTTCTCGTAATCTAGTAAAGATCTTTTAGAACTACCACCAACGATCAATGATGTATTCGTGAAGCTTGGATAGAATTCTGTATAGGAGCAATGTGCATCAATGAAATCTTTTTTACCAAAATCAAGATTTTGGCGCTCGTACGGATAATATTCTCCATTCAAAAATAATCTAACATTTGATATATTGAGGTTATCAAATTTTGTTGTGTCTTTTTTGAAATCATCTTTTCGATCCTGTTGAAAAGCCACTATAACATACGGAGGACAATCGACACTAGTTGTAGTTTTCACACTCCACATTTCTTTTGTTGAACCCACATTAAGAGCAGGCAATTCATGTAATTCCCACTTTCTAAAGGGAATTAGAATGGGTCGATCGGTCTTGACCGATTGTAAAAGTTGTATTTTTAGACAATCATTCGGAATAATGTGTTTCACTTTCAAATCAATTTTTTCTATAACAAGTTCTGCTTTAGTATCAGCTCCGGTAATTAGCATACAATTGGCATCATTGCGAGCTCTCACCAAACGTATAGTATGCTTTCCAGATATAGCCATTTTGTAGTCGGTAAAAATCCCCAATAAATGATAGAGAGGAATTCTCATGAAGAATGCACCATCTGTATAAGTTGCTGGAACGTCGGGATAATTCCAGCCGGCAACATTTAAATGATTACTATCTTCTTCAGTATAGCACAAATAGCCTCGAATTAGACTCGTAATACCAGGATCTTTTACATGTTCCATTTCAATCCCGTTCAACAAATATGTGATTGAATCAAAGAAAAATGCACCGGCATTGTTGACGAATTTAACGTTGCCAGCTCCAGCAGTTTTCTTTAACTTTCCTCTTATCGATAAAGCTGCATCATGTATTAGCACCCACGCATCGTTTCTATTAATTGAAATTTCAATAATATCATTATTCTCAAATGATTTGATGTAAGGCAAAGAAGTATGAGAATCGATGCGACTTATTGAATCATCGCTTAGCGGCGTTTTGTAAAGATCTAACACTCGGTTTGACAACATAGCCGATTGATTGGAGAAAATAACGGTTTATTGAATTTAACTTTCCGCCCAACTTTCTAGTTGAACGACGTTTTGCAACTGATGATGCAGTAGAAGGAATGTCTCTTTTATATTCCCCAATCACTAGGACCATTTTTTCGAAGCTCCAATCTAATGATAATTTCTTCGCCTCGAAAATTAACCAAATTGAAATCTTGGTCCAATACTGTTAAAGTAATAATTATTATTTATTTCGTTACACACCACTGGAAGATAGATCAAATTTTTGGGTATTTCGTCGATGGCAAATCCTGGATCAACGCTAATCGGAAATTCGTACAATGTATGCGTCGGTTTATTGTTATAGTAAGCTCCCACAGTTATGTTACTATCAATGTGAATAGTTCTCACTTTCACAATATTAACAGGCAAATCGGATTCGTGCACTTCTCCAGCGGCGTAAGAATGTTTTGAAAATCCCAACAGTTTTGCAAGAGGGCTTTCGGTTTCAAATTGGATGTCAAAGTCTCGATGAAAAATTTCACACTTTAACGCATTATTGTTGGGCTTCAAATAAAAAATCTCCTCTTCTTCCACTTCGCTTTTCAATATCTGGTTTGACTTCTGCGCTAGTTTTTTCCTGAGATAGTTGTGGATATCTGATATTTCGTACGAGCCTGCTGGTATACGTATATAACTCCTTTTATTGTTTTTAGTATCAAAATAATAAAAATCTGTATTCTTGTCAATATTTGGAATCGTGTTGTACGAATGAAACCCAATTAAAGCTAATCCGTACTGATAATTTGGGTTCAATTGAATGGGATTAGGAAAATCTATAGAGAGCGTAGGTGTACGACTCTTCAATGTGAATATCACTGACATGACTAACTGAATGTACAAAGTGCTATTTACTTTTATACAGAAATCCGATACACAAGTGGCCACAATTACTCGTATTGAATTTCTGATATTGATCTCTATTATAGAAAATTCTAACTTTATTCGTCGTTGATCCAGCAGCATTAAAATAGCAAACTAATTCTTTCGGCGGTTTCAAATTACCAAAACTATCGAAATATTCAACACAATTTCCACGTTTTTTATAAGCTACCCAATGAGTACCAGCGTTTTTATTCGAGTCCAAGTTCAGTACGGCACTTTCATTAAATTTCGGTTTTTCGGGAAGAGTATCACGCATAAAAACTCCTTTAAAATATGATACTTTCAATTTATTTACAAAATGTTTTATCTCATGATCATACAGGGATCTATTAGGTAGCTTTATTGGCAGTTTTTTGACTGTTGTTTTTTCAAGTATAAGCCAAATCCTTGTGGAGTTTTTCTCAAATAAAGGCCGGCACCTTTTTTCCCAATCTCCTCCATAGCTTTGGATTGACCATTTTCTTGTAACTTTTGCCGTGCATTCCGGGCATCTATAACAGTTTTCGCTATAGCAGATGCGCCTCCAGCGAGACTGCCCAATGCTGACAGACCAGCAAACAGAGGTATAAGTGGAATTATTCCACCTGTTTTAGATTCAAAGGGAATTATACGAGGTACCCGTACTTTTTTACGTCCACCAGATTTTTTCAGAGCAGCTCGAGCGACACGCAAAGCTGCTAAGGAAGCTTTTCTTAGAGATTTATTGTTCCCCGGGTCGATTTTGAAAGATTTTTTCAAATGATTTTTGATAGGTTTCAGTATATGTTTCCTAAATGATCCGGCAGCACAACCCATTCCCAATTTGCGTTTCACTTTCATCGTATTTGTAATGAGCCAAGCTGCAGACTTTTCACCCAAACTGGAATCGTTTGCTTTTACTCGTTCCCAAGCACGGTTCTCCAACTCAAAATCTGCTTTATGTCTATCGGATAATGATGAATTTTCCGAATACTTTATATCGTGCTGCTTACAGGCAGCGTCCAATGGATTAATTCCTTTATCACCACGCGCTAAACGTTGCTTCAGCTTAGTCCCTGGACCACAAAACTGATAGGTAGGAACGTGTATTTCAACAGGTAACTTATTAATTATTGAATTCACTAGACCACTACCTGTATGCTGTTCAAAGGTTAGCATATTAATGAGTAACTATCATCTTTTATACCTTTATATAGGATTGGCGGCCTCCCCATCCATTTTCTATAAATAGTTAGTTTTCGATACTTTTTCGTCTCATTTCCAAAATGCAGTTTATACCGCAGAATCTAAAATTGTCCGTAGAAAATTTGGATTTTATCGAAACCTCTAAAAATGCTAGTAGACATAGTAAATTGCTACCAAACTGTTTTCGCGCCATATTTTGTGGACCCAGCGGTTGTGGAGAAACCAATGCCCTTCTAACACTGATTTTCAATCGGAACGGATTACGTTTTGAAAATATCTACGTGTATTCGAAATCACTGTACCAGCCAAAGTATAAATTACTGGAAGATGTTTTAAACAGCGTAAAAGGTGTTGGCTATTTTCCATTTAGAGATAATGATATGATAATTGATCCTGAGGAAGCCGAAAATAATTTAATTTTTATATTTGACGATGTGTCATGTGATAAGCAGGATAAAATTCGCAAGTATTTTTCCATGGGCCGTCATAAAAACATCGATGTTACATATCTTTGCCAGACGTATTCTAAAATACCGAAACAGCTGATACGAGCTAACTGCAACATATTAGTATTATTCCAACAGGATGATGTAAACTTGAAACCAGAGCTGGGCAGGGCTTGAGTGCTTTGTGCTTGCGAAAGTGCTTGAAGCACTTTGAGGGCTTGAAAGCCCTGTGCTTCAAGCCCTTTTATAGATTCGTAATTGGGGCTTGCAAAGTCAATTACTTTAGAAAAGTGCTTGGTAATTTGTAATTGAAAAAAGTAATTCAAGCCCTTTCAATGAGCTTCAATTACTTTTAGAGGGCTTGAAGCACTTTTGGGAGCTTGAAGCCCTTTGAAAGGGCTTGAAGCCCTTTAAGAGGGCTTGAAGCACTTTTGGGAGCTTGAAGCACTTTGAAAGGGCTTGAAGCACTTTAAAAGGGCTTGAAGCACTTTAAAAGGGCTTGAAGCACTTTAAAAGGGCTTGAAGCACTTTAATAGGGCTTGAAGCACTTTGAAAGGAATTTGAATTGACCATCATTCAACCTCCCACTTAAAAATTTTCGATCGTGTTTTGTCCCTTAATTTTTTTTTCTTTTATTTGAACTTGAACCGTCTTATGTCTTTTCTCTCTTAACAATGGAGGTTTTGGGTTCAAGCTTAGAATGGAATTTAAAAAAAAATGAATGAACTTATTATTAAAATAAATAATTAATTTATATTGGTACCCTATTTAACTTTATCACTGGATTTTTTCCACTTTTCCCCATTGAACATTTTGAAAACCTTAAAATTGAAGTACCATGTAGTACCCCAAGTACCTACCCCAGAACTACATCTCAAAAAAAAACATACTACTGCTACTCTGTGAAATGTAAAGTTCGTCTCTACTATACCAATTCTGTGTGATGAGTTTACGCGGTAGCTTATGCCACTTTGAGAATTTTATTACAAATTCAAAGTGCTTTAGGCACATTTAAAGAGCTTCAAGTACATTTAAAGAGCTTGAAGCACATTTAAAGAGCTTGAAGCCCTTTTCAAGGCACCTCAAGCACTTTTGATGTGCTTCAAGCACTTTTCAAATCACTTTGAGGGCTTTGTGCTTGTCAAGCCCAAAGCACTTTGAGGGCTTGGTGCTTGTGAAGCACTTTTAAAAATAAAAAGGAATGTGTGCTTGAAATTGAAGCACTTTGATAGAGGGCTTAGGGCTTAGTGCTTCAAGCCCTTTTACTGAGGGCTTTGCCCAGCTCTGCTTGAAACATATCTTTGATGAACACGTATCGCCTGATATGACCTATGATAATTTCAAAGATGTGTGTTTTAAATGCTGGAATGATGAAAAATTTAGTAGTTTGGTGATTGTAAAAGATTTTGACTTGAATAATGGCCGGTATCGTAAGGGCTGTGATGAGTATATAAAACTACATAATTAGTACTATAGTCTAGTTACAATGAAACCTTTAAACAATGAGGAGGTTGTACGTAAACAAAAAAATTTACAATTAGCCAACGATGTACGGAAAAAATATCAAGCCTTAAAATTAGGACGATCTGAGGAAGATGAACTTTAAATAAAATTTTCACACCTATCACAGCACCTCTTAAACAATTAGTAGAAAAGCAAAGACAGCAAAAACAGCTAAAACTGAAACCGAAACAAGAGTTGCAAAAAGTGGAACAAAAAGTATAACCACAAGTCAAAACGTGAAGTGGATTTTCTACCTACCTATGATGTTACCTGTAAAGATGAACGAGATTTTGAAAACATCGACGATGAGACGAATTATGATTCATCACTTATTGACAATAGCATGCTCGATGATAAATATTTAAGTCAATATCCAGAAAATGTTTCTGAATATGTTTTGAATTATCTTAATGAATCCCCCAAAATTGATGTGAGCCAAGGTCCGAAATATAATCCTATAACTCCTAGATGGATGTTAGGGAGTAAGATAATGGATTTCGATCAAAAAACGGGAAAACTTTATATTGATAAAGAAGAATTTAATGCGACTCCAGGGCTTTATAACCTAATTTTTTATAAAGAACCAGGGCAATATACAAACTATGATCTTGATGAATATAAAAAAATACTAGATAAAACAAATGTATACAGAGTTGGCAACTCGAGCGTTGGAAGACTGAAAGGAAATGGAGGCTTTAAATATACGCACTTAGTTAAGCCATTATTGGGTCCTGAACCAAAATTTAGATCATTTTCAGCATCATCATCATCGCCCGCCTATAAAGGAAGTGGTTTTGATAAAATGTTGTATAGTGAAAAGCCCACAGAATATGTCTATTGGGATGATGTTAATTAACTGGTGGATAGATTGAGACTTTTATATGCATCTAAACAAGCTGGCAATACAT
This sequence comes from Ceutorhynchus assimilis, assembly GCA_917834065.1. Taxonomy (NCBI): domain Eukaryota; kingdom Metazoa; phylum Arthropoda; class Insecta; order Coleoptera; family Curculionidae; genus Ceutorhynchus; species Ceutorhynchus assimilis. Next base: position 32,617,153 of record OU892287.1, on the reverse strand, counting down.
CACATAATAATGAAATTTTATCAATTATTGAGGAACTTCGGGAAGCAAAAGTTATAAATTAAAGATGACGTGAAATTTTAGTTCTAGTTCCAAAATGAGTCTCGATAAATTCGGACGTCATTCAGGTGCATACAAGCGAATACAACTTCCTTACACTAGACCGTCACCTTCGCTTCCTCGAACAATTGATGGAGACATTGATATGCAAAATTTGAAAATTTGTAACCTGAAATTGCCTTCGGAGAAAAGTGATGCTGTTACCAAAGACTATGTAGACGCTAAATTAAAAGACATGGTTGCAAGTGAACATATACTAATAAGGGATAACCAAACAAAAATTGGTCACTTGAAATCCAAGAATGAGCTATTAGAAAATGATATTGAATATAAATTGAAATCGAAAATAGTAGATTTAACTAAGAAGTATAGAGATGCAAGCCAGAAAATATCAGCTTTAGAGGAGCAGTGTAAAAACCATCTAACGAAAATATTAGCTTTAGAAGAACAACATAAGTTATTCAATATAACAGCTACTTATTTAAGTATCGGTAAAAAGAGAATAGTTAGTGCTGGAAATGCTATAAATGACTTTCATCTGGTTCCTAAAGGACAGTTAATTCAAATAATTGATGACAAAATGAAGGCTTTTATCCCGAAAAGCGACACAGGGAAAAAACCACCTGAGAAGAAGACCAATACAGTTAAATCATCAAAGCATTAACTATGATCTGAATGTTTACTGTCATTATTCAATAGAATGTCGAAAGAAAAGGTGCAACTAGTTGATGAGCTACATAAACCGATTAGAAAAAACTTTCCTAGACGTCGAACCGTCATCAAAGGTTTGGACGATTTGTGGCAAACTGATCTGGCTCAAATGGATACTTATATGAAAGGGAATAAAAATTTTAAGTATATTCTTATGGTTATTGATTGCTTTTCAAAGTACGTGTGGGCAAAGCCATTGAAATCAAAGTCGGCTGGTGACGTCACTGAAGCTTTCGCTGCTATCTTGAAAGAGAGTAAACGATGTCCCAAACATTTGAACTCGGACCAAGGAAAAGAATTTTACAACTCCAATTTCCAACGGTTGATGAAACAATATAACATCAATCATTATAGTACTTTTAGCGTTAAAAAAGCTGCTATTGTCGAGCGTTCTATTCGAACCATAAAGGAAAAACTGTTCAAATATTTTAGTTTAAGTGGAACATATAGATGGATTGACGTTCTACCCAATATCATTAAAACTTATAATGAGCAAAAGCATAGTTTAACTAAAATGAGGCCTTGTGATGTTTCGAAGAAACATGAAAAAACGCTATTGAATACAGTGTATAATCACATTAAAATAGCAACCGGTCGAGCAAAATTTAGCGTAGGTGATGTTGTACGCATAAGTAAAGCGAAACATGTTTTTGAAAAAGGCTACACACCCAATTGGACAACTGAATTATTTATAATTAACCAAGTTAAAATAAGTGATCCTGTAACGTACCTTTTGAAAGATATGGATGATAGACTGATAAAAGGAGCTTTTTACGAAGAAGAATTACAAAAAACGAAGAACCCTGACGTGTACCTTGTAGAGAAAGTGCTACGTAAAAAGGGCAATAAAGTGTTTGTAAAATGGCTTGGTTTTGACAAATCATTCAACAGTTGGATAGATGCTGGAAATAAGTTATGAATAATGTGCGCAGGTACTTGTCTCCCACCACCACCACCATTATCATTACCTCTAAACCTTAAATTGCCGAAATTGTTCCATGAAACTTTTCAGTAATCAAATAGCAGCAGTTAAGAGTGTACGTGCATTAAGATGTTGACTGATTATGAAAGCGAACAGCTCGATCAATTATTAAAAATGTATGAAAAAGCTGCTGCAGCCAAACCGCAAAAACGAGGTGAAAAAGTTTTAAATTTAAATAGTGAAGTTCAACAACAACAACAACAACAACCAGAAAAAGAAGTTAGTGAAAATGATAATGGAGGTTGGTTTCTTCTCAGCTCAATCTTTCCGTGTGAGGAGAGTGGACTCAAATTGGAAGTTGGACTAAGTACTTCTGAAAAAGGAAACTTCCAGCCGTGTGTTAGAGTCCATATAAGTGATAGCGGCTGGATATTTTTTCAATTAGAAGAATGGAATCAATTTATGGTGAATCTCAACTGGCTTTTAAATGGATTTTTTGATACTCATTTGGAAATGAGTCATCTTCGATTTATCTGCTGCAAAAATATTATTGTTAGCGACGTCTCCACATCGGATGAATCCAAAATAATTTCTGTGACAAAAGACTTGCAAAATTTGTACTTAACAAGAAACAATGTGCGTGAACTATGTATGATGGATCGTTTTTTCATTTCTACGTGGATAGAAAAATTAAAGCAAGTTGATTTTCTCAAATATTATGATAATTTTTTAATTCGTGTTAACCAATTATTGTTAAATCAGTGTGAGAGTCTTGATGATATATCAAATGTATGTAATTATAAGGATACTAACATAAAAAGTTACTGTTTAAGTGAATATATGCGATATTATAAAACCAAATTACTAACTGATTTAAATAAATAGTTTGAGCTTATTTTTGATTTTGTTTTAATTGAGGATTTCCAGGTACCAATAAAACAAGCATAAGGATTCAGTTCAGAAATTTATTCTTAGCAATTTCAAATCAACTCAATACCTAGAGTACAATAATATCCCATACAGCACACTTCGTACCAGGGACGTACTTTGTAGGTCGATTTTACGTCGGTACGTCCCGGGACCAACTTGGGACGTACTAGGTACGTAAAAAACTGTACGTACATGTACGTACCTAGCAGTTCGTACCAGGGACGTACATTTTATGTCCATTTTGTAATTACGCGTTTTGATCAAAAAATGGACGTACACTGGACGTACACGTATGTACGTACATAGGACGAAAATGATGTTGCATTGAAGGTACCAAACAAAAAGTGCGTATAGTAGGTAATGTTTGTGATTGATCATTATGGCAGCTACCATACAGAGGTAAAAAAATACCCTTATTTTAATAGTACGGTACCTATTTATCATAATTTAAAACCGTCAGTTCCTGTTCAGAATAATCGGTCACGTCTCGTGACATCGCCAAAATTGTTTTGAAGTGATAATTTGAGCTTCATACAGCATCCATGCAATTCAAGAATTAACGATAATTTTCAATGCACTTGTTATTTTTACACAATAATAATTTTATTTCGTCGCCATCTATGAATGAGTTCCTTAAGTACCAATTTTTCTACATCTTGTAGGGTCGTAAAAGTTCCCCTTTCCTGCTTTTTATAATACCCGAGAGATGGCGCCATCAATTACGTCATGAACTTCAAATTCATTAGGCATTGCGAGCGAACCCGATCACTAGCTGTTTGTTGTTTGTCCTTCTTCAATGAACACGATTGAATAGAGACAAAATACATTGGCTTGAAATCGGATTAGTAATCGGATCTGTTCCGTTAGTTCCGTAGTCGTATGTCAAGCCAAGCTATTTTTAGGTTATATGATATGCATTGCAGCATTTTCCACGTGAAAAATTTCTGGAAAACTCCCAACACGTTGTTTGTGTAAGGTTTGTGACGTTTGTGTTGTGAAAAACTGTGTTTCTGTATTTGTACAAGGCTGTTTTTTAGGTAAGTGGAGTCAAATTACCTTTATTTGCTTGAGAAAAATGTGGCGTAGCAGTGCTTCCAGTAAATACTACAAAAGGGCCAATGCGGAATTAAAGCGGTTTAAAAGGGCCCATCAAGAGGCACCTTATATTAACCCAAACAGACGTACATCAGATCGCTCTGACAACGTTAACCTTAGCGAGGTTTTTAGGGAAGGCCTGACTCTGAGTGTTGGTTACCAGAGTGAGGCACTGGCAGCACCAACATCATCAGAAGAAGAGAGTAACGAAGCTTCTGCTCCTCTTAATGTGCTTGAGTTGCAGTCTTCTTCTAGTGAAGATGACACTACTGCTCTCACCCCTGTCCCCCTTAATGTGCTTGAGTCACAGTCTACTAGTGCCGAGACTAGTGTCTTATGTGAAGCACAAACTATAAACTTTAGTTTAACTAAGTGGGCTCTACAGCATGGTATAAGGCATGTTGCTATGAACGATCTTTTAAAAATTCTTAAACCCTACCACCATACTTTACCTTTGGATTCTAGAACTCTTCTTCGTACCCCAAAAAAAATCAGTTCTATCAGAGATGTTTACCCGGGGCAATACTATCATTTTGGTATACAGGAGGCGATTCGTAACTTGCTTTCAAAAACTGTGCTAAAGAACAACTCAATAGAACTTTTAGTGAACATTGATGGTTTAAATATATCAGACAGTTCAAGTAGCCAGCTGTATCCAATTTTAATAAGTATTTTTGAACATAATGCTGTGGATGTTGCTGGTGTTTACCATGGTCTAGAAAAACCAAAAGATGCCAACGAATTTTTATCTGAATTTGTTTCGGAAATTATAAATATTATAAATAATGGGTTCGTTTTTAACAATGTGGAATATTCTGTGAAAATCAAAGCTTTTGTTTGCGATGTCCCAGCAAAATCTTTTATTAAATTCACAAAAGGACACACGGGATACTTTTCATGCTCAAAATGCTTCACTGAAGGTGAATATGTAAATAATAATGTGTGTTTTCCAGATTTAGATTTTGTTTTAAGGACAGACGAACAGTTTAGAAATAAAGTGAATGAAGACCATCATACTGGAACTTCAATTTTAGAAAGTATTCCAGGACTCGATATGATTAAGTCTTTTGCTTTAGATCCAATGCATCTTTTATATTTGGGAGTTATGAAAAGATTGCTTGTTAACTTGTGGGTCAATGGGAAACCTCCTAATAAATTATCTTTTAGGCAAATAAATGCTATAACAGAATCTTTAGTGCTGCAAAGAACTAACATTCCTTCAGAATTCAGTCGCAAACCTCGCAGCCTAAATGAGAGTAAAAGGTGGAAAGCGACAGAATACAGTCAATTTTTATTTTATACTGGTCCGGTATGTTTGAAAGATATTTTAAGCACAGATCAATATGTCCATTTTTTGTCTTTGCATGCAGCTTTAACTATGCTATCAACAGCGGATTTGTCAAAAGCAGAATATGCTGAAGAATTACTTAAATGGTTTGTTGAAAGCTTTTCAGATTTATACGGCAGTGAATATATTTCACACAATATTCACAATTTACTCCATTTGGCTGATGATGTCCGAAGTTTTGGTCCTTTGTATACATTTAGTGCTTTCAAATTTGAAAATTTCATGAGGACGTTTAAAAAATGTCTGAGGAAAAATGAAAAGCCATTACAACAAATCATTAAGAGAAAAGTTGATAAGTTTGATCAAGAATCCCAGTCATGTTCAAATCAACATATTTCTTACCCTGTTTTCAAAAAAAGGCATGGCGAAGGGGGTGTTATCTCGAATCAGAATTATATAAGCAATGAGCAGTTCTCTGAAGTTTTATTTAAAGATTTTAAACTTTCAATCATGGCTCCTGATAATTGTTGTTCATTAAAAGACGGCTCCATAGTTGTAATTAAAAATTTTGTAAAGGTAGAATCAGAATATTTTATTGTGGGTACTAAATATCAGAGAAAACAAAATTTTTACCACAAACCTTGTGAATCTTCTCTTCTGTCAATCTATGTAGTGGAAGAAGAAAGTGATTTGAAAATGTGGAACGTGAATGAAATTATATTTAAATTTGTCAAACTTTCATATCAAACCATGGAAGTAGTTTTTCCTTTATTGCACACAATATGTTGATTTTGTTACTTTACTTTATTCATTTTAAATCTTTTCAAGAAATATCTTTACAAAAAATAAATGTAATTAATTAGTGGTAATTAGGTAAAGCTGATATATTTAATCCAATAGTGTGAAGTTAGTGCCTATGAATGCCTAATTGGCCCAATTTGTTAATTTTTAGGCAAAAAATAGCATTGGATAAATTTATGATAAGGAATGATCTTTGAATTGTGATATTGATCTTAGTACATACCCACCTAATATTTTTAGTATGAAAATAACGTTAAATACCTACTTCTCCAATTCATTATACTGACTGAGCTGAATTATAGTAATTTTTTCTATATTGACTTTTTCTTAAAATTACGAATTAATAATATTGTATAATTAAATAATAATATGTGAAATATTTATATTTTATATGACCAAAGTCTAGAATAACATGTTAATGTGGCACTTACTTTTTGACCCTATTTAGAAGCAATACACACCGGTGATATAACACTGTGATAACACTGCTGCTGCTGAATACCGATTAAAACAAATATGAATGAAAAAACATGGACCGTGGTCCATTTTATAAAGGACGATTCAGTGGAAGCAGTGCCATCGGCATGGCTGATCAACGACGAAAAGTGCCTTTGGCCACCTGCAACATGGACCACAGAAAAAATTATAAATGCAATAAAAAACTGCATCATTGACACACATTGGCAAGACTACGACATCAAAACCTTTTTGAATGCGACCTATAGTAAGAGAGATTCTTTTGAACCCATTTTTTGTTTAATATCCTCCAATAGGTGACAAGAATGTTATTTTCATTTCATTTGAGTTTTTTAGGAAGCTATGAAACAGCAAGGAATAAAGCGAAAAAGGCAGAGTCAGACAGTGACCTGAGCACCACCGATATGGAAAATAGAAAAAGAAAGAGGAAAAAAGTTATTTATTCATCTGATGATGATGATGATCAAGAGAATAATAATTCACTGTCATATATCCGCAAAGAACCACGTAAGTCAATTAACTGTGTTTAAAAAAAGATTGTGGATTGAGTGGCTTGGTACTACATACCATAAGCACTATTAAGTAATTTATAGTAGTCGAGGATGAGCTGTTTGTTTATTGAAATTAAATATACTTTTTAGCACAATACAAGCATCCAAAAGGCAAATCTGAGAAAAAACCCAGCAAATTATTTCCTAAAGGTATGAGTAACTTTTTTACCTATTATTAACTTGAAACTTTATGATCCTAATTTGTTTTCTATTAGATTCCTATAAAACACCAAGAAAAACTACAAAACAAAAACATATTTTCACTTCGCAGAGAAGTGAAACCCGAGGTGAAACTCAACATGAAGAACACAGTGTAAATAAAGGTTTGTATTTAAAACTGTAGATTTATTGTTTGTATTTGTATGCAATTTTCCAGATAATAATACCTAATTATAACTGTTTCAGTATCAATTAGGAATGAGCTTAGTACATTCGATTTTTTTTCAGGTATAGATGTATCAGAGCAAGATGCTTATAATGGCAGAGGTGTTCTAAAAGGTTTGTACAACTATACCTTGAAATTATTTACATATTTTTCTTAAAAAGGCGAAAGTAGTATAATTGTTTTTTTTTGCATCTCACAGCAGTGCACATTTTGTTTATGCTTTTTTGATAATTTAGGCCTTCAATTTAAGCCTCGATTTAAGCGGTAATTGATTTTATTTTTAACCATATATGTAATATTGACATTACAGTCTTTTTAAAAATTTGGAAATGTCACTTTACTGTCTTTTCATTTCCCTGCTCCACTTCCCGTCCCCATTTCCCGTCCTCACTTCCCGTCCTCGTTTCATTATATTTATGTGGCAGGTATTGTCAAATTTTTTTCAAAATTGATGACAATGACATAAAATTCAAGCAAATAACATGAAGCTACGTTCACATTCAATTTCATTTCTAATTTAAATTAGCAAAAATTATGGTTAAAAATAAAATAGTATACCATGCTCGACAGGAAATTCAATTACTGTCTCGAGATATAGTTTATCTCGACGCTACGCGTCTCGATAAACTATAAAATCTCTCGACAGTAATAGCTAATTTCCCGTCTCGGATTGTAATATACTATTTCAGGTTCTTCACAAATACCTACCACCAAGCCATCTTATCCATCCAGTCCAGGCAGTAGCCAGAAAGGTTTGTTTTATTTATCTTGCAATAATTAAATTAATTATTATCGGTAACTTTTGTTATTTTCAGAACATTCATCTGAGAACTGCGGCAAGTGTTGCCCTTATCAAAGTAAGTTTTTTTCTCTCCTATGTAATACAGGCATTGTAGAGTATTTTTTAGCTAAATTATTGGATAAAATTTTTATAGAACAAATTAAACTAAGAGAAGCTCTGAAGGATATCGCAGCTCCTGTTGCAACTCAGAAGGATACAACCTCTCCTTTAAGTAAATATAGTATTTTTAAAGATTTCCAACTGCCAATCGTTGAAGCTGATGATCTTCAGAGGCTGAATGAATTTTTAAAACATGAAAATAATTTTGAAAAAAGTGTAAAGTAGTACAGCAACACGGGTTCTAGCACCAAAATCCGACCATAACCTCAATCTTTCATTCTTGACACGTGGTGGATGCGCCGTCGTTGACACGAAGGTGGATGCGTCGTCGGCGCCATCTTGTCAAACCTCATGGCGCCATCTGTCGTGAGTGCGGTGAATTCTTGTAATTACAGGTTCCTGTAATATGGAGTGTGCGTGGAAGGGATTGTTCCGAGTCGTTTCGAAATCGCTACGTATAGTTAATTATGGTTCGGGGAATTACAGGTTTCTGTAATATGGAGTGTGCGTGGAAGGGATTGTTCCGAGTCGTTTCGAAATCGCTACGTATAGTTAATTATGGTTCGGGGAATTACAGGTTTCTGTAATATGGAGTGTGCGTGGAAGGGATTGTTCCGAGTCGTTTCGAAATCGCTACGTATATGTAATTATGGTTCGGGGAATTACAGGTTCCTGTAATATGGAGTGAGCGTGGAAGGGATTGTTCCGAGTCGTTTCGAAATCGCTACGTATATTAAATTATGGTTCTGTGATGACGTCATAGCGACCTGGGTCACGTCCATTTTTGCATCAAACGCCTATCATTGCGTAAATGGAGTACACGCGTTATATAATTTTTTACTTATATGGTCACATCAGTTTGTGTGTCGGTGGCGCCATCTAGCGTACGTAGTGCGACGTGTCCTATTACAGGATGCCGTAGTGGTAAATAAAGAAAATTCGTGAAACTCAAGGTTACAGACCATTGAGTTGACGACGTTTAATGTCGGAGCGTTATAAACAAAGGTATCATATTTCACAGTTTATTTTACTGATAAGCATTTACGTTCTAGCGCAAATAACAAGCTGGGACTTGCATCTAATATTTTGTTGATGAAAAAAAGGATATTTTCACTGCAGATTAACTATGGGAAATTTAATGAATTAAATGAGTCACACTTGTTTTTTTCAAATTAAAACCTATTTATTTATTAAACCATAGGGTACATTGACTTTTTCCAATATGGTACGTTAAATTCAATAATAATATTACGCAGCAAATGGCAATAAATATGACTACATTTAAAGTGGATTTCGGTGCGATGTCGTTGTCTGATAGAGTCTTATGGGAATTATTGTATGTTTCTTCTTGCTGTTATGGTTCTCTGATGAGAGTTCTCCATTCGGTATCTCCAACAGTTTCATCATGAAAATGCAGCCTCACCTTGTAACGCAGGTACGCCAATGACGTCGACGACGGTATACGAGTCGTGAAAACAGCTAAATGGCCCTTATCTATTACTTCATAATGCATTTCTGTCCACGATGTTGTATTATTAGGTGCGGAAAAGTCCAGCATTATTGACATTTTGTGGACATTGTACGGTCTGTGTACATAGAAACTATTTTGCACAAGGGCAACCAAGAGAACATAGTACGATTGACTTGATACCATCATGGTTAGTAATTGAATGATAAGATTCATTTCCACATCCTTAATAAATTGGCGCAATGGTTAATATAATGCAAACGATTTTTTTTTTCACCAAGAAAACTTTTATTTTAATAGAAACATCATACAAATTAGTCAACTTCATCGTAACCTATATATTTTGCAATAATATCATCACACATGTATTTAGCGCCATACTGTTTTAATTGCTGATGTAGTCCATACTGATTCATAAGCACACATAGGTCCTCCAAGGAGATGGAATTAGCCAGATAAAGATTACAAGACTTGACACCATTTTCATATTTTTCCACATCTTGCGTGGAAAACCAACCATTAGTGCCGGGTTCTTGCTCAAGTGCTTGAAGTAAAAAGTACATGTCTGTTTCTAAACTAGTACGTAGCAAATAGACAGCTTGTCTTATACAGGAAGATTGATGATGGCAGCAGGCATCACCACGACGACCAGTAATACTACAACCGGACATTTTGACTCTTCAAAGGTTGCTATTGTAATGTGAAAAATAAAAAGCAAGCATGTTTTTTATAGTCATTTATTAATACTAATACTAATTGGATTGGAGGGTGGTACAACACGCGTCCAGCTTATCTAAATCCCTGACAATTTTGCCTAGGTTCATAGTAGCAAGTTCTAGAAAGTAGCAGCTACGTTCACATTTGTTCAAGTTGCACATGCTGATAATTGATTGCAAAAGATGGCTGCCGTTTTTGACATTGTGAGTAACATTCAAATATTGTAGGCAATCGTCATAGTATACAATGAAATTCAAATCCTTGACTAATTCTAATCTATAATTAATGAGAGGACAAACAGTTAAAATTTGTTTGATGTCGTCCAAACAAAAACACAATGCACAATTATTCGACGTAAGAGTTAGAGCTTGTTCACCGAAAAACGATTCGACATACAGAGTGAAATTCTCGGATAACGCCTGTTGTTGACCAGGCACAGCAGAGTCTTTGACGCCAGCAGCAGCAGTTTCATTCACGATCTTGGAGACCTTTTCCAGGAATTCATACCAGTCGAAATCGGCTAGAGTTATGCAAGTTTGATCTTCGGGCAAGTTTAGCATGGAGTTTACTATTTTGACTGCTGGCAGCATTCCTCGAGCGACGCTTAGGCCCACAATCAACTTGAAATTGTTCACCTGGTAGCTAACTTCGTTGAGTAAACGTTTCTCTTGAGCAATTTCCATTCGACTTTTCAAAATCATACTGTCCAAATATTCCCAATAATTTGACGAACACTGCGAATCGTCGCTGTCTTCGGCACTGATATCTGCGTACATTGTGTGATTCGATGCACAGGACATTTCACGATGACACCGTGACTACGTTCAAATACTGAGACACAAATGTGGTACTTTGAGGTTTATAATAACTTTTACGGCCCCCCACCACCACCACTCCGTCGAACATGTCTTAGACCAATCACATGCGAGTATTAAATGGCATCTTTATTCATGTCAATCCAGCTATTGTGTGATTTATCAAAGCCTAACCACTTTACAAGCATTTTGTTTCCCTTTTTTCGTAGCACTTGCTCCACGAGAAATACGTCTGGCTGTTTTGTTTTCTGCAGCTCTTCCTCGTAAAATCCACCGCTTATCGGCTGACCTTGCAAGTCTTCCAACAGATACGTCGTTGGATTCGTGATATGAACTTTAGCTATTTTAAAGAGCTCTGTAGTCCAGTTTGGTGTATAGCCTTTTTGGAAAACATGTTTATACTTGCTTATACGAACAATGTCACCAACCTTGAACTTTTGCTTACCGACAACTTTGATATGACTATAAACAGTATCAAGTATCGCCTTTTCATTCTTTTTATTCACGTTACTCGGCTTCATATGTATCGTACGATGTTTGCTATCATTATAGGCATCAGTTATAGGCCGTAATAAATCCAGCCATTTATGGTTCCCATTCAATGTAAATTGCTTGAACAGCTTTTCTTTAATGGTTCGAATCACTCTCTCGGCGATCGATGCTTTCAAAGGACTAAACGAACTATAATGATGTATTCCATATTTCTTCATTAGACTTGCAAATTGAGCATTGTAATACTCCTTTCCATTATCAGAGATAATTTTCTTTGGAATTCTTCCAGATGTTTTGAGTATCTCTGCCATAGCGTTGGCAACATCTGGTGCAGATTTCGATTTAATGGCACGCGTCCAAAGGTACTTGGAAAAACAGTCGATTACAACCAATATGTATTTGAATCCATTGTTTTCTCCGGCATATTGATCAAGTTGTGCCAGATCAGTGGCAAAAGTATCGTCGAGGCCATATTGTATAAATCTTCTACGTTTGAAGTTTTTACGAGCCGGTTGATGAAGCTCCTTAACCACTTGTTCTCTAGACATTTCACAAAGACAACTAAACATATATGTATGGGAGTACGTATATTTATAATAACTACTACAAAATATTGGCTGCATGTTTAATTTGATCAATTCGATCGTTGATGGTTGCTTCAAATTGTTCCATTTTCTGGAAACGTTCCTCGCACGTCATGGCCAGCTGACTCATCTTTTCTCCAGTCTCTCTTGCTAGATCACCAAGGCTACGAAGGTCATCGTGGACGTTTGTGTTCAAGATTTGATCCAATTCCTGAATGCGGATCATACTGCTTTTAACTTGATCGCTGATGTTATCCACTGCTTCTCCAAGGGCGCCAAGTGCTTCATTTGCGATGAGCACCTTATTGTATAGACTGCTAGTTGCCAAGTCTACATACTTTTTAGTGGATGCATCATTGTCGTCACTAGGCATTCCAATATTGCAGAGCCTATGATTTTCAACATTATAATCGCCATCGGTAGTGGTCGGCAAAGCTGATGCCTGAGCACGAATAATTTGACGACGACGTGACGAAGAAGAAGACAGGGAATGTCCAAACTTATTCATGGCTAACACACTAATGACTGATAGATGAAAGCTGTAGACTATTTTATTATTATTAGTAGATTAGTCTCGGATAACGCCTAGCTCTCGCAAATCTTCCAAAATACTCATTATTTCATTCGTGTGATTTCCATTGCCAGCCTCTTGAGACGCATCCAATATAATCAACCTATCAATCAGTTCGTTTACGTCATCGTAATACACATACTGTTTGGGTTTTTCATTGTACTGCATCATTAAAGACGACGGTGATGACGATGCCGCTAATCCGGATCCCGTCAATGATTTTCTATGAGATTTTGATTGCTTTGCTGTTGGTGGTGGAGGTGTATATGGCTTTATAAATTGTTGATATTTTCTCGAATTGGTCCCCTTTATCTGACCTGTCGGTTTATATTCTCTTCTATGTGCATTGGTGCGGAATAAGATTTCATTGAATTGTTCGTTGTCTTTTTCCGTATTCAGTCGAGGATGTTTGAGAAATAACAAGTCGTATAGACCGCGACTCTTGGGATAAGTTACGTTTCCAACATTAATATCGCCATTTGGTAGAAAATCAACTCTTTCTGTGCCCATGGTCCAAAAGCCGGTTTCCGAGTTATATTTCAATCCATAGGTCGAATCCGTTTCATTAGAACCACCCAAGTATTTAAGAATATACTCTTGAGCTATCTCTGGATATTGTTTTAGAAATTCTATATAACTCGAAGTCTGGTTTCCAATTATTGATTGTTGTAAATCGTCGTCGTCGTCGTTTTCTATTGGCTTCTCAACAAACAACACGTCATCCTCATTTTTTGCTGGCTTCTTAGATTTTTCCACAAGTTTATTTAGAGGAGCGGTTATGGGGTTCAAAAGTCTATCCAATGCTTCATCTTTGTTACTTTTCTCCAGCTTCAGAGAAAAATATTTCTTCCGTATGTTTCTTGCAACAGTATTAATTCGTTTCTTGACATCTCTGTCAGCTTTACTCAAAACAGGCGGAGTCATTGCAACAACTCTACTACAGGTCTTGATACAGGTCAGTCTACACAGACAGCTTTTACGAGACAGGTCAGTCTACACAGACAGCTTTTACGAGACAGGTCAGTCTACACAGACAGCCTCTTTTAGGACAGGTCAGCCTACGCAGACAGCTTCTTTTAGGACAGGTCTGTCTACACAGACAGCTTTTTCGAGACAGGCCAGTTTACACAGACAGCTTTTCGAGACAGGTCTGTATGCGATAACGTCTTTAGTAACACTGAAGCTGGTGTAATCACTTAGGGAATTATAAAGGTATCAAACTGGCTCCTGTAGCGTCCTTTGCACATATCGCAATCCTTGACAATAACCAGAAATCCATATTTCTTTTTCCAGCACTCTGAACAGAGCATTTTGAATTTTTCCAGCGACATATCTGTATTCACGTGGTCATCGTAGACATGTTTCAGATTCATATCGTCTTGCTTGAATAAAATCAACACGTTTGCGTTATCTCGCACCAATTGTTTGGGCACTTTGGAATACGTTTGACACAGGTAGAATGAATCGACTGCATTATGTCGACCCATGCAAAAGTAGTTTCGTATCTTGTCCTGTTTCTCGCAAGCCACATCGTCGAATATAAATACAGAATCTGGTTTCGTATTTTCCGGATCCAACACCATTTCATTATCACTGAAAGCCTGAACGGTTACACCTGGAACATTTTTTAGCACTTGCTCGAGGAACTTGTATTTCTCCTGATATAGTGACTTTGAATAAACGTAGACATTCTCGAATCTGAGTCCGTTCGGGTCGGTTAGCAGACTCAGCATCACATTGGTTTTCCCCGAATTACTAGGACCACAAATAATTGCTCTAATCGTATTTGGCAAAAGCTCACTATGTCTATTCCTCTGCTCACTCATTCCTTTTTCAGGCAAATCGAAATTAAAATCAACTCTGATGGTGAGTTTCTGTTTTTCTGCGCGCATCTTTTATAAAACAGTGTTTACTTGACCACTGCCTCAGTAGCAATGGAGACACTGAAGGGTAAAGGTCTCTTAAATAGTGGTATCAACAAGCTACCGTTCGAGCTCCATCTCCCAGGCTATTCCTATTGTGGACCTGGTACGAAACTTGCTGAACGTTTAGCCCGAGGTGATCAGCCGAAAAACAAGTTGGACGCAGCTTGCCGAGAACACGACATTGCATACTCTGAAAACAGGGAGGATTTACATAAAAGACATCAAGCCGATAAGGTGTTGGAGAACAGGGCTTGGCAACGAGTTAAAGCCAAAGATTCTAGTTTCGGTGAGAAGAGTGCAGCTTGGCTGGTGACAAACGTGATGAAAGCCAAACGTAAACTCGGTATGGGCATGCGTCGACGACGACAACAAACTAAACCGTTCAAATCGTGCATCTTGAACAAAATTAAAAAACATGTAAAACAGTATGGCAATGTAGGAGGCGGTCCAGGAGGAGAAATACCAACAAAGGAAAACATAAAATTGGCACTGAAAGCTGCCCGCATGACAATCAAGCAAATTGGTGGCCGAAAAAAAGTGAAATTACCTCGAGTTATCAAAGTGCCCAAAGTTGGAGGAGTTTTACCTTTAATTCCCATATTTGCTGGTCTCAGTGCGATGGGTGCATTGAGCGGAGGGGCAGCGGGGATTACGAAAGCCGTTAATGATGTCCGAGCAGCAGCCGACAAGCTCAAAGAATCTCAAAGACATAATCGGGCCATGGAAGCAATTGCCTTGGGTAGGAAGGGGAGCGGTTTATATCTGGCTAAACACAAGACCGGACATGGATTGTTTTTGAAAAAGATGCCAAAAAACTACCAGTGAAGCTACCCAAACGAGCGCTAAGCGATAAAGACATTAGATATCTGACATCCAAATTGAAAATAGCCAATTTCCGTGGAGTGTTTATGCGTGATACATTGCCGTCTAGACCGAGAAAAATCGAATGTGGCGTGATTAATTTGGACACAATCAGCGGATCTGGAACACATTGGGTAGCTTACAAGAAACGCGGAAACCTGGTTGAATATTTCGACAGTTTTGGCAACTTGAATCCGCCGAAAGAAGTTGTTCGCTATTTTAGGAATTGTGAAATTTTCTACAATCACGATCAGTATCAAACGTTCAATACATACAATTGTGGACATTTAGCATTAAGTTTTTTATTCAATAATTGACGATAATAAAATAATTATAAAATCAAGTGTGTGTTTAGTAGAAGCATTAGTCATGTCTCAGACGTTCACGTTGAAAGGTCGCTCCAGTTGTTTAACTGTTGACATTAATCCACCAATAGAATTAGACTCTAGATACAGTTATTCGCTAGCCCTAATTTCCTTGAGTACCTGGAATTCTATTCCAAACATCGAGTCTGGACGAAACAAGTTTTACTACTACTACGCGAGTGGCAAAGACGACGAGCAGGAGCGAGTAATCGAAATTCCAACAGGGTCGTACGAAATTGCCGATATCGAAAGCTACCTTCAAAAGCAATTGGCTGCGAATAGTGGTGGTGGTGGTGCTGCTACTAGTGGTGATAATTTACTGTTTTTAAAACCGAACAATAACACTTTAAAGTGCGAGCTCAAGAGTGTTTACGATATAGACTTTGAGCCCCAAGATAGTATCGGACAATTGCTGGGCTTCTCACCACTCATCCTAGATGCAAACACGCTACACGAATCCGATATTCCAGTTGAGATTATACAAGTGACTACTATACGAATTGAGTGCAACATTATCTCCGGATCCTATTATACAAACAATCCTTCGCATACCTTATACGAATTCACGCCGGCCGTTGATCCAGGATATAGTATAATTATTGAGCCGAGAAATCTGATTTATCTTCCGGTGAATAGAACCAGCATCGATAACATCACCATAAGTATTTTGGATCAGGAAGCAAGACCTGTCAATTTTAGAGGCGAAGAAATCGTTGTAAAATTGGAACTCAAGAAACATGGTTTTAGTTTTTAATCAGCAGCAGCAACGACATATAAGTAGTGGATACGTTCAGTCCTCTCCAGTCTGTAGTCAGACACCGACGAAACATCAGCAGCAGCAGCAGCAGCAGGCACTCACACGCAAGAGTCTGATTTATTTACACTCTTTATCGCACAAATATGGTTTTCGTATCGGAAAAACTTCAAATATTTCACCCGGTCAACGTGGATGAATCCATTTCTCGAGAAGAATGGCATACATATCATCCATTCACAAAATCATTCAACTACAGTGATGTGATTGAGATAGTTATCAACCAGCAAGATGTCTTTATGGACATTAGTCAAGCTGAGCTTTACATTGAAGCCAACTTTAAGGAGGACAATACAGTGGCAGGTGCTGGTGGTGGTGGTGGGACGACAGGAACATGTTCGTTGACAAATAATGTGGGAGCCTTTCTGTTCGAGACCATAACTTATGAATTGAACGGAAGAGAAATTGAGAAAGTTCGAGATCCTGGACTGACAAGCACAATAAAAAGTTTGCTATGCTTTAATGAACACGAAAGCAAAGCACTAGACGTCGCAGGATGGGGTACGCCGCTCAAAACCCTGAATGAAACAACAAAAGACTTTAATTTGCTAATACCGTTAAATTTTCTACTGGGTGTTTTCGCCGATTACACTAGTGCAGTTATGGGAAAACAGAAACTGAAACTTGTTCGAGCTAGAAATGATGACAATTGCTACGTAAACTCTACAGGCGATAAAAAGGCTACTATATCAATATCGACGATTGAGTTGCGAGTTAAACATATTTATCCCAACGATGTCCTAAAACTGCAATTGTTGGAGGAAATTTCCCGAAATAAACCAATCTTTTTCGGGTTCCGTGATTGGGAAATTCACGAATTGCCCGCAATGAGAAACACAAAGAAAGATGTTTGGACTGTGAAATCAATGTCGGAGAGAGCTCGATACGTTATCGTATTTTTCCAAACTACCCGCAAAGACAACTATCAGAAAGACGTCACATATTTCGATAATGTCAACATTACCGATATCAAACTATTCCTAAACTCTGAAGTTTACCCCTACGAATCTTTGAACCTGAATTTCGACAACAGACAATATGCCGAAGCGTATCGCATGTACACCGAATTCCAGAAATCCTATATGGGAAAGACCTATGCTGAACCGTTACTGGATTTCAGCTCGTTTGCAAAGCAATGTTTGTTTGTAATAGACTGTTCGAAACAGAATGAAGCTTTGAAAAGTAGCACAGTCGATGTTAAGCTCGAGCTGCACAGTTCTGAAAATTTTCCAAGAGATACTCGAGCCTATTGCATCATTGTACATGACAGAGTTTTGGAGTATTTGCCTTTATCAGGCACTGTCCGTAGCTTGATTTAGTCAGTTGCCGTCACCTGTACGCCTTGTCAAGATGAAATTTGTAGTCGTCGACCTGCAAGGTTTCTGCACGCCTGAATTTTACGCCAAAGAACTAGCCATCTACGATGGTAAAAATATGCAAAGCTACATGTTCAAACCTGCAATTCCGTTCCATGAGCTCAAACAAGACTATAAAAGGCAAGTGAAATATCTATGTGGAAATCATCATGGTATCTACTATAATAATGGCGAACTGGACTATCAAGAAATTTATTCCATTGTCTATGAGAATCTACGAGATGTTGACGTCATCTATGTCAAGGGCCACTCAAAGCATGAGTTTCTAGCCAAACTTTTATCCGAAATTGAAACAAAACGCCTGCCTCCTCCTCCTGATATTGTTAATTTAGAATTTACTAGTGCTGCTAATAATGTACCAAAGTTAGATAAGAAACAACCTATACACTGTACTTTTCATAGCTTAGACTTGTGTATTTGTAGTGTTAATAATGCATTTACTCTGTACGATTATATTGTAAGCCTTTTACCAAAAAATAAAAATAAATAGGATTTTTGAAAATTACTCTAATGGTTTTAATTATTATTATTGAGTAAATCGAGTTGAAATAAACTATAATAATTTATCGTTGCAAGACCATTGTCTTTATTGCGTCGAAATATTTCTTTGTTTTTCATAGTATCGGGTTTCAGTTTCCCGTCAACAACGTTATCTTTATTTTCGTGGTACCGCAGATGAAAATAATTTCAAGAACTCTGTCGCCGTTCTTCTGTGGAAAATGTGAACCCAGCAGTTTTTTTTTTTTGGACAAAAGCTGTAGTGCCGTGTGCATACGGGATAGAGAGATATCGCAAAGAGCGTCATGCAGTATTAGCGCCCACGTTATTTTAACATTAAATCTATGCCTGAAAAGACTGAAATAGGCAGGTAATATAGGTCATGTTTAGTTTTGTTGTGTCCAATTGAGTAGGTCCATTGCTTAAAAAGGTTATAATAATAAAAATTAGCATTTAAATTTCAAATCCTCTCTGACCTTGACGACGATCATAAACAACACAAATCACAACAAGGTACAAGTAGATAAGGTTATAAAATAGCGTAAGCGAACAGGCAACTTTTACGTAGAACTGTTTTGCGATAACTCTCTATTGTCGACTCAGAAAATTCTGCCTATATAAGAGCCAACGACGCTTCCCAATTGTTAGTTCACACTTTTGCCGCCTACCAACAACAACAACGACAACAACAACAACAAAAACAAAAACAGTGATAGTGAGTGTCTGTCTGTGTACTCTAAAATCGTAAGTGAATTTTTAATTTTTCGCGTAGATTAAATAAATGTTGTTTTTTGGTTATAGATGGATCTAAAAAAATTGAACGTTGCATGTTCTGTTGTTACAGCTGACAACAGGAAACCGGTTGCAAAACTACAGGACCTGCCGCAAAATACGCCACAACAGATCCTATCGGCCAAACTGGTGCAAACCAAATTTAGTAAAAGCGTGCTATTGGAGCTGACTGAAAAGGTTGTGTTCCTGCCAAAGCGTGCCACAGAAGCATTCAAGCCGGTTATTGTACAGTTTGATACCGGAGCTTACAGCGTGATATACAGGGGCCAGAAAGCAATACCCGGTGTGCCGAATCTAGTGTGTGATTTCCAAATTGTGCAGGGCAATTAAGTTCTCTGCTTACCAGAGAGAGAGATAAGGTAAGTTTCAATTACATACACTATTCAAAGGTGATTAGTTTTTCGGAAATTTTTATTTGTAAAAATATTTTTCAATTTCTTATCATTTATTTATTTAATCTAATGATTTGTTTGTTGGTTATGGATGTATCTTTGAACGTAGCGTTTCTGTTGTTGCAGCAGCAGCCAGCAGTAGCCAAACTACACGAGTTGCCTGAAACCACAACAGATCTTGTCACAGCGTGCTGTTGCTGGAATTGGTGGTTGTCTTCCTGCTACGCCAACGAGCTACGGAAGGATTCGAGAGAGAGAGGGTAAGTTTCAACTTTGTAAATAAATTGATTGATCTTTAGCCACATACATATACGTACACTATGAATGCTTCAAAGGTCATTAAAGAGTCTCAAAAGTTGATTTTGGTATTTCAAAAGTTGCGTAAAATTATTTTTGATAATTTTTCACAAAGAGACAAAACAATTTGGTGCAAACGTTTAACTAGAAAAATTTGCTCGTGCAATAAAGTTGTTCGTAATGCTACAAAACTCTCAGTTGGTCTCCAACGAAAACTGCAAACAATTATTCAACAGCTTAAACTGATTAGAAAACTAATTTCAAAACAACACCAACATGTAGGAACAGGTTTGAGTGGTTCAGCAGCAGCAACAACACCACCACCACCACTTTCAAAGAGGGTTTTATGGGAAAATGTTTTATCTTGTTTTCAGGGAAGGGTACGAACTGGGATTATCATCAATTTAATTCACAAGGATGTCGATCAATTTTTGAATGATGCATTTAGGATATTTCTGAAAAAAGTCACTGAAATTTTACGTCAGTTTCCATTAATTAAAGTCAATACAACATTTTGTGGTGAATTTATTAAAGCAAAAAATGATCGAGATGTTTGTGACGTTAAATATTTCAATACCAAAAATGTCATCATTGATGTTGGAACAGATATTTTTGATTGGTTCAATGATCATGTACGAGATGAAATTTTGAACAAGCTTTCGGAATTTCAGGAGCGCGATTCGGGCTTTGCATTACGTAGAATACTTTATTTGGAAATTAATATAAATAAAATGGAAATTGGAAACGGGTCATCTTACATTAAATTACCCATTGAAATTTCCAGGAAACATGCTTGCATCAACATTAAGAATTCTGATGAAGCTTGCTTCTATTGGTCTGTGGTATGTGGTCTCTTTCCCTCCTCTAACCATAAGGAGCGAACATCAGCATACCCATATTATAGGTCTGTTTTGAATACAAAAAATCTACCTATCCCAATGCCCCTCAATCAAATTCAAAATTTTGAAAAGTTAAATAATGTTTCGATTAACGTTTACGGTTTGGAACTGAATGTCGCCAATAATAAACAATTTTATACAGTAGCACCAGTTAGATTAACAAAACAAAAACTAGATAAACACGTCAATTTGCTGATTGTTCAAAACAAATATTATCCAAAAGTAGACGATTATGATTTTGAACAACCAGCAGAGCTACAAGATGAGGAAATTAGGTATCATTATTGCTATATTAGCAACTTGTCTCGACTTGTATCCTCGCAGCTTAGTAAACTTAAAAGTAAGCAATTTATTTGTGATAGGTGTTTGAATTATTTTGCATCGGAACAGCGCCTAATTGAACATGAAAATTTGTGCTCCAGATTAAATGATTACAAGATTACTTTCCCCAAATATGAACAAGTTGAATTTCGAAATTTTACTTACAAACAACACACACCTTTTGTCATCTATGCTGATTTCGAAAGCATACTTCAAAATTTAAACAACAGTAAAATTTCGGAAAAAACTCGTAAATATCAGAAACATGTTCCATTTAGTGCTGGATACTACCTCAAATGTGGGTATGATGATTCCCTATCCTATTTCAAAAGTTATCGAGGTGTAGACTGCATGCAATGGTTTGTTGAACAAGTGTCTCAAATGTCGAAATTTATTTATTCAAAATTCAAACATATTGTACCTCTTATTGCTAGTGAAACTATTAGCTTGTCCAATGTGTCGTCGACACATTGTCATATTTGTGAGAAACCTTTCACAAACAGCGATAAGATTGTTCGTGATCATGATCATTTTACGGGGAAATTCCGTAATTTTGCGCACCAATCCTGCAACCTAAACTATCGTAAGCATTTTATAGTTCCAGTAGTTTTCCATAATCTCTCCGGCTACGATATTCATTTCGTAATCCGAGAGCTTGCTAAGCATGGTCGCGTGAGCGTACTACCCGTGAACAAAGAAAAATATATTTCGATCACCTACAGGGAACCTAATAATGGGCTGCGTTTCAGATTCATTGATTCACTAAGATTTTTGGGTGCCTCTTTGGACGAACTTGTCTCCACGTTGAACAAAAAGGACTTGCTGATATTGAAAAAAGAATTTTCAGACTTGGAGCCGTCAAAATTTCAACTTTTAACTCAGAAAGGTGTCTTTTGTTACGATTATATCAATGATTTTTCAGTATTAAACGAAACTTCTCTACCTTCTATCGATAAATTCTACAACAAGTTAAATGATGAAGATTTAAGCGATGAAAAGTTCGCTCACGCCCAAAATGTCTGGCATTTGTTCAAAATTCAAAATTTAGGTGAATATTCTGATCTCTATTTGAAAACTGACATTTTACTTTTGGCCGATGTTTTTGAAAATTTTCGCAAAAACTGTATAGCTACACATAAACTAGATCCAGCGTGGTATCACAGCATGCCTGGTTATACTTGGGACAGCATGCTCCAATTTACAAAATGTCGTTTAGATATTCTTCGGGACATTGATCAGATAATGTTTGTGGAGCAGGGAATTCGTGGAGGCATTTCCGTATGCGTGAATCGTTATGCTGAGGCCAATAACAAATATATGGATACATATGATGAGTCAAAAGAATCAAGGTATTTGCTCTATCTCGACATGAATAATTTATATGGAAAAGCAATGACCGAGCCCCTACCTTACGGTGGTTTTGAGTGGGTGGACGGAGACGACGACGACCTTAAAAATTTTGATGTTATGGCAGTGGAAGACGATTCTCCAGAGGGCTACATCCTGGAAGTTGATTTGGAATATCCTAGACACTTACATGATTTACATAAAGATTTACCATTCGCGGCAGAACATCGTAAGCCGCCAAATTCAAAGTTACCGAAATTAATGACCACGCTGTATGACAAGAAAAACTATGTTATACATTATCGAAATTTAAAACAGGCACTGAAACATGGCCTAGTACTGAAGAAAATTCGCAAGATTTTAAAATTTAAGCAGTCAATGTGGCTCAAGCCCTATATCGAGCATAACAATAACTTACGTAAACAGAGTAAGAATGACTTTGACAAAAATCTTTTTAAATTGTTCAATAACGCGGTGTTCGGAAAGACTATGGAAAACATACGAAATCATAGGATTGTGAAATTTGTAAAGACGTGGGAAGGGCGGTATGGTGCGAAAAATTTAATATCTAGTCCAAGATTTCATAGCAGAACCATTTTAGATGATGATTTATTGTTGGTTGAGTTGAAGAAAGCTGAACTATTTTTCAACAAACCATTGTATGTAGGTATGTCGATTTTAGATATTTCGAAAATATTCATGTATTCATTTCACTACGACTACATGTTGTCCAAATTAGATTCTGAAAAATGTCACATTCAATATATGGACACCGACAGCTTCATATATGACATCGAAACCGATGATGTATATGAAGAAGTCATCAAGGCCGACTTGTCTAAATTCGATACATCAGACTACCCTCCAGATAACCCATATAACATACCGCAGGTCAATAAAAAGGTTTTAGGTTTAATGAAAGATGAACTGAATGGTGATATCATGACTCACCAAGTAGGCCTGAGATCCAAAATGTACAGCTTCAAGACCCTTAAGGGAAAAGTTGTGAAAAAATCGAAAGGCGTCAAAAAAAATATAGTCAAATATAAAATTGCATTTGAAGATTACGTTGATTGTTTGAAAAATTTCAAAGAAAGTACCGTAATGCAGAGAACCATCCGGTCTTTTCAACATAATGTGTTCAGCATTGAACAATCAAAAATTGCACTAAGTCCAGCTGACGATAAACGTTTCTTAGTGCCCAATTCCTTCAATACTCTTCCCTGGGGGCATTATAGTCTTGATGTTGGTGACGAATTAAAAACATTGTAATGTTGAGTGATGTTTTCTCTGTATCTTACAGATGATGAGCAGCAGCAGCATCGATTTGCTTAGTGACTTGTGTATCACTGCAGTATGTGCAAATGTCTCTAACCTAGCAACATTCTTGAATACTGTACATCTACCACAAATTTTAGTTAGACCAATTATCCAAAAATATGCAAAGGTTCGCTGGGACCACATATGCCAACTGGCTCATAATAATAATAATAATACTAATAATAACAATATGGTTGAATTACCCTTAATACCTTTATTAACATGGGGAGACAAATACGTATCTACCTCTGAGCGAAATATAATTTTGGGTACAAACAACTGGGATTACATATTCGATGACGAAAAATATTGTTTGTGGTTTCATTATTTCAAAATTGAGGATCATCATCATCATGAGTCTAATAAATTATATGTCTGTAGTTCCTGCCGAAATAGCTTTCAGAGGTTTCTTCAAAAAATGAGTAGTTTGTCCATTAGATTTTCTATTAAACGAAAATATTATCATGAAGTTCGCAACAGTTGTGATCTTATTTCAAATATATATCAGAATAATTCTTATTGGTGTCAAAGCTGCTATTCCGAATTATTGTTTACGCTGTTGGATGAAGAAGATTGTCATAGAATAATGCATTCCACTATATCAGGGCGTGGCAATAAAAAAATTCGTTTTGAAGGGTGGAATGAGACAGACACTGACTCAGACGCTTGAAGTTTCATTTGTATTCTAAAAGTTATTATTTCTCAGCTACTCTATTCTTAAAAAATAATATACTAATCTGGCTCTCAATCTCTTTCTTTCTCTAACTCGTATATGTGTGTACTTTGTCAATTAATTTATATGCACTAATAATAATTTTTTGTATATTTGGAATAATGTATCATTTTATCTCTCTCTCTCTCTCTCTCTCTCTCTCTCTAACTCGTATAATGTATATATTATGTTAATTAATCAATTAGGTCACTAATAATAATTGTATATTTGAAATAATGTAATAATCTATCTCTCTCTAACTCGTACTATGTATATATTATGTCAATTAATCGATAAGGTCACTAATAATAATTGTATATTTGAAATAATGTATTAATCTATCTCTCTCTCTCTTTAACTCATATTATGTATATATTATATCGATTGATTAATAGGGTCACTAATAATAATTGTATGTATATATTTTATTTATCTGTAATGTTTTAATAAATAGTTCAATAATTATTGAATTTGATTTTTATTTTTCCAATTATTTCCTTGCTTCCAAAATTTACATTTTTATTGATTGACTAATCCGTAGGCAGTTCTTAGCTAGATCGAGATCGACGAGCTCAGTAAACTTTTCTGGACAAGAATTGTCGTCGGGCTTATTGAACTTCAACGACGTTGGTTGTAATCAAGGATAATACACTACTACTTCTACTACAGGATAGCCTATCCTCATAAGGCTGATGATAATTATTTCGAACCCATTCTTGTTGATCAATTGCAAGAATTCACCGCACTCACCCGCTATGACGTCATCACAGAACCCGAACCCTAAATCGAACTTTGCACTATGTACTCTAAATGGCGCCACGAACGTGACCCAGGTCGCTATGACGTCATCACAGAACCTGAACCCTGAATCAAACTTTGCACTATGTACTCTAAATGGCGCCACAGACGTGACCCAGGTCGCTATGACGTCATCACAGAACCATAATTTAATATACGTAGCGATTTCGAAACGACTCGGAACAATCCCTTCCACGCTCACTCCATATTACAGGAACCTGTAATTCCCCGAACCATAATTACATATACGTAGCGATTTCGAAACGACTCGGAACAATCCCTTCCACGCACACTCCATATTACAGAAACCTGTAATTCCCCGAACCATAATTAACTATACGTAGCGATTTCGAAACGACTCGGAACAATCCCTTCCACGCACACTCCATATTACAGGAACCTGTAATTACAAGAATTCACCGCACTCACGACAGATGGCGCCATGAGGTTTGACAAGATGGCGCCGACGACGCATCCACCTTCGTGTCAACGACGGCGCATCCACCACGTGTCAAGAATGAAAGATTGAGGTTATGGTCGGATTTTGGTGCTAGAACCCGTGTTGCTGTACTACTGTGTAAGTAACTGCTAATAGGAAATAAACACACTTACATACTACATTTAATTTTCCAAAAATTTCAGATTTTTGAAATTTCAAGGCTAGGAGGAGCGGACAATAATGATTTTGTGAAGCGTTGCTTAGCATTTTTAATGTCCAGCAAACTGGCGTGTAATTATAGTTGGCTGGGACGAAGGAAGAAATCAGGCTTCAAAGAACAATTTGGCCAGGTTGTTAGCCTTATTGTGGGTAAGTTACCATGACTTCAACGAACTCAGCTATGACTTGTTTCAAATTTTAAACTTTCAGTAGTTAAAATCTTCAGTGAATGACATTTAACTCCTTGTGTGGCTAGATCAATCGCTTGTTAAGCCCTTGTTAGTTAACAAAAACCTTAAGAGTGTGCCAATGTCAATATGACATTGTTTCTGTGTGGCACATTCTAAGGATATTGTTAGTTAACAAGAACTTAACAAACGATGGATCTAGCCGCACTTATTATTGTCCTGGAAACCTAGTTATAGGTAAATAATTTGATTTCAGAATCAGCAGAAAACACAAAAAAAGCAAAAGATAGGAAGGAAACCGAAGAATTGATAAAGGCTTGGCTCAGAAGAGCCGCTGAGCGGACAAGAAGGACACAAGAATGTAAGCTCGAAAAAATAGTATATTATTAACCTAGGGACTAAAGTGTCCCTTTCAATCCCGCAGCGAAAAATTTGTAGCCCGACCGTAGGGAGGGCTACAATTCGCCAAGGGATTAAAAGACACTTTAATCACGAGGTTAATATACTATTTTATGCACTTTAGGATAGGTAAAACGTTAAATAATAAAAAAAAAATCATACGCACAAACTCTTGAACGCACCACGTATTGCATCAAAATCTGACTACTTCAAATCCCTATTTTCCAAGAAAAAAGTGGGATTTAAAGTAAATTTTAAATCCCTAGGGATTTAAAGTATCCTTTAAATCCCTAAAGTGCATAAAATATATTTTTTTACCTATGAGAGTTTGGCCAGAATTGTATTATTAAATTTTTCACAAAGAAAAGCAAGGAGAAATGTATTTTTGCTTTTTTATTTTTAGGTGGGAGTAGTTCAACCATTCAGGTCGAGGTTACCTAGGACTGATGTGTGCTGCCGAAACCGACCGCGGCGGAATTCGGTTTCTTTGTTTTGATTCATTATATAAGAATTCATAGTTCATTTTTATTTTTTGAGAGTTTTTATTTATTTTTTCGTATAAGTTTTGATTTATTGTATAAGAATTCATAGTTCATTTTTATTTTTTGAGAGTTTTTATTTATTTTTTCGTATATGTTTTGATTTATTGTATAAGAATTCATAGTTCATTTTTATTTTTTGAGAGTTTTTATTTATTTTTTCGTATAAGTTTTGATTTATTGTATAAGAATTCATAGTTCATTTTTATTTTTTGAGAGTTTTTATTTATTTTTTCGTATAAGTTTTGATTTATTGTATAAGAATTCATAGTCCATTTTTATTTTTTGAGAGTTGATAGTTTAAGTTCTATTTTTATATTTTAACGTGTTTCTTTTCCGTTTCGTTTGTTCATGATTTTCAATCACTTGAATAAACATTTTAAACCAATTTGAATGTATAGTACTAAAATGTGTACACATAACACAGCCCACAGGTAACCACAAATTTTAAATATTTAAATTTGTTTTTTTCTGTCTTTAATTGTATTTAAATACACCCTCTTAATCAATGTACACAATGTTTAGGGTATAAACATGAAAACTGAAAAGGTTCATAAATTGTACATTGATTGAAATGTTATGTACTTAAATAGTATTAAGACAATGAAAGCCCAAAATTTTAATTTTGAGCTTTACCACCAGGAAATTGTATGTGCAGGGTTTTCCCTTATATTTATGCATCTCACCTGAACAAGGCGGTAGGTACCTACCTATCAAAAAGGTGTGAATGCACATTTGTATTTACACCTTTTGGATACCTATTCAATGAACCTGTTCAGGTGGGGTGCAAAAATATACGGGAAAACCCTGTACATGGTACGTACCATGTACGTATATTCCGTCCATTTTACCGCCAATATTGGTCCCATATAGGTCATAAAATGTACGTACGTGGAGTGTTAGTACGGAAGATGTACATAGTACGTACATTACCACATCCATGGGACGTACCTCGGACGTACATAGCGTTGGAAAATGTACGTCCCAGGTACGCACATAGTACGTACTGGTACGTACATGGGAAGTGGCGTTCGTCCGAAAGTTAGGTACCGGGTACGTACATAGTACGTATGTTTGCTGTATGGGATTTTTTAATTCAATTTCAATTTCAATTTTATTGTTCACAGAAAGTATGGGTACGCTAAACCTAATAAAAATAAACTCCTTAACTCAAATCTTATATACATTCAAATCAACTTAATACCTAGAGTACAATAATATTTTTTTTAATTCAATTTTCAATTTCAATTTTATTGTTTACAGAAAGTATGGGTACGGTAAACCTAATAAAAATAAACTCCTTAACTCAAATCTTATATCAAAAAATCTTATATACATTCAAATCAACTTAATACCTAGAGTACAATAATATTTTTTTAATTCAATTTTCAATTTCAAATTCATTGTTTACAGTACGCTAAACTCCTTAACTAAATTCTTAAATTAAACAAAACTATTTTACCTATTGGAACTCAAAGAAAATTGCAAATTATCTATTACAAATTACTATTTGGTGCAGGGGCAGGAGATGCATTAAAGTGTCCCCATGGGAGGGTATCGTGACTATTTTCAATAATGCATCTCTTGTCATCAAACGGACTCAGAGCAATTTTAGATTGTTTAATACTAAAAACGGTATGCTTGATGGAACGGATGCAAGATTGTGAGATGCTTTTAATCTCATTCATTTTCAAACAGTTCACATAATCTTCGAAAGAAATTTTGTTTTTAACTACATTATATTTGACGCCCTTTGATTTTTTGCAAACTTTCCCACCCTGAAGTTTAAACGACTACATTTTCGATCTAAGTCCAACAAAGTGTGTCATTATTTGGCCGTTTGCCTCATCTTTCATTAGACCCACAACTTTTTTATTTACTAGAGGTATATCATATGGATTGTCTCTAGGATAATCGCTAGTATCGAATTTATCCAAGTCACATTTAATTAGATCTTTATACACGTCATCACAACAAATTTCGTAAATAAAGCTATCTGTATCAGTATACATTAGTTTAATTTGATCAACTAAAGAACTTTTCTCCATCATATATTGATAATGAAAATTATACATCAGAGTTTTTGATATATCTAGTATGGCCATCCCAATGTAGAGAGGTTTATTGAAAATTAAGTTTGATTTATTCATTTCGATAGCTACTAAATTTTCATCGAAAATCGTCCTGCTATGAAAAAATGGACTTGCAATGAGATTCTGGGCTCCATATCGACCACCCCATTTTTTAATCAATTTAACGATCCGATGTTTTCGAATATTTTCCATGGTTTTGCCGAAAACCGCATTATTCATTAATTTGAAAAGGTTTTTGGCAAAATTGGTAATTGCCTGGGCACGTAGATTAGTATTCAAATCAATGTAAGATTTGAGCCAAGGCGCTTGTCTGAATGATAAAATTCTATGCAACTTTTTAATTTTCAAGCCATTAGCTAATGCCTGCTTCAAATTTCTGTAATGTAAGACATAGTTTGTTACCAATTATGGATGATACCGAGAATACTACGCAAAAACTTATCGACGCAATAGAACTTTACGATTCTATGCTTAATAATGAAGGTAAACCTTTATTAATTAAATTTGTTCTGAAAACTAGGTTGTCAAACAGTGCAAAGTTGAGACTTAGTACTAGTTATAACTCAGTAAATGATCTATTGGGTGACATTAAAAAGCACTTTTTAACTAATAAATCTGATAGTGCTTTGCAATTGAAGTTATTTCGTTCTAAACAAGGCGATAAATCTATTGAAAGTTTTGGAAAAGATTTGGAGGAGCTATTCGTTAATTTAACAATATCTCAGGCAAAAGGAGATGAAAATGCTTACAACGTATTGTCGCGATCGTGTAAATCGCGCTTTATGTGCCGTATGGCACCGCCACATTTTGTGTCTTTTTTTAACGCCCGACCCACAGAACCCAGCTGACAGAATCAACGAGCAAGAAGAAGAGCCCTTTTTCGCCGCTACTTTACAACTTTGTTTTTGCCATAAAACTCACCATTTTTGCTAAAAAGTTAATAAGATATTTTTGTAATCAATATCAGTACTTGTAAAAGTTCAGTTAAAAGAGTTGACCTATAAAAATACAGTCCACATCGACGATTTCCGTTTTATTTGTTGCATGAGCGACGTAAATGGAATCATAACCTCAACGTTTGAACATGGACCTTCACCGGATTTTATTTGTTGAAAATTAAAAACTGATTGCTTTGAAAAAACCGATGGAATCGACAAAATAAGCATATGTAAGTCTGTTCCATATTATTTTTCCTACCAAACCTATATTGTTTTCTTTTGTGATTGCATTTGTTTGAGCGGATCGCCGCAAACTTTGACTTTGAAGTACTTTGAATGATTTCAGCAATATACAGGGCTGTTCAACTTTGTAGCACAGATAATAAACGCTTTGAAAACGTAAAATAACGTAAAAAATTTGCATGCATTGCTTAAAATATCAGGAAATATTGATTGTATCCGCAAAACTTTGAAACTGCAGGTACTATCGATATTCAATTGTTGGTAAATCTTTGTTTACTGCTTTATCTTTAAACTCAATTATACTTTGACTATAATTTACTTTGAAAATATTCCAAACCTTTGATGATTTGACTCTGCATTTTGATTACTTTGATACAAATAGGTACTCGACACTTTGATTTTGATTTTGAATTTAACATTAGGCAAGTGAGCTTTGAATTTATTTTGGCTTTGCGGAATATTGTTTATGTGTATCTCATAATTTTGATTTGAGCTTTCAATTTGATATTTGAATTTTGATTTTATTTAAATCGTTTATGTTTAATTTTGATTTGTGTAAATTTTAAAAAATAAATTTATAAACAATGGCAAATGAACTGCGGCGTCTCACACAAAAACGCACTACGATAAAGGGAACTTTGACACGATTTATCACGTTTGTCGACAAGTGTACCAGGGATAATATTAGTACAACAATAACGCAACTTGAAACTCGTTTGGATAATGCGTACACATTGCTAGACCAGTTTAATAATGTACAGAGTGAAATTGAATGCTTTGACATCCAGGAACCTGACACTTCCATTGCTCACGAGGTAGATGGAATTGCAGATATGGGTGAAGGAGAGCGAACTGAGTTTGAGAATAAATACTATGCGGTCACAGCAAAGGCAAAATCTTTAATTTCTTGGCATTATAAGGATAATCCTTCAAATACTCCTTTGCCGGCTAGCTCGGAAAGTAGTACTACTACTGATAGGGTACAAAACCATAATGTGCGCTTTCCTGTCATTGAGTTACCAAAATTTTATGGCGATTATTCTAAATGGGGTCAATTTCGTGACATGTTCACTTCACTGGTGCACAGCGATGACACGCTTGACAACATCAAAAAATTTTATTACCTCATTAGTTGCATAAAAGGCGACGCTGCAAAAATAATCGAAAACATTGAAGTTACCAATGAAAATTATGAGGTTGCTTTCAATCTTTTGAAATCCCGTTATGAAAATAAATACATAATCATAAAAAATCATGTGTCTGCTTTATTAGATTGTCCTCCTGTAAATAGTAAAGAACTACATATTAGCCTTCGTAATTTGACAGATAACTTAACAAAAAAATATCAGGTCTCTGAAATCCTTAGGTGAGCCAGTTGTCACCTGGGATACCCTTTTATTTCACATAATAGCCAAAAAGCTTGACCCTACAAGCCAACGTGAATGGGAGACTTTACTGATTAATGCTGATACAAATAATAAAAAAATAATATTCTCTGACTTAATAAATTTTCTAGAAAAGCGTTGCATTTTATTGGAAACAATCCAGCTTGAAAAACATTGCCAACCTGAGAATAATGTAACAAAGCAACATTTTAATAATAATAATAATAATTATAAAAAATTTGAAAAACCTTTTGCTGGCATTGTTTCTCAGAATAAAGCACATTCTTGTCCTATATGTAAGAATCCTAAACATGATGTTTTTGACTGCGAAAAATTTAAGGAAATGTCTATACAATCTCGATATGAAGAAACAAAAAAGCATAAGCTGTGTACAAATTGTTTGCGCAGTGGTCATCAAACATTTGAGTGTAAGTCACAAAAATGCAAAAAGTGTAACAAACATCATAACACACTGCTTCATTTTGAAAAAAACCCTGAGTGTTCCAATGCTTCTCCAACTTCTCCTGCTCCTAATGATCAAAGGTATGCTTATACAGCTACAAATTCTTATGTAAACTCAGCAGAAGTTAATTGTTATAGTTCAAATTCACAAGTACTTTTATCAACTGCTATTATTTTAATTGCTGATTTTCAAGGAAAGTGGCATGAAGCAAGAGTTCTTTTAGATAGTGGCAGTCAGCCAAATCTCATGACAAGTAATTTATTGAAAAGGCTTAAATTACCTTGTGTCAACGTTAATATGCCTATAACCGGTATAGGGAACTCTAGTTATCAAATAACAAATAAAGTTAATGCTATAATAAAATCGAAAAATAGTAACTTTGACGCAAGACTTTCTTTCTTCATTTTGAGCAATAATAATGGAAAATTGCCTTCTTTTTCTTTTGAAAAGCACAGTTTGAATATTCCCCATAATTTAATCCTAGCAGATCCCCACTTTAATTCTTCTCGTGACATAGATTTGCTACTAGGCGCAACAACCTTTTTTGATTTACTAGGTACCGAGCAAATAAAACTTGGTGCAGGACTGCCAGCTCTGCAGGAAACGCATCTTGGCTGGATAATTTCAGGTAATATGCCTTTAATTTCTCATACATGCACAGCAGCATTGCGCTGCAATTTTTTGAAAAATTCTGATCCTATTAATGATATATTGAACGAAAGCATTAAAAAATTTTGGGAATTAGAGGAGCTTCCTCTAAAATCGCTTCTTTCCAAGGAGAAACAAGAATGCGAAGACCTATATGTCCACACTGTCTCACGTGTCGATTCTGGTAATTTTATTGTCACTTTGCCTACCCGGAATTGCCATAAAAATTTAAAACCAAATTTTGACAACGCTCTAAAATGTTTAAAAGGTGTTGAAAATAGATTAAACAAAAATGAAAAATTAAGAGAACTTTACAATTCTTTTATGAAAGAATACGAGCTGCTGGGCCATATGAAAAAGGTAAATCCCTATAATAATTCTTTGATATCTACCCCAATTTACTATTTACCCCACCACTGTGTTAATAATGAGCAAATTGAAAAATTCCGTGTCGTGTTCAATGGTTCTTCGCGATCCGAGAGCGGCCTTAGTTTAAACAATGCACTCAAAGTTGGACCAGCAGTTCAAGACAGCCTCTTTAATATTTTATTGCGATTTCGCGGCCATTCAATTGTTCTGATAGGCGATATTGAGAAAATGTATCGAATGGTGTATGTTTCTGAAAATCAGCGTGATTTGCAAAGAATTTTGTGGAGGGAATCCCCTAATTTGAAAATTGAACATTATCAACTACTTACTGTAACTTACGGTACCAGTAGTGCGGCTTATCAAGCAATACGCAGTTTACAGCAGGTAGCTATTGAAAATCGTGACTGTTGTCCTGAAGTGTATCAAGTCATCATGAACGATTTCTATGTGGATGACATGGTAACCGGTACTGATAACATCGAACAGGCCATGTCATTAAAAACAAAAATTTTCGATCTTTTGAGTAAATATGGTTTCAAATTAAGAAAATGGGCATCGAACCATAGGAGTCTAGTTGATGACAGCACTAATAACTATGATTATCACATTACGGACAAAACCGATGTGCGAAAGACTCTTGGTTTAATATGGCAAGCAAATAATGATTTTTTAAGCTTTGTTGTAAACGATTTCGAATTTGATAATAAAAAAGCGACAAAAAGACTTATATTTTCAGCCATATCAAAAATTTATGACCCTCTCGGTCTGTTAGCACCTGTTACAATAAGGGCTAAAATAATGATGCAAAGACTGTGGGAAATTAAATTAGGCTGGGACGATAAGTTACCCAATCATATACTTAGCTCCTGGAATCAATTCACTAGTAATTTATCCTGCATAAATGACATAAATATTCCTCGCCATGTATTGTTGAGAAACTACTCCCAAATTGAAATACACGGCTTCTCCGATGCTTCGGAACAAGCATATGCAGCTTGCATTTATTTAAAGTCGGTAGATTCAGAGGGAGCAACGAGCGTCAATTTATTATGCTCCAAAACGCGTGTCGCGCCTTCGAAAACGATATCGGTTCCGCGCCTTGAATTATGTGGTGCCCTTCTTTTGGCACAGCTGTATAACACTGTGAAAAATTCTGTGAAATTTCATATAAACCATGTGGTTTTGTGGTCTGACAGCCAGATAGTACTTTCTTGGCTCGCATCTACGCCTGGAACATGGAAAATATTCGTCGCGAATCGCGTTTTTGAAATCCAGACATTAACACAAAACGCAGAATGGCGCTATGTTCCGACGGAAGATAACTGTGCCGACGTTGCAACAAAAGGTATTGATCCTGCTGATTTAGGAAATTTCGAGCTCTGGTGGAATGGCCCTCAGTGGCTTGCCAAGGATCAAAGCTGCTGGCCCAAAGCAAACAATTGTTTTATAGAAAATGCGAACATTGAAAGACGTGCACTACAAGTTTCTCTTTCCAGTATTATTTCTGATTTTGACATTTTTGAGCTATACTCATCTTGGTATAAATTGCGTCGTGTTGTAGCTCTTTGCCTAAGATTTATTAATCTGAGTCGTAAAAAGATAACGAAACCTGTAGGAGATCTTTCTCCAGAAGAATTTGATAATTCTGCGAAAGTATTATTGAGACTAGCTCAAAAGAAACTTTTCATTCTGAAGTATCATCTTTGCAACAGCATAAACTATTAAGTAAAGACTCTCGACTCAAAAACCTAAATCCTTTTTTAGATAATCAAGGTTTGTTGAGGGTGGGAGGACGTTTGTCTAACTCTTCTTTGAACTTTGACTCTAAACACCCAGTAATATTGGCGCCTAAGCATCCCTTAACAAAGATGATCATTCGTGATGAGCACCACAAGCAGTTACATGCTGGACCACAAACCTTGCTAGGTATATTGCGCGAAAAATTTTGGGTACTCAATGGCAAGCCAACAGTTTGCAGTATTTTGCGAAAATGCATAACATGTTTCAGGATTAATCCTAGGACACTTGTTAGAAAAATGTCTGACCTTCCGATGGACAAAGTAACTCAAAATCGAGCATTTCTTATTTCAGGTTGCGACTTTGCTGGGCCTTTTAATATGAAGGACGGTAAACTACGAAATAGAGCTATCGTAAAAGCCTATCTCTGTGTTTTCATAATATGTTTTACCACAAAAGCTGTGCATTTGGAAGTTGTCAGCGACTTAAGTACAAAGTCATTTCTGAACGCATTGAAACGCTTTTTCTCTCGTCGTGGCATTTGTAAATGTATGTACAGTGACAATGGAAAGAACTTTGTTGGTACTAGCAATGAATTAAAGCGTTTATATTTATCTCTGGAAACTGTTCTCGAGGATCGTGAGACGATCGATTTTTTTCTTGAAAATTCCATTGAATGGAAACACATTCCACCATACTCCCCTCATCGAGGCGGACTTTGGGAAGCCGCAGTTAAGCGAGTCAAATTTCATCTCAAACGAATTGTTGGCAAGCTGACTCTAACGTACGAAGATCTTGCGACGATCTTTGCCCAAATAGAAGCAATCATGAATTCCCGTCCCCTCCTTCCCTTATCCTCTGATCCGTCTGATTTTTCTGCGCTAACCCCCGGTCATTTTTTGGTCGGTCATTCGCTCACGACCATTCCTCAAACAGACTTCTCGTCAACTCCTACAAATCGATTGAAGCAGTATGAATTACTCCAGCAAGCAGTTTCTATGTTCTGGAACAAATGGAGCAGAGAGTATTTGCAAACTTTGCAGAGAAGAACCAAATGGCAAACCAATTCGTCAGATGAAGTCAAAGAAGGAAGTCTCGTAGTAATTATTGATGATAATTCACCTCCACTCTATTGGCGCATGGGAAGAATCATTCAGCTACACAAAGGCAGCGATGGGACAGTCAGAACTGCCACTCTAAGAACGCAGTCTGGAGAAGTTACTCGTGCATTGCAAAAACTTTGTATACTGCCAATTGACTCTTGTGATTTATAAAAACTGTTTTAGTTAAAAGACTTTACTCTTTCAAGGTGGGCGGCATGTCGCGATCGTGTAAATCGCGCTTTATGTGCCGTATGGCACCGCCACATTTGGTCTCTTTTTTTAACGCCCGACCCACAGAACCCAGCTGACAGAATCAACGAGCAAGAAGAAGAGCCCTTTTTCGCCGCTACTTTACAACTTTGTTTTTGCCATAAAACTCACCATTTTTGCTAAAAAGTTAATAAGATATTTTTGTAATCAATATCAGTACATTGTAAAAGTTCAGTTAAAAGAGTTGACCTATAAAAATACAGTCCACATCGACGATTTCCGTTTTATTTGTTGCATGAGCGACGTAAATGGAATCATAACCTCAACGTTTGAACACGTATTGAAACCAATAAACGAAAGGTTAGCTTTGAAACAACTTACGGATGGCCTTCGCAATCAGAGACTGAGTACGATAATCGCCTCGCGAAATTTTTCCTATTTAAAAGACGCGATTAGAGCAGCCCAAGATGAGGAAACAACATTTTTTAATAGTAACCCTCAAATTTATACCGCTTCTAGGAGAGGTCAAGGAAGATTTATGAGGAACTCTATGAGAGGTTCTTCTCAAAATAGAGGTTCTTATTCGAATAATAACTATTCCAATAGAAATACAAATTTTGCAAACCGCCCTAATATAAATTTTAATAATGCAAATCGGAATAATAATAATGGGAATTTTCAACACAGTCAACGTTTTCAAAGAAATTCTCGTGGCGGGTTCAACAATCGCGGAACCCGTACTAATCGTTTTTCTGGGTCAGATAGGCGACATAACATAAATATTATTGAGAGTAACTTAGGTAATGGTCAGGATGAAAACTTGCAAGCTAGCACGTCGAGGGCGAATAACCTAATACCTACGACTTCTATGGAGAATAATTTTTTTCGTCCCTAACAGGAAAAATAGAAATGAAATATTTACGTATTCGGATAATTTTACAAACACCGTCAATTTCATTATCTTTAATAAAAACGTAAAATTTTTGGTCGACACAGGAGCTTCATTGTGCGCAATAAAATCAAATGTTTTAAATTCAAATTCACGAGTGTATAATGACAATGTAGAAATAAAAGGAGTCGGAGGAACTATAACCTCACCAGGTTATGTTTATCTAAAATTGAAAGTTGGAAATATATCTTTTGAAGAAAAATTTTACGTTTTTACGTCACTTACTTGTTCTAGCGATGCAATAATTGGCGAGAATTTTTTAAGAAAATATAATGGTATCCTAAACTACGAAGAAAATACATTATCTTTAACAAATTTTGAAGATACCATAATTTTACCTTTTAACTCTAATAGCAATGATAATGTGTTAATGTTATCTCCAAGATGTGAAACAATTTGTCATGTTTCGGTTGGTATAACAGAGGATTGTGTGGTTATACCAAGCGAATTATGCCAAGGTGTTTTTATAGCAGGTATGATTGTAAGACCTGAACAAGGAAAAATACCAGTAAAAATTTTAAATACTCGGGAAACTGATGTTTGCTTGAAAAATTGTATCCCTAAAACAAAAAGGTTAAGCTGTTATGAATTCTATCAATTTTCAAAGTCGGACATATCGGTGGCTCGTGTGAAAACATTATTTGAACTACTAAAATTGAACTATTTAGACCAGAAAGAGCAAAATTCGCAAATATTTGTGCTAAATATGCAGATATTTTTCACATGCCAGACGATAAGTTAACTGTCACTAATATCTATAAAGAATCAATTCAGTTAAAAAAAAAACGCTACACCCTCCTATGTAAAACCATACAGATTGCCTTTTTCGCAAAAATATGAGATACATAAGAAAGTCTCGAAAATGTATGAGGATGACATCATTGAAAGAGCACAGAGTGAATGGTCTTCTCCGGTTCTGTTAGTCCCAAAAAAAGGTTTGACTGAGGATTCAACAAGATTAGTTGTAGATTATAGATTAGTTAATCAACAAATTCGCGACCAAAAATTTCCACTTCCAAATATTACCGATATTTTTGATTCCCTTGCAGGAGCTATATATTTCTCACATTTGGATCTTAGTCAGGGATATTATCAGGTAGAGCTAACTGAAGAAAGTAGAAAGTACACAGCATTTACTACTGATCGGGGCCAATGGCAAATGAAAAGGTTGCCAATGGGATTGAAAATTAGTCCAAGCGCATTCTCGAGGCTTATGACAGTTGCTATGTCGGGACTAAATTACGAAAAATGTTTTGTTTATCTCGACGACTTAATAGTTTTTGGAAGAAATCTCGTAGACCATAATAAAAATTTAATTGCTGTTTTCAACAGGCTTCGTGAAGTCAATTTAAAATTAAATCCCTCAAAATGTGAATTTTTGAAAAAACAAATCCTTTACCTTGGACATGTTATTTCAGAAAATGGAATTTTGCTCGACAATAGTAAAGTTAAAGCTCTTCAAAATTATCCCAGGCCAACAAATGCAAATGAATTAAAGAGATTTGTAGCTTTCGCAAACTACTACAGAAAATTTATTCCAAATTTTGCAGAGAAAACTGTACCATTAAATAAACTTTGTAAAAAATATGCTATTTTTGAATGGACTCATGAATGCGAAAAATCATTTTTATTTCTCAAGAATGCTCTTATTAATCCTCCAGTTCTAGACTACCCAGACTTTTCAGATAAAAGCGAATTCATTCTTCGAACTGATGCTTCTAATATTGCCGTCGGAGCTACATTATCAAATATCAATGAAAAACCAGTTGCATATGCAAGTAGAAGTTTGAATAAAGCGGAAGTTAATTATCCGACAATAGAGAAAGAACTTTTAGCTATTTACTGGGCGATAAAGTATTTCAGACCTTATTTATTTGGGCGACGTTTTAAAATTTTGACTGACCATAGACCTTTAATATACCTATTTAATATGACTGAACCTTCAAGTCGGTTAACAAAGTTTAGGTTAGGCTTAGAAGAATATGACTTTTATATTGAGTATGTTAGGGGATCTGAAAATGTGACGGCTGACGCTCTATCTAGAGTCACCTTAACGTCTAATGATTTAAAAAGTATGAATGATAAAGTAATTGCCGTATTGACTAGGGCCCAGTGTGCACGCAATTCCAATGCTAATATACAGGAAGCAGAGGAAACTACAAATGTTTGGCCTGATCAACCAGATATTGTAGAAATACTGAAAAAACCTGAAAATAGTATCGAATTAATGCCAGCCTCAGAAAAAGTAATAAGTCGACTTAAAAATATCGTGTCCGCAAGTTTGGGAGATTTCCATTTTGTTCCTTCGCGTGCTGCTATTTATTTTAATCAAAATGCTCGATCAACATTGACGCGAGACGGAATGTTGAGAGATTTGATTATTCTAAGCAATCGATTAAAAATTCGCGAATTAGTTATGTTAAAAGATAAAAATAATAAAGACATTATTGAATGGATATTGAAAGAAATAAAAGATGATAATTGGACCGGTCCCCGTATATATGTTATTAGCGATGTGAAAAGAATTGTTGACAAGGACGAAAAGCGAATAATATTAAATGATTTTCATTTACTGCCCACTAGTGGACACGCGGGAATTAATCGAATGGTGAATAATATTAAAAAGTACTATTATTGGTCAGGAATGTATAAAGACGTTCAAAAATTTGTAAAAAGATGCGACAGTTGCCAAAAAATGAAACATACAAATCATTACATTAAAGAACCCATGGTAATTACAAGTACAGCTAATTTTGCATTTCAAAAGGTATATTTAGATTTGGTAGGACCTCTGCCAACGGATATTAATGAATTTTCTTATATACTAACTCTTCAGTGCGAATTAACAAAATTCATTGAAGCATATCCATTGAAAACCAAAGATGCATTAACTGTTGCGAAAAGTTTCGTGGATAACTTTATTTTGAGATACGGAATTCCCTCAGAAATAGCTACTGATAGGGGTACCGAATTTATCTCTTCTACTATGGCCGAAATTGCGAAAATCTTGAAAATAAATCATCTTCAATCAACTGCCTATCATCACGAAAGTATAGGGGCACTGGAAAATTCACATAAAGTCTTAGGAGCATTCCTCCGAACCCAAGCATCTGATAACAATGCTGCTTGGAGCGAGTGGATTCCATATTGTAGTTTTTCTTACAATACCACAGTGCACTCAGAAACTCGATATACTCCGTTTGAGCTAGTTTTCGGACGAAAATATCACATTCCAAGTAACTTAACCAATACCATCGATCCTATAAATAATTTTGCCAACTACCCTTTAGAGCTGAAATACAGATTACAAAAGGCAAACGATGATGCGAGAAAAAATTTAATTCATTCCAAATTGAAGCGAAAACAAAATTATGATAAAACTTCAAACCCTATTTCTTACAAAAAAGGAGATATGGTCTTAGTTAAAAATGAGACGGGAGATAAGATCTCCAGTCCCTGTTTTTTGGAACCATATTTAGTATTAGAGGATTTGTCCCCTAATGTAAAAATTGTGAAAAATAATAAAGAAATTATCGTTCATAAGAACAGGACAAAAATCTATAGTGTGTAGTTAAGAGTTAGGAAATATTATGTAATTGTTAGGTATTTTATTATGGGGCCCCTAGTACCAGTATTGTATGCTTATTAGGTGTATTTTTTTTTTAATTTCATTAAGTTTTAAGAAGGATTCTAGAAAATAATTATTTTTAATTAATTGGGAAAAAAACAAGGTAAACATTTTTTTTAATTTTTTTTTTATTGGTTGTATTTTATTGCTGTATTACACATTTTAACATTTTACCTACTTTCTGATAAGAAGAAGAATTTTCATTCAATAGAAAGAAAATTCTTTTATTTATTGGGGGGAGGTGTAATAGGGTAAATACACCCGGTATGGCATCTGATGGTGCAAATTGATAGTTAGCTAATATTATATTATTATATTATTGCCGTTACCTAATTGTTAAGTCAGCAGGTACAATGACCGCTGTTCGCTTATGAAAATGCATTATGATATTAATATACATGATGAAGTAAACCAACATAGTAGTTTTACTGAAGGCCTAAGAACCCCAAATCGTCTCGAGTTATTACAACATTAAATACTTTGATGGTTCCATGGGATTATATGTTGACATATACTTGTTGTTGGCCTCGGAATATCGGTTTGAGTACATTGAAATTCCACCTCTCAAACCGCTTTCTACAAATAAAATTTGATCTACATCTTTCAATAGTTCTGAATCGCATTTCGTATATTTCAACATACAATCCCACGTGTACCCAGGCAATGTATAGTACCAAGCAGGATCCAAACCGTAGGTTGTGTGAGAACTTTTACGGAAATTTTCGAAAACATCGGCCAGTAAAAGTACATCAGTTTTGAGGTATAAGTCTGAATATTGGCCTAAATTATTAATTTTGAATTCGCGACAGATAGTTTGCGCATGTTGATATTTTTCATCGCTTATATGTTCATCGTTTAATTGATTATAGAATTGGGTGTTTGATGGTAGTTGAGCTTCATTGAATTTATCTATAGTGTTAATGTAATCAT
This sequence comes from Ceutorhynchus assimilis, assembly GCA_917834065.1. NCBI lineage: Eukaryota > Metazoa > Arthropoda > Insecta > Coleoptera > Curculionidae > Ceutorhynchus > Ceutorhynchus assimilis. Next base: position 32,575,191 of record OU892287.1, on the reverse strand, counting down.
AGCAAAAAACGCCTTTTCGTGTTAATAAATTGAACTTTTCATTCTCCAAATTATTGAATTCTTTTTTCAAAATTTTCAAATCGCTGATGTTTAATGTTGATACTAATTCGTCCAGCGATGCACCCAAAAATCTGAGTGAATCGATGAATCGAATTTTAATGTGGGTATCACCAGAATCGTTAAGTGTAAATGAAATGTATTTTTCTTTATTGATAGGTAACAGACTCACTTTACCTATTTTACTGATTGCCCTGATTATGAAATGGCTATCGTAGCCTGAGAGGTTGTGAAAGACCAGAGGAACTATGAATAATTTGCGAAATTGTAAATTGCAAATTTTGCAGGCAAATCCTCTGAATTCACCTGTAAAATGATCATGGTCATTTACAATTTTCCCATCATCAAAGTCCTTCCTCGTAAAATATTTTTCGCAAATGTGACATGCTTTTGCTTGTGCACGATTTGGATGTGTGGAAATTGGAACAATATTTTTGATTTTTGATTGAACCATCTGAGCTACGATGGCCATTTCACTGGAAAACCAGCTCATACAATCTTGTCCACGATAACTTTTAAAAAATGACAGTGAATCATCATAGCTGCATTTAACATAATAGGCTGCACTGAAAGCTTTATGATGTTGATAACGAATAGTTTGTATATCAGGCTGCTGTTCGTTTTCACTGACATTCTCTAATAAAGATTCAAAACCAGCGTAAATAATGAATGGAGCTTCTCGTTTGTAAATGTGGTTTTTGAAGCGAACAGATTCGAAATTTGGAAAAGAAATTTTACAATTATTCTTCTTTTCACACAATACAGTATGCTCTTGCAGTTTAATTTCACTACGAAAATAATTCAGACACCTGTCACAAATAAGTTTTTTATGATCATTTTTAGTAAGCTGAGCAGATACTAGTCTGGATAAATTTTTAATCAAACAAAAATGAAATTTTACATCAACATTTTCATCCTCCTCCACAACAAGTTCATAATCATCAATTTTTGGAAAATATGTGTCTTGAATTAATAAAATGTTTATATGATTTTCTAATTTAGTTTTTGTTAATCTGGCTGGCACAGTATTATATGACTCACCCACCAATTCTAGAACGAAAAGTTTGATGGAAATATTCAAATTACTTTTAATCTTTCAAACTTACTTATTTGTGCCAGTGTCATTGGCATTTCTAAACCATTTGTATTTAGTACTGTACTGTAATGTGGATAAGAATTAACACGATCAGCGTGTATTTTTGCAGGATAAAGAGCAGCAACTATACACCAGAAAAAACATGCATTATCATCATAGTTTTTGACATTTACACATGCATGTTTTTTCGCAATTTGTTCAGGTAGTCTAATGAAAGATGAGCCACCGTTACCAATTTGAAATTTATTTATAATAATTTCTAGATATACTATTTTATGTATAGCCCAACCAGAGTCCCTTTCCTGAAATTCCTCTAGACCAGCAAGTATTTGATCTTTGATATATTGATTAAAATATTCAAGCAAATTCGTACCTGCATCAATAATAACGTTTTTAGTGTTGAAATATTTGAAATCAGTTTGCTCTGAGTCCTTTTTCCTGATTATAAACTCGCCACAAAAGGTGCTGTTAACTTTTATCATGGGATATGATTTAAGTACATTTACATTTCTATTTTTTAACATGAAAAATGCATCTTTGAGAAATCCCAAAATATCTCTATGCACCAAGTTTATAATCAGGCCACATCTTATTCTACTTTTAAAAGCTGATTGAATGTCCTCCCATTTAATTCTCTGACTACGGTTTTTAGGAAGCAATGAAGCACCTGCACCTGCTTTAAATGGTTCCCTAACTAATAGCTTCTTAATTAAAACTCTAATTCTTTTTAAATGACCCAATTGAGTTTGCAATTTTCTTTGAGTTCCAATAGGTAAAATAGTTTTGTTTAATTTGAGAATTTGCCTAATAGACACCCCAACATGCTTAATCCAAATACTCTTTTCAGCCTCATTGGAATCTCTAACAATCTCAACATAGGCTTTTTCAAAAACATCAATAATTTCCTCGCTAAGCTTCAAAATTTCTTTAACATGCTCACCTACATCAACCATTGTTGTTGTTGTTGTTGTTGTTGTTGTTGTTGTTGAGCTGTCTCAGAGTTGTCTTGGAGCTGTCTTCGAGTTGTCTTTGAGGTGTTAAAGGTGTTGTTCAGCTGTCTCGGAGTTGTCTTGGAGCTGTCTTCGAGTTGTCTTTGAGGTGTTGTTGTGTCTTATTAACAATATAAAAATGTAATAAATGTTATAAACTGAAAATAATATACTTACAATTTCAAAATTCAAAGACACGTTTCAAGAGCCCAAACCTCAAAGTGGCCAAATTTTTGATTCTATTATTATTAAACTAAAAATAGAACAACGTATTATTATCAGGGTCTTTAAGAATAATGAAAAAATTACTTACATAGTCTTTAGCACTAAATAAATACACACAATCAATTATAAATGTGACAACGCCCAATTTGAATTAGGTTTTCGTTGAAAAATTCAATCTGGACGAGCAGATCTAAAAAGAGAAAAAATGTACTGTATGCTATATTATAAAAATAATATACTTACAATTTCAAAATTCAAAGACACGTTTCAAGAGCCCAAACCTCAATGTGGCCAAATTTTGATTCTATTAATAAACTAAAAATAGAACAACGTATTATTATCAGGGTCTTTAAGAATAATGAAAAAAATTACTTACATAGTTTTTAGCACTAAATACACACAATCAATTATAACTGAGGTAACGCCCAATTTTGAATTAAGTTTTCGTTGAAAAATTCGATCTGGATGAGCACTGAAGAAAAACGTTGTGTCACCTAGGGACGTTAAAATCTAACTAAAATTTGAAAATGAATAACAAGTACCAGGCCAGCCAGCTGCGTTTCGTTATCGTCGCAGGAAATGCGGCTTCCGTGTGATAACAGGATTAAGCAAGTTCACACAACTTGCTGTTCTTGTTGTTTATGAGAACGGTAGAAATTATAATTATTTTAAAATTAATATTTGGGGCTTGCCAAAAAATGGGGCCCCAAATTTCTATGGTTTTCGAATGATGATGATGATGATGATGATGATGATGATGATGTTGCATTGGAATAATTGGTAGGTAAAACGAGACATAAATTATTGTCTAGTCGTGGCCAGACTTTAGTATAGAAAAAAATGGGGGCCACGGAAAATTGGGGGGCCCAGCACGATGTATCTTATTACAAGTCACGAGTTATGGGGTACCAATATACCAGTATGAGATATGGGGTATGAAATTTCAGGTTATGAGTTTTAGGTTATATTGGTTTCATATACGACTACGGATAATGGGGGCCGCGAATCTAGCAGCGGAGACAAGGTCTGATTGTATGATGCGATGTATCTTGTTACAAGTAACGAGTTATGGGGTAACAAATTTGAGGTTACCAGCACGAGATACGCGGTATCAAATTTCAGGTTATGAGTTCTAGGTACGTTGTACAAATTTCAGGTTACCAGCACGAGATATGGGACATCAAATTTCAGGTTATGAGTTCTAGGCTACGTGCGCCTCAAAATTTGGGGGCCTGTATTGGTTCCATATACGACGACGGATGATGGGGCCGCGGGTCTAGCAGCGGAGACAAGTGGCCCCTTTCCGATTTTTCCCTAGATTTAGGGAAATTTTATTGGCAACGTCGCACATTATTAGTTTCGACAACGTCGCACGTACCTGTCATCTCGTATGGGGTATCTCATTTCAAGTTATGAGTTCATGTAAATGGGGCCCCCCGAAAAAAATGGGGCCACGGGTCTAGCAGCGGGGACACGCATGGGGCCCCTTTGCTATCGTCACTTGGGTTAGGTCTATTCAAATTGGAGGCTTGCTACTTAGGTTAGGCCTCTTTAAATTGGGGCTTGCCAAAAAAATGGGGCCCACGAAAAAATGGGGCCACGGGTCTAGCAGCGGGGACACGCATGGGGCCCCCCTTTGCTGACGTCACTTGGGTTAGGTCTATTCAAATTGGGGCTTGCCAAAAAATGGGGCCCACGAAAAAAATGGGGCCACGAAATGGGGCACAGGCCCACCTGGGTTAGGCCCCTTCAATTTGGGGCTTCTCTGATGACGGGCGCGGGCCCCAGAACGAGAATGGGGCCACTTCCGGTCTAGAACCGGCCTAGTTCCTCTACTAACCATGTTTTTGAATTTTTGTTTGTTGTATAAGTAACTCTCTTTGTCATTCAATGTACTTAACATCGTCCTCGTCATTATACAAAAAAATATTTATAAGTTTTGGAATGTAAAAACATCTGTGCTTTTACAATTTTGACTTTGCTATTTCTGAGGATGGAATTAAATGAAAATTCCGAAACGTAAAAAAAAAAAAAAATTGTTTCATTTTTCAACCTGACTGACTCCCAAGAAAACCTCCACTATTTCAAAGAAACAGTCAAGAAACCGCATCAAAAAATTATAATTTTATGTTATTACCTACTAAATTTGAACGGTAATGCGCGGCGATCCCCATCGACCCTATCCGATCCTCCGATCCACCAACGAACGGGCTGTGTGCTGTGTGCAATTGTGCCACCCAAAGGTCAGTGCAAATTGCAATGTGCAGAAGTGATGCAGTATACCAAAGCCATTAAATTAGCATTAGCAATATAACAGATTAGTTTGGGAGTTTGACCTAATATTTTTCCTGCGAATCCGTGAATCGGTGTTGCTGATATATACTTTACAGTGGCTGATAAGCTGGGTTAGCTAGGTAAGTGATTTAAGCCCGGTTTACGTTTAGTCAGCTAATCGCCTATAACTGCAGTGTTCTACTTTTTTAAAGGATTCCAATAAGTCGCAATAACAGGCCCTAGGTCACTGGCCCCAACTACAAGGGGGCATTCGGGCAGGTGCTCCCATGAGCGACCTCTCATGGGTGCTCGGAGCTCTCGTAGAGAATGCGAAAGTACAAACTTATTCCGTTCTGTGTGGTAGTATCAATATCATGTATGTAATTTAAATTTACACAACTTTGTCTAAGAATTATACAAGTCGTATTAGTCTTGTTATTACGGATGTATTAGTATTCTGTCCTTTCGTTATTTGTGGTCAATTCTGTGCTCTATTACTTTATATTGCTAATGCTGCTATTCCCCATCTCTATTCTTTGATAATAATCGAGACATAAGGCATTTTAGGACATAAAAGTACCAGGCATAATTATTTTGATAATGATGTGATATTTTCATTGCCTAAAATGCGTGCAGAAAAAAGCACTTTTCGCACGCTCGTAAAAAAAATAGAAAAATATATACACTATAAAATAGACGTTTTTAGGCGTGGCATCTGGAAAATAATTTTCGCCTCCGCCGGCGCTTGCGGCGAGCTTCCCCCTCCTCCTATAAACAAATTTATAAAAATATTATCCTGCGCCTATGAGGACTTTCGAAAATCGGCCTCTCTGCCAGGCCCACCCTAGGCCCCCCCCAGGTCAGATGGCTAGTTACGCCCATGCAAGCACTTGAAATCTCCTTTATAAAGTTCCTGACAGCAGGGATGCTATCAGCACTAAAAAAATTGTACCAGAAAGTAGGGAATAATTGTACTAGATTGTCGACATTGTGTACTAGCTGAAAGCCAGTTAAATTTTAAAACTTGAATACAGATGTAGGCTCTGCTTATTGGGGGTGAATATCACTTGTTTATGATAGAAATAAATTTCTACATATTTATACCATTTACAAATCCAAGCAAACTTTGTCCAAATTGTAAACAAACACCAGCGATCCTATTAGCCTATCCAAAACACGCGACTTTGACAAGCAAAACACATAAATAATAGTAGATTATACCACGAGTCAATAATGATAGCTATTAGTCCCGAGGAATATTTACGAACTGAGCCGCGTTAGCGGCGAGGGAGTAACATTCCGAGGGAATAATAGCCATTATTGCGAGTAGTATATTCTACTTTATTTACGACAAATTAATTTATTTGAAATTTCGTTTCCAAAAACGCTCTTTGTTCATCTATCTCAATAAAATAAATAGAGAGAAATACCTATCTGGAAACCAAAAGTCACTTGAGGAATAATAGTATATTATATAATAAGTGTGGTAACTAGGTTATTACCGCACGCGAGAGAAATTTGCAAACCGAGCCGGTGAGACGAGGTTTGCAATCTCTATGGGCGGTAATAACCTAATTACCATACGCATTATATACAGTATTTTATCTACAAGCGTGCGAAATTATCGGAAATAAATTTGAAAAATTATAAAAAAAAATTGCGTCTGTCACCTGTGACAGTGTACAAGTAGAATTTAGGTGATAGGTAGGTAATTTATCTCTGGCAGGTAATTAAAGGTACGTACCTATGTAGGTAAAGCGTGCAGTAATAATATTACCGCACGCCGTGCGGTAATGTGGTGCTTACCGCACGCAAAATCGTGTAATATACATCAGTTACCGCACGCTTGTAGATAATAGTTATTTACCTAACAAATGCGGAAAGCGATACTTTACCGCACGCAACGGCAGTTGACCGAACGACGCGAAGCGGAGTTCGGTCAAGCCGTTAAGGGCGGTAAAGGCACTTTCCGCATGTGTTAGGTACAAAATTTTACCTATGAGCATCTACATTTCTAAAAAAAGGCATTTATAAAATTAATTAATGAATCAGATTAATAAATGAAATTAGATAAGATTTAGAAATGATCAAAAATCCATTTTCTGAAAAAGAGGGGATTTTTGATTATAAATATTAAATTCTACTTTACCGCACACTATGCGGTAAAGTGCACTTTACCGCACACTTTGTATTCTACTTTACCGCATAGTGTGCGGTAAAGTGATACTTTCCATTTGCAAATACGTGCGGTAAAGTGCACTTTACCGCACGCTCGTAGGTAAATAAATATAACGCAGATTAGAAAATTTATTTGAAACTTTTCTTGCAATCAAATATCATATAAACGGGTGTTCTCTGGCAGGACACAGCCAGAATTTCAATCCCATCCAGATTTGCATCACAGTATTAGATATTGTGTGGAAAACTATTTCATCAGATCAAGATTATGTGAATGTATAGAGTAAACCTAATATGAAATATGTAAATATAAATACTTACAGTCGTTCATCGTTCGGGAAACTAAAATATCCTAAGCCTGGGCTAGTTCTAGTGTTGTTTTTACAGACAAAACAGGAAGCAACCATGATAATACACAATATATAAACGATAAAACAGTCAAGTACACAAAAATCGCGAATAACACGGAAGGCAAGACACTCTTAAGCCGAATTTCAAATTGATGAATTTTCCGGTTACTTTTCAATTTCCTGAATAATTTCAGTCAAAAAACTTCTCCTCTTTTTTTGTAATACATCCTGTTGCGTGTCTCGTTTGACAGTTATTTCTCGCGGGTTCTCACCCAAGCTATCTCTATCTCTTTTTTGCGTGCAGGATTGGAAAGAGACATGTATATGCCGAACTGCTTTCTCAATTTGAGAGATTTGTTCACTCATTGAGCCCATGCGCAAGATATGGGTTAAAATGCTCCTATTGGTTGGAGAATTTGGCCTCAAAAAATATGGAGAGTTGTACAACTGTATCGGTACGGTATAAACTGTGGTTCAGGTATATTGTTGCCATGGTAGTACTACTTATTTAATTTGAGAAATTTTGTGATTGGTTTGCAAGCGGGAATAATGGCCAATAATCCCTGCGGGAATAATATATGGCATTATACTGCCAAAATTACAAATATAATACTTACATTATATGTCAGTCGTAAATAAAAACCTATTTAAAGCGGACGACCGTTCTTAACCGGTAATTACTTTTCAAGTTAATGCGATTTTGGTTAAATTTGGTTATATTTAATGACGTCACTAACAAGCCCTTCGCAACGACATCGTTTGACATTTCTATAACCGGTATTCACCCACCTCCAGAGCAGGATTATTTCCCTCTCCTCTATCAAATTAAACAGAAAATACGCGGGAAACACGTGTTTTTTAGGGAGTGAACCCTACGCCTACCGGTAGGTCCTTTGTTATCCAACGGTCGTACGCCTACCAGTAGGTCCTTTTTCATCCACCGATTGAGCGCCTACTGGTAGGTAGGTCCCTTTTCGTAAATTGATCAAGCGCCTACTGGAGGTGTTTTATTACTTTAGAATCCGTGTATCCTACCAGTCAGCTCTTGCTACCTAAATGCGTTAATACAATTTCGTTTGTTTGCAAAATTGTCATTAAGAAATTCGTCCACTGAGTAATAAGCCTTTATTAGTAGATACCTAACATCTTTCTAATTTGGACTTTAAACTTGTTGATGTTTGAAATCTGCGTCAACCTATTGAAAATTCTTCTGCATAGGTACCTACACCTTGAAATTATTTTTGAGTTTTTGATTGCTCGCTATGCTGGCCAAACCTCCTAGAGAGGATCCTCGGGAGAGCAAATCCATCAAAAACGTGAAAAAACTTTTTCAAATATATCACCTTGTTCAAAATATTTTTGAGTGCGATTGCTCGCTCTGCTCGCCGGTGAATCTACCAAAAACGTGAAAAAAAAAACCTTTATCAAATATAACACCTTGAAATTTAAAATATTTGGATTGCTCGCTCCGCTCGCCAAACTTCAAAAAGAAGATTCTCGGAAGCTTAAATCCGCCAGAAACGTGGAAAACCTTTTTCAAATATATCACCCATCGAACGTAAATGCACATATGTATATGCACAATAGGTAGGCGACGGGTTCTTGAATTAATATGAACCTACCGGTAGGCTCAGGCTCAGGATTCTTTTTACAAACAGTACCTACCGAGAGGCGTTATATCATGTGACAATTGGGGACCTAAATGTTTCAGCGTTAAATAATACGGTAGGCACACAATCAATGGAACAAATGGGACCTACCGGTAGGCGCAGAGTTCACTCCCTGTTTTTTATGTTGTGTGGATCCAGTATTTAAAAAAATTGAATGTTGTTACTGTTTAGAAGGATCCGAGTATACCCAGCAATATATCAATTATCACTCAATTTTGAGAGAAACGACATAACAGTGTCTGTGAATTATATAGAAACTGCAGCCTTGTCGCTTCATGGTATCTAATTTTAAATATTTTAAAGCCGATCTTGTACATTATTAACACATCATCATTGATCAGAATCAGACCAGGGGGGCTTTATCTGAAATTGATACAACTTTGTGTATACGCATATGACGTTATTTGGGATTGAAAATTGGTTCACGCCTTATTTGACATGTACTTTTCAATCGAAGATGACGTCATTTGTGTCATATTTACGTATACGCAAGTTGCATCAATTTCAAATAAAACCCCCCAGAACGTTGATGCGTTCTACCAGCGGTTATAAGTGCGCTTGATGACAATAACTTCTCAAGGTTAACCAAAGGGATAACCGCGGTAAATATCGGTGGTTCGCTTTAAATCGGTTAAAGGGTTTGTTTGCCTCTTGGCGGACATTTTAATTTAAGTTTGACAGCATCTTGGATAGGTAGTCTAATCAATTTAAAAGACATGATTTTGACAACGAGAATGGGGCCACTTCCGGTCTAGAACCGGCCTAGTTCCTCTACTAACCATGTTTTTGAATTTTTGTTTGTTGTATAAGTAACTCTCTTTGTCATTCAATGTACTTAACATCGTCCTCGTCATTATACAAAAAAATATTTATAAGTTTTGGAATGTAAAAACATCTGTGCTTTTACAATTTTGACTTTGCTATTTCTGAGGATGGAATTAAATGAAAATTCCGAAACGTAAAAAAAAATAAAATTGTTTCATTTTTCAACCTGACTGACTCCCAAGAAAACCTCCACTATTTCAAAGAAACAGTCAAGAAACCGCATCAAAAAATTATAATTTTATGTTATTACCTACTAAATTTGAACGGTAATGCGCGGCGATCCCCATCGACCCTATCCGATCCTCCGATCCACCAACGAACGGGCTGTGTGCTGTGTGCAATTGTGCCACCCAAAGGTCAGTGCAAATTGCAATGTGCAGAAGTGATGCAGTATACCAAAGCCATTAAATTAGCATTAGCAATATAACAGATTAGTTTGGGAGTTTGACCTAATATTTTTCCTGCGAATCCGTGAATCGGTGTTGCTGATATATACTTTACAGTGGCTGATAAGCTGGGTTAGCTAGGTAAGTGATTTAAGCCCGGTTTACGTTTAGTCAGCTAATCGCCTATAACTGCAGTGTTCTACTTTTTTAAAGATTCCAATAAGTCGCAATAACAGGCCCTAGGTCACTGGCCCCAACTACAAGGGGGCATTCGGGCAGGTGCTCCCATGAGCGACCTCTCATGGGTGCTCGGAGCTCTCGTAGAGAATGCGAAAGTACAAACTTATTCCGTTCTGTGTGGTAGTATCAGTATCATGTATGTAATTTAAATTTACACAACTTTGTATAAGAATTATACAAGTCGTATTAGTCTTGTTATTACGGATGTATTAGTATTCTGTCCTTTCGTTATTTGTGGTCAATTCTGTGCTCTATTACTTTATATTGCTAATGTTGCTATTCCCCATCTCTATTCTTTGATAATAATCGGGACATAAGGCATTTTAGGACATAAAAGTACCAGGCATAATTATTTTGATAATGATGTGATATTTTCATTGCCTAAAATGCGTGCAGAAAAAAGCACTTTTCGCACGCTCGTAAAAAAAATAGAAAAATATATACACTATAAAATAGACGTTTTTAGGCGTGGCATCTGGAAAATAATTTTCGCCTCCGCCGGCGCTTGCGGCGAGCTTCCCCCTCCTCCTATAAACAAATTTATAAAAATATTATCCTGCGCCTATGAGGACTTTCGAAAATCGGCCTCTCTGCCAGGCCCACCCTAGGCCCCCCCCACGTCAGATGGCTAGTTACGCCCATGCAAGCACTTGAAATCTCCTTTATAAAGTTCCTGACAGCAGGGATGCTATCAGCACTAAAAAAATTGTACCAGAAAGTAGGGAATAATTGTACTAGATTGTCGACATTGTGTACTAGCTGAAAGCCAGTTAAATTTTAAAACTTGAATACAGATGTAGGCTCTGCTTATTGGGGGTGAATATCACTTGTTTATGATAGAAATAAATTTCTACATATTTATACCATTTACAAATCCAAGCAAACTTTGTCCAAATTGTAAACAAACACCAGCGATCCTATTAGCCTATCCAAAACACGCGACTTTGACAAGCAAAACACATAAATAATAGTAGATTATACCACGAGTCAATAATGATAGCTATTAGTCCCGAGGAATATTTACGAACTGAGCCGCGTTAGCGGCGAGGGAGTAACATTCCGAGGGAATAATAGCCATTATTGCGAGTAGTATATTCTACTTTATTTACGACAAATTAATTTATTTGAAATTTCGTTTCCAAAAACGCTCTTTGTTCATCTATCTCAATAAAATAAATAGAGAGAAATACCTATCTGGAAACCAAAAGTCACTTGAGGAATAATAGTATATTATATAATAAGTGTGGTAACTAGGTTATTACCGCACGCGAGAGAAATTTGCAAACCGAGCCGGTAAGACGAGGTTTGCAATCTCTATGGGCGGTAATAACCTAATTACCATACGCATTATATACAGTATTTTATCTACAAGCGTGCGAAATTATCGGAAATAAATTTGAAAAATTATAAAAAAAAATTGCGTCTGTCACCTGTGACAGTGTACAAGTAGAATTTAGGTGATAGGTAGGTAATTTATCTCTGGCAGGTAATTAAAGGTACGTACCTATGTAGGTAAAGCGTGCAGTAATAATATTACCGCACGCCGTGCGGTAATGTGGTGCTTACCGCACGCAAAATCGTGTAATATACATCAGTTACCGCACGCTTGTAGATAATAGTTATTTACCTAACAAATGCGGAAAGCGATACTTTACCGCACGCAACGGCAGTTGACCGAACGACGCGAAGCGGAGTTCGGTCAAGCCGTTAAGGGCGGTAAAGGCACTTTCCGCATGTGTTAGGTACAAAATTTTACCTATGAGCATCTACATTTCTAAAAAAAGGCATTTATAAAATTAATTAATGAATCAGATTAATAAATGAAATTAGATAAGATTTAGAAATGATCAAAAATCCATTTTCTGAAAAAGAGGGGATTTTTGATTATAAATATTAAATTCTACTTTACCGCACACTATGCGGTAAAGTGCACTTTACCGCACACTTTGTATTCTACTTTACCGCATACTATGCTGTAAAGTTAACTTTACCGCACACTATGCGGTAAAGTGCACTTTACCGCATAGTGTGCGGTAAAGTGATACTTTCCATTTGCAAATACGTGCGGTAAAGTGCACTTTACCGCACGCTCGTAGGTAAATAAATATAACGCAGATTAGAAAATTTATTTGAAACTTTTCTTGCAATCAAATATCATATAAACGGGTGTTCTCTGGCAGGACACAGCCAGAATTTCAATCCCATCCAGATTTGCATCACAGTATTAGATATTGTGTGGAAAACTATTTCATCAGATCAAGATTATGTGAATGTATAGAGTAAACCTAATATGAAATATGTAAATATAAATACTTACAGTCGTTCATCGTTCGGGAAACTAAAATATCCTAAGCCTGGGCTAGTTCTAGTGTTGTTTTTACAGACAAAACAGGAAGCAACCATGATAATACACAATATATAAACGATAAAACAGTCAAGTACACAAAAATCGCGAATAACACGGAAGGCAAGACACTCTTAAGCCGAATTTCAAATTGATGAATTTTCCGGTTACTTTTCAATTTCCTGAATAATTTCAGTCAAAAAACTTCTCCTCTTTTTTTGTAATACATCCTGTTGCGTGTCTCGTTTGACAGTTATTTCTCGCGGGTTCTCACCCAAGCTATCTCTATCTCTTTTTTGCGTGCAGGATTGGAAAGAGACATGTATATGCCGAACTGCTTTCTCAATTTGAGAGATTTGTTCACTCATTGAGCCCATGCGCAAGATATGGGTTAAAATGCTCCTATTGGTTGGAGAATTTGGCCTCAAAAAATATGGAGAGTTGTACAACTGTATCGGTACGGTATAAACTGTGGTTCAGGTATATTGTTGCCATGGTAGTACTACTTATTTAATTTGAGAAATTTTTTGATTGGTTTGCAAGCGGGAATAATGGCCAATAATCCCTGCGGGAATAATATATGGCATTATACTGCCAAAATTACAAATATAATACATTATATGTCAGTCGTAAATAAAAACCTATTTAAAGCGGACGACCGTTCTTAACCGGTAATTACTTTTCAAGTTAATGCGATTTTGGTTAAATTTGGTTATATTTATTGACGTCACTAACAAGCCCTTCGCAACGACATCGTTTGACATTTCTATAACCGGTATTCACCCACCTCCAGAGCAGGATTATTTCCCTCTCCTCTATCAAATTAAACAGAAAATACGCGGGAAACACGTGTTTTTTAGGGAGTGAACCCTACGCCTACCGGTAGGTCCTTTGTTATCCAACGGTCGTACGCCTACCAGTAGGTCCTTTTTCATCCACCGATTGAGCGCCTACTGGTAGGTAGGTCCCTTTTCGTAAATTGATCAAGCGCCTACTGGAGGTGTTTTATTACTTTAGAATCCGTGTATCCTACCAGTCAGCTCTTGCTACCTAAATGCGTTAATACAATTTCGTTTGTTTGCAAAATTGTCATTAAGAAATTCGTCCACTGAGTAATAAGCCTTTATTAGTAGATACCTAACATCTTTCTAATTTGGACTTTAAACTTGTTGATGTTTGAAATCTGCGTCAACCTATTGAAAATTCTTCTGCATAGGTACCTACACCTTGAAATTATTTTTGAGTTTTTGATTGCTCGCTATGCTGGCCAAACCTCCTAGAGAGGATCCTCGGGAGAGCAAATCCATCAAAAACGTGAAAAAACTTTTTCAAATATATCACCTTGTTCAAAATATTTTTGAGTCTGCGATTGCTCGCTCTGCTCGCCGGTGAATCTACCAAAAACGTGAAAAAAAAAACCTTTATCAAATATAACACCTTGAAATTTAAAATATTTGGATTGCTCGCTCCGCTCGCCAAACTTCAAAAAGAAGATTCTCGGAAGCTTAAATCCGCCAGAAACGTGGAAAACCTTTTTCAAATATATCACCCATCGAACGTAAATGCACATATGTATATGCACAATAGGTAGGCGACGGGTTCTTGAATTAATATGAACCTACCGGTAGGCTCAGGCTCAGGATTCTTTTTACAAACAGTACCTACCGAGAGGCGTTATATCATGTGACAATTGGGGACCTAAATGTTTCAGCGTTAAATAATACGGTAGGCACACAATCAATGGAACAAATGGGACCTACCGGTAGGCGCAGAGTTCACTCCCTGTTTTTTATGTTGTGTGGATCCAGTATTTAAAAAAATTGAATGTTGTTACTGTTTAGAAGGATCCGAGTATACCCAGCAATATATCAATTATCACTCAATTTTGAGAGAAACGACATAACAGTGTCTGTGAATTATATAGAAACTGCAGCCTTGTCGCTTCATGGTATCTAATTTTAAATATTTTAAAGCCGATCTTGTACATTATTAACACATCATCATTGATCAGAATCAGACCAGGGGGGCTTTATCTGAAATTGATACAACTTTGTGTATACGCATATGACGTCATTTGGGATTGAAAATTGGTTCACGCCTTATTTGACATGTACTTTTCAATCGAAGATGACGTCATTTGTGTCATATTTACGTATACGCAAGTTGCATCAATTTCAAATAAAACCCCCCAGAACGTTGATGCGTTCTACCAGCGGTTATAAGTGCGCTTGATGACAATAACTTCTCAAGGTTAACCAAAGGGATAACCGCGGTAAATATCGGTGGTTCGCTTTAAATCGGTTAAAGGGTTTGTTTGCCTCTTGGCGGACATTTTAATTTAAGTTTGACAGCATCTTGGATAGGTAGTCTAATCAATTTAAAAGACATGATTTTGACAAAAAAAATACATAAACATATAAATTGTATGCCTCTTGGCGGACATTTTAATTTAAATTTGACAGCTGACGTCACATTCATAACCTCACCTGCGTTGGAGCTAGCGTGTCACCAGAGACATAACTTGACTTTCGATAGGGGGACAAACATGTCATCGAGGTTATGTGTGACTCGTCAGCTACCACCTAATAGGATGAAACGCCCTACCTGGATCAGTGCGCATGCATGCAGGACAGTTGATAGGTTGTAATGGAGATGACCAGTCATGTCGCTTGGATTTGGTTCTACCTTGGTTCAACCATAGTTATAAATCGACTACCGATTACCGTAATCGGCTGAATAACCGAATAACCCCCGATACATGACAAACGTCAAGTCTAGAGATTGAAGTGTGGTAACGTTACTGCGGTAACGGTAATTTTGGTAAGGTAATTTTGGTAATTTAACCCGACAAATTTCTTTACCGGTAATTTTCAGAAAGACTTCCTGAATGAAATCACATTAGGCGACAATCCTTCTCATGCATTATTCGCCATCTAGTTGTGAATCTGTATAACGCGCTTTCAGGGTTGACATAAACAAATAGTTATCGACCTAACGAGTGCAGAAAGTGGTGCTTTTCCGCCCGCGGCTGCAGTTGGCAAGCTGTCAAGGGATGTGGTCAAGGGTGGAAAAGACATTCTCCGCAAGAGTAAGATGTAATATTTTTCCACGAATGTTTTTGTGCATCTTATTAGGAGAATTTATTTCTTTTTTATTTTTATTTGATTCTCTTTACTCGGTTTTCGTTCTAGGAATTAGGTATTATTATTTGTTTATTGCTATATTTCTATAAATAGTTGTTTAGGTAAAAAATCCTGTAAGTATATTAGTATATAATCCTTGAACGTATATGTAGTATATGGTCTCAATTGTTTGTTTCATAAAATATTTCTAAAATTACCAAAATTACCGAAAAATTATCGTAGGTAATACCATAAGAGCTCAGATTTAGCCGGATATTTTTTGGCTTGGTCTCGAATACTTACTTTTAGGAAATTTAACGAGAGCTGTTCCGACAAAATCACGAGAGCGCAGCTCGAGTGATTTTGTGGAACAGATCGAGATAAATTGCATGAAAGTAAGTATGAGAGAGCAAGCAAAAAAATATCCTGCTCAAAATCTGAGCTCGAATGGTATTTAGTACGGCAATTCCATGAATGCATAATCAAAATAAAATATGGAAATACTTTTTGAAATGAACAGTTATTGAAGGTACAATTAGAATAAATATTTTGCCCCTTAAAATTTGACTCTACAGAAAGAGAAGAAGACTCTGTGTTCTCAGGAATTTAATTTTCTATTTCGCTATTAATTCATCTTTAATTGTCCCAAATCGCTGCATGTTGAAAATATTTTTAATTTTATTTAAAAATACACTGTTAATAAGCTTAAATGATAGAACTTTTGAATTTTTGTGACAATTATTTGACAGATGATTCAAAAACCAATTTTATATGCAATTGTTACTACGGTAACGATTGCATCAACAGAAAATTTATCCGATTTTTTTATCCAGTTATATTTTCTCTTCCTTCCTATTTATCCGCTAGCAAACTACGATTTTTGACATTTCAAATGGGATTATTTATACATGAGTGGAATTGCCGGTAAATTACCACTGAGAAAGAACAAATGAAAATTACCGGTAAACTTCAATCTCTAGTCAAGTCACAAAATAAAAAAGTGCGTGTGCGTTCGAAACCATATTCGAAATGCCAATTTCTTGTTTGGCTTCAGCCGCACCGGAATGGGACCTGGAACTCTGGAACTCATCAACCCAAAAGTAGAAGTAGGGTTGTTGAAAAAATATCGATATATCAAATGGATGATATTTTTCTTCCAATATATCGATAATATCGACCGATATTTTTTGTTTCGATATATCGGTATATCGATATTAAAAGTTGACTATCGGTACTCGATATATTTATCGACCACGATCAAAAAAAAATTCACTGCTCTACGCTCTAAGAAATTTTCAAGGCAATAATTTCTATTAAGAGGTTTCATCTCGAGCGATCCGACAAGCAATGACATTCATTAGACATTCAGAACAGAACATAGGAAAATGAATCAGAAATTCCATTTTTTAGGTTATTTATGTTAAATGAAAATAATAACTGTTTTCCTGGTTGACTACCATTAACAAAAAATATTCGTTTTCGTAATATTTAATATTTTGTTTATTAATAACTATAACTTGCTTGGGAAAAAAACATTTTACGCTATAACTGGTACAGGTACCTACAGACATAAAATAATACCTTTACTTAGGGCCGGTTTCCCCATATCAAGTCACCCCCTGGTTACGCATAACTCTAGGGTAAACATAGTAACTGGATACGCTTACCCTGGAGTTAAAACCAACCCGAAAGTGACTCGCTATTGAAAAACCGACCCTCAATTGAGCATTTAATTTTTTTGTCGATATATCGAAATATCGATATTTTTCAACGATATATCATACGCTCGATACAATTTTAATTTTAAATATCGATATGATATATATCGATATTTTTTCTCGATATCAACATCCCTAAGTAGAAGAGTAGAGGTCAGGCCTCGGGTACGGTACACAGCGAAGAGCGACACACGACTCGTAATCCAAGTTGTACTAGATTTACAAAAGAGGTACTAGTGTACTAGGTGAAACGTGATTGTGCTAGATCTAGTACAATTGTACTAGAAATAGCATCCCTGCCTGACAGGCAAAATTTAGAAGATCTAACTAGTAACCCCAGGATAATTTCCAGCCAGCTCCTTCTTTTGTAACCTCTGCAATTAATTATCTTGTTCGGTTGCTTATCTTTGGATTAGGTAACGCATTTTTTTCTCAACTTATTTTATCTATTTATAGGATACATACATGGGCGTCGTTTGGGGGGGGGCAAGGGGGGCATTTGCCCCCCCCCTAGAAATAGTCTTTTGAACAAGAAAGCAGCAAAAGAGCTTGTATTCGTATTGCTTTTTCCCATTTTTTCAAAATTTGTTAGGTACTTCGAAAAATTGGCTTTAGGGAGGGCATTTGTTTTTATTTTACTGCTTTTCTTCTTTGGAATAAAAAATGGGAAGTATCTGTCGACACTATTATGTTCGAGGTAATCCCAGGAAACCGAAAGCAGCATCGCAGTTCCCTGTGCCCAAGAATACTCAACCTAATAGGACTGCTTCTTGAGCTGAAAATGTCTGCCATTTCAGCCGAACACCTCAACACTTGGCGTAAAATGCATTAGCCGAGTTTAAGACAGTCACAGGTCACAGTAATCGTTATAATTTTGTTAAAATCACCTTTTCTACATTTAAAATTGACGAAAAAACCAGCACAACCTGAATCGCAAGCATCCCACCGAGGCCTGCGGGTGACGTCATCATTATAAGCTGTTATGCTGCTAATTAGTAGTGACGTCACTCGCAGGCCCTGCCGACTCGAGAATTGACGAACGTACGCCTTATGAGGATGAGAATTCCTGTTAGTTTACAATTCTTGGCCTGTGCTCACCGAATACCGAATTAACCGACAGAGGCTGCTGATGTTACATTGCATTGTTGCCGACATGAGAGCAAGTTTTCAGGGGGGCGCCGGCTAAATTTCAGTGGTAGCCCGGCCCCCTCTGGCCCCCCCTGGCGTCACCACTGAACAAATGATGCGGACAGTGAATTGTTGCGGAAAAAAATACCATCATTTTTAACTAAATATCGATATCAACTAAGTACCTTAAAATGCTCAAAAAGGGCGTGGCACCAAAAAAAATCAGCCTACGGCGGTTGCCTGCGGCGCTAATGGAAATGGTCTTATTATAATACTGCCCCTCCCTGAGAAACCTCGTAACGGCGCCCATGGATACATATTTCACCTTGTCGATTGCTCAAATGCGATCGAGAGCAGCCATCGACAATCGAAATCTATTTCGATTTTTGTTATCGATTGTCGATAGCTGAAAAAGTTACAGAATACCAATTTTTTTCAAAAATCGATAATTTCGACAGTTATCGATTCAAGTTTTCGATTGTCGATTCGATTTGAGTTATAGAATAAACCCGAATGTCAATAAAATGCGAATTTAGCGGTTATGAGTACTAGGCTTAATACGGATTGGAGTAATGGAGTTCATCCAAAAAAGAGAATTTTTTAAAGTAAGCATGCGCAGAAGTGAAATGAGTAAGTTGTCAAGCTCAAGCTTGTGTTGTCACGTTGTGATTGCTAAAAAAAAACGCTTTCCAGCTGTGTGCTTCAAGCACGGTGCAGCACAGCACAGTGTTTTGTGTTTGAAACACAAAAGTTAGCAGCTCTCGAAGTGCTGTACGGCTGGAACACGAACACGCGCTTGAAGCATTTGCGCGCACAAAAGCTCGATTGCGTGCTCAAAAGCGTAAGCTGAAAAGCGGTTAAAATTAAAAAGAATTGAAGTAAAATTTAAAGTACACGAAAGACCAAAAGACAAAAGTGAAAAAAAATTAGAAACTGGAACGTTGTAATGTTGTAAAGTGGTTGACTGTTGTAGTTGTAGTCAGTTGACCGTTGTTTTGAGACAAAACAAATTAGCGGTTTGACATTTTTGCTCCGACCGTTCCGGTCGTTCGTGTATTATTTTCATTCTAATCACTCCTAGATCACGTGACAAAAATTATAAAAAGTTCTTACTCCAGTCTAACTCCGTGCTGAATAACCGAACCTTATGGCGTTTTCCATTTGTTGTACGGAGGTGCACTCAGTGCAATTTTTAACACCCTTATATTAGCTTCACCTGTATGTATGTTTTTTGTATGTATGTTTGTATGTATGTATGTTTGTATGTATGTTTGTAAATAACATTGAAAATGTTTATCGCACAGGCACATAGGAATGCGTGCGAACTTTTGGACTCTTGGGAAGTGTATGAATAAGAACCTGGAACAAACCAAGTGAGCTGGAACAAGTCTGGATAAATCTGGATAAAGCCTGGAAAACGTCTGGAAAGAGCCTGGAAATTTCTGGAAAGGGTCGGAAAAATTCTGCCAAAGGTCCCAAAAGACCTGGGGATCATTTTCCAGAATCCGGATCAGTCTGTACAAGTCTGGATAAGGTCTGAATAAATCTGGATAGAGTCGGTAAAACTCTGGATAAGTCTGGATATTGTCTGGAAATCTCTGGAAACGTCTGGCAAAGACTTGGAAATTTCTGGAAAGGGTCGGAAAAATTCTGGAAAAGATCCCAATAGACCTGGAGATCATTTTCTAGAATCCGGATCAGTCTGAAAAAGTCTGGATAAATCTGGATGAAGTCTGGAAAACTCTGGATAAGTCTGGATAATGTCTGGAAAAGTCTGGAAACGTCTGGAAACGTCCGGAAACGTCTGGAAAAGGCCTGGAAACTTCTTGAAAGGGTCGGAAAAATTCTGGAAAAGGTCCCAAAAGACCTGGGGATCATTTTCTAGAATTCGGAGCAGTCTGTACAAGTCTGGATAAGGGCTGGATAAATCTGGATGAAGTCTGTAAAACTCTGAATAAGTCTGGATATTGTCTGGAAAAGTCTGGAAATCTCTAGAAACCTCTGGAAAAGGCCTGGAAACTTCTTGAAAGGGTCGGAAAAATTCTGGAAAAGGTCCCAAAAGACCTGGGGATCATTTTCTAGAATTCGGAGCAGTCTGTACAAGTCTGGATAAGGGCTGGATAAATCTGGATGAAGTCTGTAAAACTCTGGATAAGTCTGGATATTGTCTGGAAAAGTCTGGAAATCCCTTGAAACGTCTGGAAAAGGCCTGAAAACTTCTTGAAAGGGTCGGAAAAATTCTGGAAAAGGTCCCAAAAGACCTGGGGATCATTTTCAGGAATCCGGATCAGTCTGTACAAGTCTGGATAAATCTGGAAAACTCTGGAAAGCTCTGAATAAGTCTGGATAATGTCTGCAAAAGTCTGGAAATCTCTGGGGCGAATTCAGGAATGACACACTCAGTGTGAGTGTGATACCGGTGCGGTGCGACGCACTAGCCGTTCATAAATGATAAATGGTGCGCGCACTCTGTGCCGTTCAGAAAGTACTTCAGGCACACTCCAGGATGGGGATTCTAATTGCTCGAAGTCGAAGGATGCGACTCAGAAATAACATTGTTGTTGCCTATATGAGACGCTCGACTCGTGTCGACTAGTGAAATTGTAATCCGGCTGCAGGTGTCGCACCGGTCACACCATAATTTTTTGATTGTGTCTTTATGTCAACAATGTCAACCATTCCTCCCATAATCTCAATAATCCCACAAAATATAAACAAAACACAAATAAGAATATAGCTTAAAAAAACTAAAAAACACGCTTTTATAGTAAATTGAACTAAAAAGAGAAAAATAATTTTTAATATAAACAGAAAATATTAATGAACAAAAAATATTAGAATTATTGTGAAAAAAGCGTGGGGTGCTCAATGTACGAGAAATGTGGAACAAAGCACCCCACGCTTTTTGCACAATAATTCTAATATTTTTTGTTCATTAATATTTTCTGTTTATATTAAAAATTATTTTTCTCTTTTTAGTTCAATTTACTATAAAAGCGTGTTTTTTAGTTTTTTTAAACTATATTTATTTATTATATTCCATTCGACTGCACATTTTGTGTATGCACTCAGTGCGCATTTTTTGGCACGAGCTAGGAAGGCTCGTGGAGAGCCAGTGCAGTTTGTTTTATTTTTGTTTACTTGTACTCTGCTAATTTCCAAAGAAAAAGTTGTTGCACTTCTGGATCTAATATATGTAGCAGCAGCGAAGTTGAATTCGATGACGAAATTTTATTATTTGAACAAATTTCGCAGCTTCTCTACGTGGTTAGAATAAGCCCAATATTTAAAGCAGGTAGTAGGGAAAATTTGAATAATTATAGACCAATATCGGTAATAAGTGTATTTTCAAAAATAGGTAGTAGAAAAAGTAATAAAAATTAGAATGTCATCGTTTATTGATAAATATATCGCCACCGATGAGTATCAGTATGGATTCGTCGGGAATAGTAGCACACTTAGTGCAACATTAGACTTTGTAAATTATGTATCTCAGGCACTTGACAATAAAAAATGGTTATACCAGTATTTCTGGACCTACGAAAAGTTTTTGATGTGGTGAGCATAGATATATTACTGAAAAAACTTTATTATATGGGATTTAGGGGGATTTTACATAGTATTATTGAAACCTATTTAACTGATAGAAGACAGTATGTCAGGCTTAACGGAGCAGAAAGTGAGGTACTTAGCAATGAGTACGGAGTTCCGCAGGGATCTGTCTTAGGACCTCTGCTATACTCGCTTTATGTTCTAAATATCAAATTTGCAAACCTCAGGGCTAGGTATTTCACATTTGCTGATGACACCGTCTTGGTGTATGAGGGTGATGAAGAGAAGGCATTGAAAAACATGGTGAATGACGATTTGAATTTATATCTCAATTGGCTATACTATAATAATTTTTTTCTATTTTGGTGTCATATCGAAGTCTTTTCGACACTAAAAGTAGTTTCGAAAAGAAGATCTTTGTGACACTCCTTTTTTACTTATCGGAGGTTGGTAACACTGGCTGACTGATGGCCATCGAACTGTCATTCGCGATTTTATAATAGAAGATTTCTATATTTGGCATGTAGTGTTGCCAACCTAAACTTATGATATCAGGAAATATGAGAATAAAATTTCCAAGAAAAATTTGTTTTTTTTAATTAAACAATACAATAGAAAAAATAGTATAAAATATTCGTTTCATAAGACATTTTATCGCACTAGCCCTTTAGAAAACTCGCCTCCGGCTCGTTTTCTAATATAGGGCTCGTGCGATAAAATGACGTCTTATGAAACTTGTATTTTAATGTACTATTTTCTACTGACATTTCATAATACGCTATTAAACGATTAAAATCTGTATCATTATGAACTTCTTTACGAAACAGATTTTCATTATAATACTCATTTTTAATATTATACAATGTTGATAGATGGCAGCACTAGTTAAGATATTATAGCTACTACTGCTATGTGTTTGCTTGATATATCACCAGCGAATGAAAACACTGTTTTACTAATAACTCGGTTTAATTCTGGGCACTGAACATACAAATAAATCGAAATACTTTATTTTGTTAACAACAACACGATATCATAATTGCGCGGCAACAAGCTGACTAGAAGTAAACAACAACCTGGGACAGCTGTCTTCTGTCACGTCACGTCAGGCCGCCAGGGTTGTACACAATTGTTGAGCCTTCAAGGTTGAACACAACGGACTCGCGGAACAATGACGCCACATCTACTCCCCTCCCAGTGACGAAGCCACTTGTGGGAGGAACGAAACCTTCTTTTTTGAGTAAGTGCGAAGAGGGCGGTCCATGGTGAAGGATGACGCTGGGTGATTCTCCAGGGTGGATGAAACGGTATCGGGTTTAAGGGTGTAGGCTGGCTTCAGGGCGTCCACAGAGACAGTCTTCTCAACGCCATTGATTCGAATGCTGTACACTCTGTCATTTATTCTCTTGACGACTTCATGCGGGCCAGTGTAGGGCGGTTCGAGCGGGCGACGAACAGAGTCCACTCGGCGGAAGACATGACTGCAAGTTGCGAGGTCCTTGAGGATGAAGCAGCGAGATTTGATATGGTGAGCCGTAGGTGTTGGGCGGACTTTCCTGATGTGGTCCCGGTATTTTTCGAGGAAGACTTGGGGATCAGCTGGGGGTGACTCAGATGTGAAGAATTCACCAGGTATACGCAGGGGTGTCCCATAAAGGAGCTCCGCTGGTGAGGCATTCAGGTCTTCTTTCAGGCACGTACGCAGACCCAGAAGAACGGTCGGAAGCACTTCCGTCCAGGGCGTGGGTGCTTGACACATAAGGGCTGCCTTCAAAGTCCTATGGAAGCGCTCTACGATGCCATTGGACTGCGGGTGATAGGGCGTGGTGTGGATTACCCGCGCTCCTACAAGGCGTGCAAGAGCCGAAAATAGTGAAGATTCAAATTGCGTGCCCTGGTCAGTTGTGATGGATAGTGGCGTTCCGTAGTTGCAAATCCAATTGACATAGAGAGCAGACGAGACGGTGTCAGCTTCCATGTTCTGGAGGGGTACTGCAACAGGCCATCTAGAAAATCGATCAATTATGGTTAAGCAGTAACGAAATTTGTTGACTGGTGGTAAAATGATGAGGTCTAGGTGAATATGCTCGAATCTGTTGTCAGGTACGGTGATGTGCTGTGGTGCGAGACGATTGTGTCGTTGAATTTTGGATTTTTGACACTGAATGCATTGGCGGGACCACTTCTTGATTCCAGGCCAAACAAATTTTTCTTTGAGGCTTCGAGCAGTGACTCGGCCGCTGGGGTGTGCCAAACCATGCACAACATCAAAAGCTTTGCGTCGGAGACTTGTCGGAATGTAGGGTCTGATGCGATTTGAAGAGATATCACAGAGGACGTTGGCGTTTTCAATAACAAGCTGTTGCAGATTGAGCGATGATTCTTGTGGCGTATCTTGGTCTTCAAGCTGTGCGGCTTCGATGGCTTTAGGAGACAGTGACGTTGGCATGGAGATAGCGTTAATACGAGACAGGGCGTCAGCAACGGTGTTGTGTTCTCCCTTGACATAGACGATTTCTGTGCTGAATTGTGAAATAAAGTCCAGTTGATGGAGCTGTCTGGGGGATGCTGCTTTTTCAGCGCGCTGAGCAAAGGCGTATACCAGTGGGCGATGATCAGTTTTGATGATGAACTGGCGTCCTTCCAGCTGGTGACGAAAGAACTTTATTGCAGCGAAAATCGCTAGCAGCTCGCGATCGTAGGTGCTGTATCGCGTTTCGGTGGGACTCAACTTGCGGGAAAAAAAACCTATGGGCTTCCAGCAGTCGTCGATCAGCTGTTCAAGTGCAGCTCCAATGGCGAAGTCCGAGGCATCAGTGACGAGTGCGAGACTTGCAGAGGGTGAGATGAAGCTGGTACAAGTCGCTTTGGCAATGCTTTCTACACAGTCTTGGTAGGCCTTCTCTGAGCTGGGTGTCCAAGGGATGGGCCGTTTGTCTTTTTTCTTGGCACCCTTCATAAATGCATTGAGAGGGGCTTGAAGTTCAGCGGCCTTTGGAATACAGCGACGGTAATAATTGAGCATTCCCAAAAACTTACGAAGGTCAGAGATGGTCTCTGGCTTGGGGTAAGAAGCGATGGCTTGGATCTTGGAATCAGGTGGTTTGTATCCGAGCTTGTTGATGGAGTAGCCGAGGTACATAACTTCTGCCTTGTTGATTTGGCACTTGCTGAGGTTGATAGTGAGTTTGTTCTCACGCAGTACATTAAAGATTTTGCGTAGATGTTGCGTAGATGTTGCAGATGTTCCTCATGGGAATCCGAGAACACTATCAAGTCATCAATGTAGCATGCTGCGAAGTCAATACCACGGAGAAGGTTGTCCATATGACGTTGAAATGTCTGAGTGGCATTGCGCAGGCCTGGAGGCATACCCAGAAACTCAAAAAGCCCAAAAGGAGTAGTTATCGCTGTTTTGGGTATGTCCTCTGGTGCTACAGGAATTTGGTGGTAAGCTCGAACCAGGTCAATGACAGTGAAGACACTTTTCCCATGCAGCCGCTGAAAGATGTCTTCTGGTAGTGGTATGGGGTACCGATCTGGCACAGTCTGGGAATTGAGCCTCCTAAAATCACCTGTGGAACGCCATCCACCTTGCTTTTTCTGGACCATGTGTAGAGGACTGGCCCATGGACTGCTGGAGGGACGGATAACAGCATGATGCAACAGGAGGTCGAAATCCTCTTTAGCAATCTTTAGTTTCTCTGAGTTTAGCCGACGTGGACGGTCATTGACTGGCGGTCCAGTGGTGACTATGTGGTGATGAGTTCCTGTAGGGGCGTCCACTGATGGGGCTGACCTTGGACGGGTGATGTCAATAAACTCTTCCAGCAACTTGCTATAGGGTTGACTGAGTGTAGGAGGTGCATATTCTGCATTATTGACAGTGGAAACAGTATGAAGTTCGGTTTCATGCATTTCAGCAGGAGAAGACAGTGAGGTGGGAGAGTCCAGAAGGCGCTTGTGCTTTAAATCAGGAAGGAGGCCATGATGTGAAAGCAGGTCGGCACCTATGATTGCTGATTTGACGTCTGCAATGATAAATGCCCACTTGAAGGATCTGCGGAGTCCAAAATTGAGGTTAAGAAAGTGTTGACCATACGTTTTGATAACTGTTGCATTGGCTGCATATAGCATGAGGTTAGCAGGCAGAAGTTTTCGTTGAAAGAAGCTTCTTGGAATCAAGGATACAACGGAACCACTGTCGATAAGGAACTTCATGCCAGTGACCTTGTCTATGACGTGCAGGCGACTTTCTTTAGATGGGAGGCAGGTGCTGTTGACATTGCTGTCGCTTACCACCTGAACAGGCGACAGCATATTTAGTTTTCCTGGCGCGGAGATGCTAGTGGCAGCTGAGATGTGCAGGGTTGCACACATTTTTGGGCCCGGGCGCATCCGGGCGCATATTCATTTTTTGCCAACGCAACTGATATTCGGCTAGATTCGTGCCCTGCGCCGTGAAGCGTTAGCAGAATATGAGCAATGCAACCAGACGTTGGCACTTCATGTGACTGTATGTTACAAGCATTTTAGTAGGTGTACCGGAAGGTGTCCCTGGAAATTCAGATTAAAGCTTTATTAAGCATTTTAGTTACATTAAAAAGATTACTTTATTGTATAATCTGATAATCTATTAATCCCATTCCCATTTTCTTCATGATTGCCAGCAGCAATGGCTGCTCCCACACCTGTATCATCCATAATTAAGTCCGATAAATGTTTTTTATTCAAAGGAACGGAAGATAAAAGATAAGAATTTTATTTTCATGAATATTTCAGCTAAAACAATGGCCTAATATTGTGATACTTTTGGTTCCACATATTTACTTTTTGTAAAATAAAAGAATAAAATGAATGTTCAGCTGAACTCTCAGCTGAACTGTGTTTCTGTCACACAACGTCAGAGAAACCAACTTCAGTGACTCATAATATTTACTCAAAATTTATTAATACATTTGTGGCGCCTCCGTCGCACACCAATAGAGGGCGCCATCGTCGCAAGCAGAACTTGCAACCTCGCGAGATTTTCGCGATCCGTTTTTGACAGACGACAAGGCCCAGAAGAGAGAGAAGAAGAGAGTTCGGAGTTCGGCACTAGCAACAGCAAGTTGAGCACGCCATTCTAGAACTGAAATTTTTCCTGTGTTTTTCTCAATTTTCTCCAATCCACACGAGTGGATTCAACTAATTCAATTATTATTTTGCTAAATTAAAGTGACTTTGACTGAAATAATTAGAGGTGTGTTTTATTGACTTGAACAACCACATAACCTCTAAACATACATGCGCTCCATTTTTTATACGCGCCCTTTTTTCGCTATTTGATCAGGTTCGTGAAACAGAGATTGGGTCGCATTTTCAGGATGGGTCAGTTTCGGTTAATTTGGATTAGGTACTTTTCGTGTCTTTCCTTGAAAAAAGGAAACAGGGAGGAACAGCGCCTAGTGCGTTTTTTAAACGAAAACTAAACCGAACTAACCCAAACTTACCAAAAATAACCCGAAAACTACCCGAAACTAACTCAAATCTACCAAAAAAGTTCTGGGGCCTTTGAATAGACACATCAATTTTTAAACTTAAAATAACGGTATTTCTTCATTCGTTATCGCATTTCGCATTGAAACATGTGCCAACAACTAATAACTGCTAATTTACAACTGATTTTATTCAGAGAATGTTTTCACAAACGCCAGGCAGGCTCTATTAAACTGCCAACGTTAGTCCACTTCAACCATAATTTGCCTACGCTGTGATCGAACGAACACGAATGCAACCGAAGGTCCTATTACGTTGGCAGAAAATAAATATGCGGCCCGGGCACCGAATTTTCGATGATATCGGCATTCTCCAGAAGTGACAGAACGCTCACGTGGTTGTCGACTGGTAGAGGTGAGACTCTGTCTGATGGCAGAAGTGAGGTCCTTCTGAGCAATGGTTAGTTCTGTGATGGCTTGTCTGAGTTCGTTCAGCTCGGAGGCTACTGAAGAACCATGTCCATGCTGGCGAGAGCTCTGGTTGACGGCCATGACACTGCCACCAGGGATGTTTGTCATGAGCTCATCAGCTGCAGCAGCTAGTTCGTTAAGTGAATTGGCCTTGAAAATTTTCAGCAAGTGCTGAATGCTGACAGGCAGAAGGGCCAGCCATCGTATGCGGAGCACGTCTTCTGTAGCACGATTGCCGGCAAGGGCTCGCATTTCACGAAGCAACTGTGAGGGTTTTCGGTCACCTAGTTCTAGATCAGTGAGCAGTTTGTGCATCTGAGAGTCTTCGGAGGCTGTTAGTCTACTTATTAGGTTAGACTTGAGATTTTGGTACTTATCTTGAGGTGGTGGAGCCTTCAAGATGTCTGCAACTTCCGTGATTGTGTCCGGGTCCAGTGATTTTACCAATTGATAGTACTTGGTGCTATCGGACTGTATACGGTGGGCTTGAAAGACTGATTCAATCTGCAGGAACCATAGGTCTGGATGAGAACGCCAAAAGGGTGGCAGATTGCAGTTGTAAACTGCGTCAATGGCATAACTCTGCTGCTGGTTGAGCATCATGGGGGCTGGCAACGAATTTACTACTGGTTGGGCATATGCTTGCTGATAGCTCACCGGGTGATTTGTTGGATTAAAATGCACCGCGGGATCAAATGCTGTACTGCCGTGAGAGCCAGAAGGTTGAGGCATAGGAATACTCACTGACGAACTCCTGTCTGGTTGCTGGTTGGTAAAAGAGCTGTTTGCAGCCAATTGCTGATCAGGATCTACTGAGGAGTCGAAATTGCTTTGCATCTTGATTTTTTTAGTAGTCAGACACGTCTTTTAGGTTAGAGGCCGAGTGGTACGCGGAGATATATCACGTCGGGGTCACCAGTTATAGCTATTACTGCTATGTGTTTGCTTGATATATCACCAGCGAATGAAAACACTGTTTTACTAATAACTCGGTTTAATTCTGGGCACTGAACATACAAATAAATCGAAATACTTTATTTTGTTAACAACAACACGATATCATAATTGCGCGGCAACAAGCTGACTAGAAGTAAACAACAACTTGGGACAGCTGTCTTCTGTCACGTCACGTCAGGCCGCCAGGGTTGTACACAATAGTTGAGCCATCCAGGGTTGAACACAACGGACTCGCGGAACAATGACGCCACAATATTAAACATTTTAAACGGTAATTTTGCATAAAACAATTATTTTGATAACTATAAGACTCCGAATTGTTTAAAAGTTACCTTAAGTTTGGGACGAAGAATAATTATTATGGAAATAATGAATGACAAGGAAGAATTTTTCCTTTTTTCATTATTATACATTGTCTAGGTGGCGCCATCGGTTAAAAAAATTGGATTTTTTTTGAATGTTGGCAGCACTCTGTTTATAGCTTTTCCATGGTAATTTAGCGAAAAACAATAATTTTAATTAAAAAAAATACCTCAAATTGTTATTAATAGTTGTTAATACCTAAAGTTTGGGAAAAGGCATTATTATGGAAATATTGAGTGATAACGAAGAATTTTCACTAACACCGCAAGAAATTACAGAAAGGGCGACAAATGCAGGTTATAATATACTACCGGACAAAACCAAGAAAATTTACGAAAAATTATATGGACAATTTATAGATTGGAAACACCAAAACCCACATCGTCCTTCTCAGAAAATGTTTTGATAATATATTTAGAAGAATTACAACAAAAAATTAAACCTTCAACTGTATGGATTTACTCAATTATAAAAAAATCTCTATTCAAACTTAAGCATAATGTTGACATATCTAAATATCATAAGTTTTATCAATGGCAGTAGAAAAAATAGTGTATGCAACTCTCATGTAATGGCCATTAATACACTCGCATGTTATACAGGGTGTCCCACGGTGGATGGCGTATTAGACGTTTATGGAGAACTAAAAAGCGGATCATTTTGAAAATTTGGCAACCGGGATAAACGACAATGATCTACACTTTAAAAATATTTTTGACCATGCGGTGTTGCCGCTTCTACTCTAAACTAGTGGCAGCATCGCTAGTTTACATAGAACACCCTATATCTGATTGCATATTTGGATTCTATGTAAAATTCTGAGCAGATTTCAAGTGATATACCCTATACCTAAGTTCAACTGTTTTGGAAATATTGACAGTTGAAAATTGACTTTTTTCAACTTTGACAGGCTGTAAAACCTGAACGGTTAATTCTAGAGGAAAACCGATTTTGCATTCCTATCTTAGATTTTGATAAACTATCATTTGACACCAACTTTGAACTTAACCGGAGATTAAATTTAACTGAAATTTTTAATCATGGATTTAATTCAAAGTTGGTGTCAAATGATAGTTTATAAAAATCTAAGATAGGAATGTAATAGAAAATCTTCTGGATGGGACGATATCTCAGTTAGGCTGTGTTGGCGGATTCCATTATTAATTCTTTTCTTACAGGAAGTTTTCCCTCATTTTTGAAGCAATCTTGGGTAGTACCTTTGTTTAATAGGGGGGTGATAAGAATTTACCATCTTATTACTGGCCAATATCCTTACTGGCAACTTAGACTAAAATTGTAGAGTGGTTAATTAAGGTGGATGGTGAGCTTCCTTGATAGACGTAAATTGCTTTATTTTTAACCATATATGTAATGTTGACATTACAGTCTTTTTAAAAATTTGGAAATATCACTTTACTGTCTTTTCATTTCCCTGCTCCACTTCCCGTCCCTATTTCCCGTCCTCACTTCCCGTCCTCGTTTCATTATATTAATGTGGCAGGTATTGTCAAATTTTTTTCAAAATTGATGACAATGACATATAATTCAAGCAAATAGCATGAAGCTACGTTCACATTCAATTTCATTTCTAATTTAAATTAGCAAAAATTATGGTTAAAAATAAAATAGTATACTATGCTCGACAGGAAATTTAATTACTGTCTCGAGATATAGTTTATCTCGACGCTACGCGTCTCGATAAACTATAAAATCTCTCGACAGTAATAACTAATTTCCCGTCTCGGATTGTAATATACTATTCTCTGTCTCTGTTTCAGCAGTCAAAAAACACTGATGATGCCATATTTCATCTCGTGGATGAGCTGTATTAGAAGATAAATGACGAAGAAGTGGCCGCGGTAGTTTTTTGTGACCTGAAAAAAGCTTTCGATTGTGTCTGTCATGAAGTACTGCTTCTAGGGGTGCAGTACTTCAGAGGGGTTGGATATCACTGCAGGAGTGCCCTAGGGATCTGTTCTATTTCTAACATTTATAAAAATACGAGTAAAAAGAACGAGTATCAAAACGCAAATGAACAATGAGCACTATTTTTTTGAAAAAAATTTCATGACACATTGAATCATAGAAAAGTGATTTATATTCTTGATATAGAACGCTCACTTCTGTTGTAGTCGCCCAGTGAGATTTCCGACGGTGCTGCCATAGTGGTGTAGTCATTGAACTAATATTTGGCGGGCCGTTTGAATCTCGGTTTCAAATGACTCGTTTGACATTTCAATTATTTCGAAATAAAACAGTGCTCCAAAACTTCATAAACTAAAATTTTATACATTTTATTTTCATATATTTGTGAGAATCACTTAATGAATAAAATAGTCTATAATCTAGATGATTTGGCGTATCTGACTCATAAGCTAACTGAAAAACTGTCCAATTTGCTTTTTGAAAATGTCCATTTTTCCATTTGAATGACTGTCACACAAGGTTGTTTATCTCCAAAAAAAAAACAAAATTTCTGTTTCTGTGTTGTTTTTGATATAGATTTCCCTGATCTGTGGCTGCAATTCGCTTTTGACCGACTTATTTTTTGCCGCGGTCACACATTGTGGCAAAAACTCTTAAACCGGCTGCTTGTGATGCACTTATTAATTCTTTCACAGTCTTGGAATTCAAAACAATCAATGACGATGCACTCAACAAATTAATTCAGATGACATGTATTATATTATGATGTCAAATGGACCTGCGTTTTTATGACTGGTTTTTATATCCACCATCTTAGAGCAGGTAAAGGTAAAGGAGTAGTAACCTGGATTTGGAAAATGAAGCCGTTTTTTTCCAGGTATTTTGGCCCACAAAAAATGGCGGTTATGGCAATTCAATGCTCTACCTGTATTATGGTGCCAAACACCTGCCAAAAACTTAGCTTCACTTTAGTTTCATAAGCAGAATGGCGCGTTCCTACTCCTCATGTCCGTAGGACAGCGCTTTACCTGCTCTAAGTCCACCATTCTATGTCGGTCATTGTCATTTCCTATCCAGTAAACAAAGATAGCTAACTGATCGGTGAAGCACAGATTAGAATAAAAACGAAGGGGACGTGGAGAAACAGCGATATGGGCGCATAGCGGTGTAGTCATGAACTAAAACAAAAAGTGGAGGGGATGAATCCAGTGAATGTTCTATTTAAGAATGTATAAATCTAGTAAAAGATTTTTTTTAAAGTAAATTATTATACTTATTTATTTATTTATTATTTATAAATCACTTTTCTATGGGTGAAACGGTCCCGCGAGTCCTTGCAATCACTTTGACAACTTTGACATTTAAAACTGGTAAATCAGTAGCGCCCAAACAGTTTTTGGTTTTTCCTGATAAATATGACAAAATTGCAGATTTTTTCTGTAATTTGCTCGTTTCTGCAAATAGAGCACAGATGCAAGTCGGCCATATTTGCAGAACTGCAAATTTGCAGATACAAATATACTGTAATTTGACTTAGGGCGGGTATGATAAAACTGCTTTGACAGTTAACTTAAAGTTAACTTTTTAAATTACATGTAATTCCAGAAGTTAACTTTAAGTTAACTCTCAAAACAGTTTTATAATACCCGCCCTTAAGGGCATAACTCGATGGGGGTAGTGTTACGGTTTTTTCATCTTGTTAAGATATTTCTGGCGCGGTCGTAACTTGTGTTTGCATAATTATTGCCACAGTCAACAACAAAACAGTTAAAGAACTGGAGTAAAACACACAGTTTATCTTCACTCTTTATTTTACAAAAATAATCAGTTGTACATGTTTCGGATCTATCATAGATCCATCATCAGCATAAGTTCTACAAGTTACAAAAATATGGGAGTTATGGGTAGGGCCTGGGGTGTATACATCAAAAACTTACCAAATGGCACAAGGGAAAATATGGTCATATACGACATGCCTAAGTATAATAATTATACATAAAAATATAAGTGTTCATGCTGTTATCAGCATAAAGTTGGTGGCTAAAGCCGCATCCAACACAGAACATATTTACAAAACTGGAATAGAGGAAGCTTGTGAGTACGATTTCAAAAATTACGTCAAAGTTTCAACTTACCAAAGGTGAAGATTGAAAAAATTATTTTATTAACATTAGAAAAATAAGACTGCCACACAAACACAGAATATGCCTATAGGAGGCGGAATTCTGGACGCTCATCTGTACTTCTGGATGTTAGTGGGTGTTAGCTTTTAGTTGTTAATCAAATTTCAAAAATTTACTTAATGAAAATCGTGCTGTCTGCACGAGGAGTAAGAATGTAATGGAGATGAGGAAGAAGATGGTGGCAGGAAATTAGTAAAATTTGCTGCATAAAAAACCTGACAATTCCAGAAATCAAACCAAGCAGCTCCCTCTTACGACCAAAGGCCAAACAATCATAGTTGGATACTAAGTTACACATCCAAAAACAATAAAATATGTTGTAAGCAATAAGTGTGATAAATTAAACTAAATTAAGTTGAATATTATCATTACAAAAGGGATAATCAGAGTTTGACTATTGAATATTAAATTTTAAATTTTTAAAAGGTTCTTAAAAGGAATTAATTATACTCTGGTAGGTAGGGTCACCCAACACGAACAGACAAAGGTGCAAGCGGTGGTTGAATTTGTCTACTAGGGAACCCTACAAAAACTAGCGTGGTACCGCTGTGACAGGTATATAGATGGCGGTAATAAAAAACTTTAAATTACAGATATGTGGATGACATCATTCGTTGTTATAATAACACCCTTGACAAGCTGAACCTATTCAGAAATTTTTTAAATACACTACACCCTTCTATAAAGTTTACTATGGAATTGGAACAGGATGGTTCTGTACCCTTCTTGGATATATCGTTGTCTAGAACTCACAATGAACTCTCCTTTTCTATTTACCGCAAATCCACAACCACAGACACTGTGATTCCTTTTTCATCTAACCACCCATATAACCAAAAGTCTGCTGCCTTTAATGCCCTTTTCAACAGACTTTTTTCAATCCCTATGGCTAAAGAGGACTTTAACAGAGAGTTGAACATTATTAAACAAATAGCAACAGCCAATGGCTACCCTTCAAATTTTATTAATAAACTATTCTACAAACATTTCAATAAATCAGTACTCAATAAAAATCTTTTTTCACCTCCAGACCACAATACAAATAAGTTCTTCTCCATACCCTTCTTGGGCCCAATTTCACATAGTATCAAAAGTCTATTCCACAAATACAACATTAATGTCTGTTTCAAAACCCAGAACTCCCTTGGCTCTTCTATAGTTAATTCAAAAGACAGAATTCCCTTATTGGATAAATCGGGAGTATATTGTTTAAACTGCTCACAGCCTGGTTGTACTGTCTGTTACGTTGGCCAGTGCGGCAGAAGGATATCCCTAAGAGTCAACGAACATGTTAGAGAAATTGGAAAATATTCTTCAGTTCCTATAGACCTTATCCAGAGTAAATCTAGCTTTTCGGACCACATTCTTAAAGAAAAACACTCTTTCGACCCTGAAAAAGATGTTGTAGTTTTACACAACTGTGAAAAGGGACGCATTATGAACTTACTCGAAATCCTGGAAATCAACAAAGCCTTGCGCAATTCTCAAAAAACCTGTGTGAATGATCAAATCCATTTTTCCTGCCTTAGGTTTTTCAATTCTCTCGGTTTCTCCTTTACTTCAACCTAAATTCATATTTGGTCAATAACAACAATGTTTAACCTCACTCTTTTACTTCTTTTCTTTCAAGATTTCTTCTCCTTGGTTTCAGTCCTGGGCGCCGCCATCTATATACCTGTCACAGCGGTACCACGCTAGTTTTTGTAGGGTTCCCTAGTAGACAAATTCAACCACCGCTTGCACCTTTGTCTGTTCGTGTTGGGTGACGCTACCTACCAGAGTATAATTAATTCCTTTTAAGAACCTTTTAAAAATTTAAAATTTAATATTCAATAGTCAAACTCTGATTATCCCTTTTGTAATGATAATATTCAATTTAATTTAGTTTAATTTATCACACTTATTGCTTACAACATATTTTATTGTTTTTGGATGTGTAACTTAGTATCCATCTATGATTGTTTGGCCTTTGGTCGTAAGAGGGAGCTGCTTGGTTTGATTTCTGGAATTGTCAGGTTTTTTATGCAGCAAATTTAACTAATTTCCTGCCACCATCTTCTTCCTCATCTCCATTACATTCTTACTCTTCGTGCAGACAGCACGATTTTCATTGAGTAGGTAAATTTTTGAAATTTGATTAACAACTAAAAGCTAACACCCACTAACATCCAGAAGTACAGATGAGCGTCCAGAATTCCGCCTCCTATAGGCATATTCTGTGTTTGTGTGGCAGTCCTATTTTTCTAATGTTAATAAAATAATTTTTTCAATCTTCACCTTTGGTAAGTTGAAACTTTGACGTAATTTTTGAAATCGTACTCACAAGCTTCCTCTATTCCAGTTTTGTAAATATGTTCTGTGTTGGATGCGGCTTTAGCCACCAACTTTATGCTGATAACAGCATGAACACTTATATTTTTATGTATAATTATTATACTTAGGCATGTCGTATATGACCATATTTTCCCTTGTGCCATTTGGTAAGTTTTTGATGTATACACCCCAGGCCCTCCCCATAACTCCCATATTTTTGTAACTTGTAGAACTTATGCTGATGATGGATCTATGATAGATCCGAAACATGTACAACCCCCCTTCCAACTGATTATTTTTGTAAAATAAAGAGTGAAGATAAACTGTGTGTTTTACTCCAGTTCTTTAATTGTTTTGTTGTTGACTGTGGCAATAATTATGCAAACACAAGTTACGACCGCGCCAGAAATATCTTAACAAGATGAAAAAACCGTAACACTACCCCCATCGAGTTATGCCCTTAAGGGCGGGTATTATAAAACTGTTTTGAGAGTTAACTTAAAGTTAACTTTTTGAATTACATGTAATTTCAAAAATTAACTTTAAGTTAACTCTCAAAGTAGTTTTATAATACCCGCCCTTAATTCTATATTTGGCATGTAATGTTACCAACCTAAACATGAAATCAGGAAATATGAGAATAAAATTTCCAAGAAAAATTTGTTTTTTTTTAATTAAACAATACCAGAATAGAAAAAATAGTATAAAATATTCGTTTCATAAGACATTTTATCGCACTCGTCCTTTAAAAATCTCGCCTCCGGCTCGTTTTCTAATATAGGGCTCGTGCGATAAAATCACGTCTTATAAAGCTTGTATTTTAATGTACTATTTTTAAATGGAACACCCGGTATATTATATGTGTGTTCGTTAGAGCATATTATTCTGATTACAATGATATAACACACTTCATATTTTATTCCACTCGTTTTTGACAAATCGGCAAAAATATATGAAATTTTTATATGCTCTCAATAATTTTCGTCCCAAATATCAGACCGCCGCCTAATAAGTTTCACTTCGAAAGTTTCATATTTTTGCGGATTTGTCAAAAACGAGTGGACCAAAATATGAAGTGCGCTATATCATTGTAATCAGAATAAGATATTCTATCGAACACATATATATAGGTGGTAGACGCTTTTTACTCATTGGGCGTCGACCGGTGAGATACCACCATGCCAGAATTGAGTAGCGCTAAGTGGTATCACCACCTTCCGCTACTGCGCTGGCAGTCCGGTTCCAACAATGAGTAACAGATAGCATGATGGCGCCTCCAGGATCAAAATATTCCGGAGATAAAATACCCGACCACTCGGATCTCCGGGCGTCGGGTGATCCTGGGGGTCCTTCATGCAAAGATATAAAGAGAAGATCAAAAACTCAACTCAGAATTGATTTTAGCAATATAAGAGGAATAAGTACAAATATGAATTCAGTTCACCAACATCTTGAAGAACAAAGACCTGACATCCTTGTTCTCACTGAAACTAAAATCAGTTCTGCAACACCTATTGTGAACTATCTTTATCCCGGCTATGACCTACACCACCGATTTCGACATAATTTTGGGATCTGTGTGTACATTAAAAATGACCTTTCATGTCATCGAGAGGAGAAGCTAGAACCAGCGAACCTTGATATCATATGGCTAAAATTCCCCTCAAAGTCATCGACCAAGTTTATCTGCTGCCTCTACCGACCGCCATCTAACACCGAGTACCAAAACTTTTTCGCGACATTATCCGAAAGCTGTGATAGTATACAGTCAAACTATCCACAGGCGGAAATTGTCTTTTTAGGCGATTTCAACGTCCACAATATACCCTGGCTGAAACACCACAACAAAACAGATAACGAAGGCAGAGAAGCATAAGCTTTTGCCATAAGTTGTGGTCTAACGCAGCTTGTCGATGAACCTACCCGTATCTCAGAAAGAGGCGAATTTGCAGCGCTTTTAGACTTGTTCCTAACCACAAATCCTGACTCGTACACAATTCAAGTAGATGCTCCACTTGGTTCGTCCGATCATAAACTTATAATAACAAAGTGCGAAATGCTCATCCCACCAAGCCAACAACCACTTCCTCGTAAAATGTGGCACTATAAATCGGCAAAATGGAATGACCTAAAACAGTTTTACCTGGATTTTCCATGGCAAGAGGTTTGCTTTAAAACAGCTGATCCCACTATTTGCTGTAATGAAATAACACAAGTAATCTTATCTGGAATGGATGCATATATCCCACATACAACTAAACGTAGAGCTAATGCAAAACCTTGGTTCAACAGCCAGTGTCAAACGGCTGTACAGAAAAAACACAGAGAATATAACCTTTGGAAACGACAACAAACCGCTCAAAACCACACAGAATTTATAGAAGCCAGAAATAGTTGCAAAATTACTATTGACTCCGCTAAAGAAACATACAATCAAAGAATAAAAAGCAGGTTGCTGAATTGTCCAAGTAGTTCTAGGTCCTTTTGGTCTCTTGCAAAAGCTGTTGGATCTAACTTCACCAAGTCATCCATACCACCACTTACAGATAAAAATAATCACTTAGCCACAACATCAGAGGAAAAAGCCAATATGCTGGCCCAAATGTTTTCCTCCAACTCCAACCTAACAGTGCCAAACGGAAAAACTCCACCGTTCATTGAAAGGGTTTCCCATAGTATGCCAGAGGTACCCTTTTGTCACAGAGAAATACGAAAATCCCTTAAAAAGCTAGATACAAACAAAGCAATGGGTCCGGATGACATTCCCGCAATAGTACTCAAAAATTGCGCCAACGAACTCACCCCAACTTTCGCAAAATTGTTCAATTTGTCTTACAGGCAAGGAGTATATCCATCATCATGGAAGTCTGCCGCAGTACAACCCATTCCAAAGAAAGGAAAAAAGACAGATCCGTTAAACTATAGACCAATTGCTCTACTTCCGGTGATATCAAAAGTAATGGAAAGAGTTGTGAACAATCACCTAACCAAGTACTTGGAAAAGTACAAAATTATCAACGATAAGCAATACGGATTTCGAAAATATAGGTCAACTGGCGATTTACTTACATACGTCACTCACTTATGGCAAAAAGCGATTGAGTTGCGGGGTGAAACAAGAACAATTGCCTTAGATATATCTAAAGCATTCGACAAAGTTTGGCATGAAAATCTGCTCAACAAGCTCAAAGCAATGGGATTATCGCCGAAACTTTGCACTTGGTTTGAAAGTTACCTAAAGGACAGATCCATTTATGTTGCACTGGATGGCCAGAACTCCAACTCTTACCAAATTAATGCTGGTGTGCCACAGGGAGCAATCCTTTCGCCAACTCTTTTTCTGATTTACATAAATGACCTCATAGATAAAACAGTAAATCCACTTTATTGCTTTGCAGACGATGGCAATATAGTCTCCTCACTCATACCACCCACAGGTCTTTCCGCACGTGAATTCCATCATCTTAGACTAACTCAAATATCGCAGATAAATAACGACCTGGAGATAATAGAGGACTGGGGTAACAAAAACCTTGTACAGTTCAACGCACAGAAAACCCAAGCAGCTCTGTTTTCAAAAAAGAACAGCACCGGTGAGCCAAACATCATGCTATCTGGAAGTGCTGTCACATTACAGAGTCAGTTGAACATCTTGGGGGTTACTGCAGAGACCAACATGTCTTGGCACAATCACATGGCAGATATTGCTAAAAGGGCGTCCCAAAAGCTGGGGGTGCTATTTCGTACAAGACATCTGTACACACCAAGCCAATTGCTGACACTCTACAAAGCCCAGATTCGACCAACTATGGAGTACTGCTCACATATATGGAGTGCAGCACCCAAACATACCTTAATGCTTTTTGATTGAATCGGCTTTTACTCGGTGGAAATCCATTATCTAATAAAAGATTTTTTAAGTAAATTTTAATACTTATATATTTCCACAATTTTTTTTTTTTTTTTTTTTTTTTTTTTTTTTTTTTTTTTTTTTTTTTTTGTTAAACTTTCAACATGTTTCGCTAAACTTTAGCTTCATCAGAAAGATTTTAGAAAAATAAAATGTAGACATAAAAGTGAAATTGACAAATATATTTGAATTGCCGTACTAAATACCATTCGAGCTCAGATTTTGAGCAGGATATTTTTTTGCTTGCTCTCTCATACTTACTTTCATGCAATTTATCTCGATCTGTTCAATAAAATCACTCGAGCTGCGCTCTCGTGATTTTGTCGGAACAGCTCTCGTTAAATTTCCTGAAAGTAAGTATTCGAGACCAAGCCAAAAAATATCCGGCTAAATCTGAGCTCTTATGGTATTACCTACGAATATTTATTGGAATAGGTTAAAAATATATTATTTCTTATTGGTGTGGCGTGCGCTTAGAACTGGGTATTTTTTAAATTTTTACACCCTGTATACTGCTAATTACAAATATACTTCAGAAGAAAAATATTTTTGCTAAATTTTATCAATAATAACAATTATTACATTAGTATTACTAGAATAAGTAAGTTAGAAACGTTGATCTCCACTTTTTTTCCGTTTCGCTACACTGTGCGACGGTGTAAGTTGACGGGTGAGGCGTAGCCGAGGCCGGCAAACACCGAAGGCCGAGAATGTGCTTTTCCACCGAAATAGATATACTATTTTTTCTGCGATCGGTGAAATATACATGAATGTTAAATGTTTGTCTTTTTGTTCCAATTATTCAGTAGTGTTCATTGATTTCTTAGCAACTATTGAAACATAATTAAAATACCAGAATATTGAGTTGTGCAACCTGTCAAAAATGCTGACAATTCTTGTCAATCTCAGAAAAACTATGTTTTCATGAAAAGTCATGAGAGACATTTTATAAAGTTTTCTGTTGGTCGTTTTCGGGAACACCGTTTGAAACATGTATCCCACGTCCACACATCCGGAAATTAGTTCGAATAAGACGTTTTTAGAAGGTTCTTTGTAACTGTGATATTTTCACTACCTATAAAATAAGTCTATTGGATGGTGTTGGATATTTTGAAGGAAGTCCAGTGAATGTTCATAGAGATCTTTGAAAAATGTCCTTTTTCGTTTTCAAGCGTTCGTATTAAGGCGTTTTTGAAACGCCCATTTTCGACGTCTATAAAACCTTTAAAGTGACATTTGCTCTAAAAAAATGCACCTTTGGATGTTCTCAGTTACTTTTACTGACGTTTTTAAAACGTTCTGACATCTGATCGGATAATTTTTTGAAACATTACTGTACTATTAGAGTATATCTACATAATGTATCTGTTGATTGTTGCCAAGAGTTTGGATTGGCTGACTCTTACTTTGTTTGTTATGTTTCTTGTTTTCTTATGTAAGTTTTTTTTTGTGTGGTTACGTAAGTAACATAATAAAGTGTGTGATTTTATTGCTATGATGCTATGCCTTACTGTTTCGTGTAATTATTTTTTTTCACTGCAATTCAAGATCTCTCACATTTCCCCTAAGCGGGCCATGGGATCGGGCGGCAAATTTACTCAATGCCCAGGGCGGCAAAATACCTAGAGCCGGCCCTGATTTCTGTTATGGAAAATCGAATTTTCCATACGTTATCCCCAGAAGCCACCCGTGAAAATACCTTCATCCTACTCAAAATCGATGTACTTTTCAACCCTCTTCGAGGCTTGTATGCGAAAATGGGGCACCTAAATATGTCACTATCTGACGGTCTATTAGAATACCAAATTAACTGCACAAATTCTTTTGTACAAGAGGTACAAGGGATAGTTCCTTCTCACGAAAAGGATAGTAGTAGTTTTTTGAAAATTCCAATACAGAGAGAAGACAGAAATTTTTTTTTTTCGATACTACCGGAGAGTCGACAGAATTATTTTATTTTTTTTTTCGATACTACCGATGAGGCCAGAGCTCAACCACCTTAGTTTGAGGATAGAAGAATGTTGGCGGTTGGAAGAAGCTACAAGAAATCAAGCCAGTTCACAACTTTGGAGGAAAGAAAGACATAAACGTTTCACTGCATCTAATTTTGGGGAACTATCAAAACGGCGGAAGACCCCTGATGACAGGTTTTTATCACGAATTTTCAAGCCAAAGAACATTGATCATGTACCCGGCATAAAACATGGTAAAACAAACGAAAACGTAGCTCGTGAAATTTACCAGAAAGCTGAGCCAAGCGTTAGGGTGTTTCCATCAGGATTGGTGGTCCACCCAGCAGCTAATTTCTTGGGTGCTTCGGCGGATGGCCACTTAGTCGATAATATGGAAGTTGGACAGGAAAATGGAGTCTTGGAAATTAAGTGCCCCTTATGGGAGTCGTTGTCGAAAGGTCTTTTTATATATTTAGCGATATTTTGAAATTGTCATAACTGGGAAAACCAGTATAATAGGAAATATCATTATCATTATGTTTAAACATATCAATATAAAATTTAGCGGCAGCATACGCCACATTCTTATATATGTTTTCCTGCCTGTTCCTGAATAAACCTTCATCAAATACAGTAAATGATACATTTGTAGCCTTAACGTGTTGGAAAGGTTGATCTTTACATTTACATTTTTCGAGGAAATCGTTATGGTTGATAAGTAACGTAGTGTATAACGTGTTTAACCGACAGCATTCTCGACAAACGGTATTTGCATCAGACTTCTTCAACTGCTCTTCACGCACTTCAGGCTCCACTGCTTCATTTACAAGGACCTTCTTAATGGCAACTGTGTTATCCATGTCCCCAATATTACACAGGGATTGGTAACGTTCATCAATTAAAGTGCCATTATTTATTTCCAAACTTTCTGTTCTCCTTTCTACAAATAGTATCTACATTAAATAAAAACTCTTCAAGCTTATTATTCACACTCCAGAAGATCACCAGCAACTGAAGCCTGACTTGGGGGAAGTAGTTGGGTGATTTCAATCGAATAAAATGTTGCTGAATAACAAAAATTGTACAGCAGTTACTTTTACTAGAAAGATTGATATTGTTGACTATTATGTAGGTGAAGAAAAAATTGGTTGTTCTAATGAAGTTAAGGATCTTGGAGTACTCTGACTCAGGGGCGGATGGGCCAACAGGGATTTTGGGAAATTTCCCACTTGCTTCCGGGCCGGTTGGACCGGCCCGGAAGCATTTTTGTATCGAGCGTCCAGCAACCCGCATTCGGGGTACCCGACCTCGGCACGTATCAAGCGCACGGTAGTACGTAAATCACTCGGACTACCGTATGCTCGATACTCGCGACTCGCGCCTACAGTCTCGAATATCTTTTTGAGTTTTCCTGGCTCCTCACCATCAAGCTACTTGATAATATGTATTAGTTTAATTTTGGTTCTGGTAGTCAAATCGTAAAGCAATTTTAATTCTATTTGCCTAGTTATTTGATGCTGTCTCTAACAAACTATCCCAAACTAACCCTAAGGCTGTGCTTACCTTAACCTTTTGCTCAGCTCCAATTTGGGTTAGTTTTGGTTAGTTTTGTTACTTAGAAACAGCATCATAAATAATTATTTACATCTGCCTGAATCTAATCTCCGCATTTGTCAAATAACGATTGCAGGTATACAAATCCCTAAGTAAATAGCAAAAATCTTGTTAATTTTTACCTGCTTTAAAAATTCGATTTTTAAATCGTTCTAACATATTTCAAAAAATATGCGTTTTTTTTTGGAGAAAAAAGTATACAGATGATAATGTCATTGGAAGAATGGCTAACACAATAATTCAAAAATGTTTTCGAAAAAACGTGAAAGTGGCCTATTCTATCTCGCCATGGTATTCTATTCATGGTAAGGTTATGTAGATAAAACATAATTTTGCTCTTACTTATTCCCTTACCTCGACTTCCTGCTTAGTCTTGAAATTAGTTCGTATTTCGCTGGAATCGACAATGTGGTACATATAATTTTCTGGCCAGTGCATAATAAATGATAAACAATTAAAAAAAAAAAACTTAATTGTTGGACGCCGATCCATAATTTCGCAGAAGACTAGTATCAAGCGTACGGTAGCTTGACAATCGATCGGGAAATCAGACGCTCGTTATGAGACAGGCCTCGGTTAATACGACGTTACCCGAATGCGGTATACTGGGCGCTCGATACAAAAATGCGGCCCGGAAGCATATTCATTTTTTGCCAACGCAACTGATATTCGGCTAGATTCGTGCCCTGCGCCATGAAGCGTTAGCAGAATATGAGCATCGCAACCAGACGTTGGCACTTCATGTGACTGTATGTTGCAAGCATTTTATTGATAATTAGGTCCAATATGTGTTTTTTATTCGAGGGAAGAGAAGATAAAAGATAATAATTTTATTTACATGAAAATTTCAGCTAAAACAATGAATGGCATAATATTGTGGTAGATAGATCTACCGATGTCTTTAGAACTACCCGATGGAAACTAACTATTTTATAGAGTGTGAGCTAAAAAAAAAATGAAATAAGAAAATGCAAATGTGAAAATTGGGAAATGTCGAAAATGCAAATTGTCGAAAATATGAAAAGTTCAAAATACAAAAGATTTTTTTCTCTT
This sequence comes from Ceutorhynchus assimilis, assembly GCA_917834065.1. Classification (NCBI taxonomy): domain Eukaryota; kingdom Metazoa; phylum Arthropoda; class Insecta; order Coleoptera; family Curculionidae; genus Ceutorhynchus; species Ceutorhynchus assimilis. The sequence goes on along the minus strand of OU892287.1, from coordinate 32,530,818 downwards.
CTTGTTGTTGTAAAATAAATGTTCAGCTGAACTTTGTTTCTGTCGGACAACGTCAGAGAAACATACATGAGCTCTATTTTTTATACGCGCTCTTTTTTTGCTATTTGATCAGCTTCAGAAACAGATTGGGTCGCATTTCCAGCACGGGTCAGTTTGGATTAATTTGGATAAGGTAGGTACTTTTCATGTACTTGCTTGAAAAAAGGAAATAGAAAGGAACAGCGCCTATCCGTAAAAAAAAAAAAGTGCGGTTTTTCAACCAAAATTAACCCAAACCAACCAAAAATATCCCATACTAACGTAATTCGCAAACCAACCGAAACTAACTCAAATCTACCAAAAAAGTTCTGGGGCCTTTGAATATACACAATGATTAATTTTCAAACTTTCAATAAATTTATTTCTTCATTCGTTATCCCATTTCGCATTAAAACGTACCAACAGCTAACAATAACTGCCACTTTCCAACTGAATTTATTTAGAGAATATTTTCTCGAACGCCAGGCAGGCTCTAAACTGTCAACGTTAGTCCACTTCAATCATAATTTGCCTAAACTGTGCTCGAACGAACACGAATGCAGCCGAAGGTCCTATTACGTTGGCAGAAAATGAATATGCGAGGGTTTTCGTAGCGTGCGCCTTTACGTTCAAATGTGTCCACTGCTTTTATTTCAAAAAATAGACCCAATATTAATCGAGACTAAATGAAGCTTATTAAATTGCGCAGTTTTTAGTTGAAGTAAAAGTAGAATAGTACCTTGCATAAGGAAGTTGCGGCAAGGTAAGTTTGAAAAAATATTACTGATTTGCTGCCTTTTGTTTAATATTTTTGTTTTTCTCAACTTGTTGAATGAATTTTTAAAAATAAATATACACCAAAAAAAAGAAAATTGAATGAGGAATCGAACTAAAAAAAAAAACTTGTTTCTATTTTGCTTTGAACAAAAGTTATGCGGATTCAAAGTAAAAAAAACTATATTCAATATTTATCCAGTTTTTTGCCTATATCTGCATGCATACATGCTTTTTCAAATGGGGAAGGTCCCATTTGGTTGGAAGTCGATTTTTTTTTTATGCATCCTAGGAGGAGCTATCCGACGGACTATACATGTTAGTTTTGTGATATACGTTCAATACGGCATAAGTATTTTTTTACTGTTTTAGGAGACCTCAATCAAAAGAGATAAAATGTAGTTGTCATGCCTTGGCCAGCTTAGCTTGCACATACATTAAAGCCTGTATAAGGTACCTATATGTAATAACTGTGAGAACTGTAGCCGAAGGTATTTTACCTATCTAGCTATAATTTTATATGATATTCTAGTAAAATTTAATGTTTATTTAATATTTTATTCGTGTAGCTTTGTTGTTTATTGTTAGAATATTTATTTCTTGTGATTTTTTAGCAGGAGATTGACGTTTGTTTTGCGTTTTTTAACTCTTTATTCGACCTATCAATACCATTTCCAAATCCAAGCGGCAATAAATGACAAACTGAGTCATTTTCATTAACCTATCAAATGTCCCCCGTGCACGCGCACTGGTCCAGGTAGGGCGTTTCAACCAATAGGAAGGTTGATGTTTGTTTAAAATTAAGGTTATTAAATGTCATTTACTGCCGCTTGGATTTGGAAATGGTGTAGCTATAATATAGATATATTTTTTCTAGTACAATTTAGTGTTTATTTCTCCTTTTTTTTGTAAATCTACATCATAAAACTTTATGGAGTACCACATCATTTTTCTCATTCGGATCTGAGGAAAAAAGATGTGGAATAACATAAATAAGTTTATTTACGACTGACATATAATGTAAGTATTATATTGGTGAATTTGGCAGTTTATTTACGACTAATGTATAATGTGCGTATTATATTTGTGATTTTGGCAGTATAATGACATATGTTATTCCTCCAGGGATTAATGACGAGTAGCGGGATTAATGGTCATTATTCCGTAAAAGTGTCAGTGTCAAACGTGTAGTGCTTGTGGATTTGTATTAAAAATTATGAGACGGAGGAAATTTGTTCATTGAAAATCTCAAATAAATTAATTTGTCGTAAATAAAGTAGAGTATACTACTCGCAATAATGGCTATTATTCCCTCGGAATGTTACTCCCTCGCCGCTAACGCGGCTCAGTTCGTAATAATCCTCGAGAATAATGGCTATCATTATTGACTCGTGGTATAATCTACTATTAATGACATCTATTATTCCCGCAGGGATTAATGGTCATTATTCCCGCTTGCACACCAATCACAAAATTTCTCAAATTAAATAAGTAGGTAGTACCATGGAAACAGTATAGAACCAATTCAGTGTCAGTGTCAAACGCGTAGTGCTTGTGTATTTGTATTGAGATGGATGAACAAAGAGCGTTTTTGGAAAAAAAAATTCAAATAAACTAATTTGTCGTGAATAAAGCAGAGTATACTACTCGCAATAATGGCTAGTATTTCCTCGGAATATTACTCCCTCGCCGCTAACGCGGCTCAGTTCGTAAATATACCTCGAGAATAATAGCTATCATTATTGACTCGTGGTATAATCTACTATTTTTGAGCAATCAACTAAGTTCAAATTCGAAATTCCCGCCATTTTTTCACTACAATTTCACTAGTCGACACGAGTCGAGCGTCTCGTATAAGCAACATCAACGTTATTTCCGAGCCGCATCCTTCGACTTCGAGCAATTAGAATCCCCATCCAGGCGGTACTCTTACCGAGTAGGGTTATTTGTTTTCTCTATGGTCAAAGCCTATCCAAAAAATTTGACTTTGACAAGCAAACAAAAGACTTGTGTACCTCTTGGCGAACATTTTAATTTAAGTTTGACAGCATCTTAGATAGTCTAATTGCCGCTATATTGAATCCTGGCATTTGTGGTTTGGATCCAAGGTTGCTTAAAAGAGGTAGGTTGCGTGGTTGGATTACTGATCTCAAAAATAAATGGATGAATAAAGAACGCTTCTAATGCTGCTAATTTACGAGGTCATAATGTGAACAAAAACAACTGACTGGGGCAGCTGGGCACGTGCGCAGTAGATACATGTACTGTGCGTGCACAAAATCTGGCCAATGAAAATGAAGGAATTTCAAAATTTAGAACAGTTGTTCGAAAGATAAGACACTGCGCAGGCGTTAGCCTGTTCCGTTGCACAACTGTTCGTAGAATATTGACCCCAAATTTTCGCACAAATTTTGCCAATCAAGCCGTATGATTGTTTATCCATCTATTTTTTAGATCAGTGGGTGGGATTCTCAATTCTCAATCTGTCGATACGTAACGTCCCGACCACTTGTAGAAAGGCGATGCGGATAGTCGGGATGATAGGTTGCGGCAAGAGGTTGAGAATCCTGCCTCTAATAACTTTCATGACGTCATATGTATGCCTAAACATATTGCAAATGCAAGGTTCCTAAAGTTAAGAGCTTGTCTGCTAAGAAGGTTGTTTGAGACAGGTGGGTTGCCTGATAACTTTATGACGTCATCTTTATGCCTCGAACATAATGCAAATCTCCATATAGTACTTCAGATATGTCATCAAGTTACCCATTACCAGGTAACCTTTTAACTTTAGGAACCTTGGTCTGGTAATGGGTAACTTGATGTCGCATCTGGGGGGCCTTATGGAGATTTGCATTATGTTTAGGCATACAGATAACGTCATGAAAGTTATCAGGCAACCTACCTCTCTCGAACAATTTTGTTGCAAATGTCCAAAAAACCACCTGATGGCGTTCTCTGCCATTACCAGACACAGTGCACACTGATGGATAAATGGAAATCGAAATCTTCAACATAGGTCAGAAAATGGTCAGTTCGTAAGCAGCTAATATTTTGCCAATCATATCGGCAACGTCGCCGGAATTTGTTCTAGGGGGAGTTGCGATTGAATCCTAATCGCGCTATTTCTCTCTCCCGCACTGCTCATTGGTTTTTTTTAGTGATGAGCAAAAAATCGAGAACTGTTATTTAATCACAAAGTAGCAATCACGACCTGTAAGCGTTTACAATAACAAACTGCGATCACATTTTAGCATTCAGTCGTTATCAACCGCGAAATCGCTCTTCGACGTAAGATGACGTATAATAATTGTTTTATTTTTTTAAATATATTTCACAAATGTAACCAATTTACACCCAAATTCTATAAAATTTCGACTATCTATGTTGAATATGACATGCTGTAGTGATGGTATGGTGGTAATAATCCGATTCGCCAATGTCATGATATCAAATCACAATCACAGTGATTGGAAAATCACAATCACAGTTTTAATTGCGATTGCAAAATAGCGGTTTTGCTCATCTCTAGTTTTTTTTTTTATCTGGCTTGGCTGAACTCGACTCGAGTCGACTGTATCTAACCGAATGAGCGTTAACAATAGGGAACAATCATATTTTTCAAATTATTTTTTTTCTTATTGCTTATGTTTCCAAATATAAAATATATAGGTTTTTTTTTTGTATTAGATCCTCATTACAATCAAATAGTTTATTGTTATATTAGGAGTAGAAGCTTTACTTTTTTGTGCTGAAGCAGTAGGTTTGCGAGCCGAACGTAGTGAGGCTTGCAATACTGCTGAAGCACAAAAAAATGCTTCTACTCCGTATGCAACACGCTATTTTTTCTCCAAACGAATGGGTAAGCTCGGGCGCAACTGAATGGTCAAGCGGCAGTAAAAGTACGAGCGGCACTAAAAGTACTTTTGCTGCCGCATAGAAATTAAATTTCTACCACCTCGACAGGTGTTAACCCGCTGGATTTGCCTACCAGCATAGAAATTAAATTTCTAACATATTGACAGGTGCTGACAAAGTGACGTTTTTTTGACGTTTGGAGAAAAAAAATATTTTAAATTTCAAATTATTTTCGTTGGCGCGAAAACGATAACCTTCAAAATGGCGGTACTTGTGACGTCAACTGTCTGTAAACACAACGTTAAGGACGTTAAGGTCTGTTCTCACAAGAGCCTCTGACACTTTGCAAACTGTCAGAAAGAATCGCTCAGCTTGAACCTTCGACTGCATCGACTGCATTGAAAGAAGTTATTACGTGGTGTTCCCGTATTTAGTGTATTACGTGCAAAACGGACACGTCCACTTTGTTACCCGCAAAACGCGAGGGAGAAGTAAATAATGAAACTTGAAGGAAGTGAGACAGAGAATGGGTAACTAAAACAGAAAGAATAGGAAGAAAGGGGTTGGTTGGTGGCTGAAATCTAGAAACGTGATATCGTGTAAAGGGTTGCCGACTAGCTTCCAATACGGAGAGGGGTGTGGGTTAATTAAATAACTAAATATAGAGCGCCACCTGCTTTTTCCCTGCAGTACACGAAATCAACCGATATAACGAAAGCAGGAAACTTCTACGGAACTATGGCAGCACAACCTGAAATATAAACGTAAACAAGAAGGAAGGACAAAAGTGAAACGCTGCCACGCTTTTTTCGCTGATTAAGAAAAGTTTATTAAAAGAGAAAAAGAGAAAAAAAAAATTTAGAAAAATAAATTTAAAAAAAAAAAAATTAAAGTTTAAAATAAAAAAAATAAAATAAAAATAATGAAAATTAAAAGAAGAATAAAAATAAAAATAAATGAATAAGGAACTTGAGATTGTAAGACTGAAGGTCGAAGTGCGTGCAAATTATGCCCTAGCTCAGAACTAAACAATTCGGAGAGTAGGGGTGGGTTTTTTAGTTTGGGCGCCACGGACTCTGAACAGATGAGTCGGACTCTCCAGGATGGTATCTGGCTTCAGGTCCTTACAATTCAAATAATGATTAATAAAAAGAAAAATATTAGCAAAACCAGGCTGTGTGCATAAAACCAAATAAAAGTCAACTCGAATCAAGTGCTACAGTCTTTTATTTATCAAATGGCCGCAGTCCACAATGAACAATAATTTGAATTTAAGAGGAAAAATAATAATAATAATAAAATAATAATAATCAAGTAAATTAGCAATTAATAAAATGGCCTTGTCAAGGAGCGTTAACTAACAAATACAGAAATGCAATACTATGCCATGATCAGTTAAACTTAAATGCAAAAATGTCATTGAAACTCAATAACTAAGTAATAAAAAAAAAGATATATATTAAAAGTAAGGTTTGAAAATTTAAACAAAAAATAAAGAGAATAAGAGAGGGAAAAAAAACTAATAAGGTAGAATTAGTTTTCGGAACGGTTACCTTACACTTTCGTAACCAGAACTACCAATAAGTTGACATTAATTCAACAGGTTACGTCTAGTTAAGTTACCTATTTTAATAATTCATTTACCACACTGGGGCCAGCAATGAATTATTCCCTGAAATACCGAGGTGATCACCGGGTGTACAAATAGGGACAGAATGTAAATAAACAATAACAATCAGGATAACTAAAACTAGTACGATACCAAAATTTTCCAGATGATGGTGGTTCATTCAGTTCACCAGATTACTCCTGGCTACTGGTTGTGGTTAACTTGATCGATGACTTGAGTAACCGTCCGATTACTTAGGCTGGTGTCTGTTAGCCTTTTGGTTCAATTTCGGTTACAATTGAACGTCTATTGTTATAACCGTGAAGGTATACTTGATGGTAAAGTACAACCTCCTAAGAAAACCCTCGTGAAAGAACCCTAAGAGAAAAACTGTTATACACACTGTATTTGTAATTGAACTAATAGCGAAGCACTTCATGAATAAATTGAATCAATAAGAAAAAATGAAACTATAATGATTAGTTTCTAATAGCAAATTTACTTGATAAAAGACTATAGCTCTTGAAAATTATTTTAATAGAAAAATTGAACATTAAGGTATTAATTAATTAAATCAGATGAAATCATAATAAGGCTTTGATAGCAATTGAGAAAAATGTGTCTTGAGTTTGCAAAAATTGTTATAAGGTTCTGTTTTTTTACCTGATGGAATTAGGGTGTCGGCCTCGAAAATCTCCGGAAATCTGGATCGAGGATTGGATTGAATATCCTGGAGTAGGTGAGATTATTCTCTACTCCTTAGGGCAGCTTTCAACTAATAATTGAATGGAAAAAGTCAGAAACTTCCATTGGAAAAAACGTGCAAGCAACTTACCACAACGACTGTTTTTTTTTAAATCCGATAACGTCGGCGAAAATTATGGCACTTTACGAAAGTAAAACACAACGCAAGATAACTCAGTGTGCCATAAATTCAATTCAGAAGAAAATCAGGCCCAAAATCCCTTTTTAAGGTGAAGAAAAAAACTTAATTCTTCTGGAGGACTTGTTTCTTCCAAAGCAGTCAACGTGAAAGAGAAAGTGCTGCACATTCAATCAATAAGCTAACCTCACCTAAAGGACTTAGAGATGATTCAGAATAACGACAAACATCAACAATTAATCGATAGAATTCTCACTTACCAAAAATTGCACACCACAACATAATCCGAGAAAAACGACAACGGCTAATGAATTATGATATTAACAACAAATAATCATCCCATAAAACAATCAAAACTTGAAGAATACAAAATAGAGTAAATGTTCCGTTTTCAAAATTAGAGAGCTCAAGGAAGAATCGACGATACTGAAAACATCACTACTCCACCGCTGGTTGACAGAAATTTTTGACAATCAAAAGTCAAAGAAACGAAATCAAAGGGTGCGTTCCAGATGTCTCAAAGGACATCGAACCAATGCGCAACTCTGGGTTCGCTCGAACTTGCGCCGAGATCGATAGCGCTCCACCACCGGAACAGTTAGTACGAACGGAGTAGCTCGGTACATCCACCTGAAAACGGTACATCACGATTACGGAACACGACATACTTTTGACAGATGAATTAATTATTTTTGGATGAAACAGATGATCGAATTTAAAATAGTAATCAAAACATTGCCTTGTTTTGATTTAGAATTGAATTAAAATATGGATTAAAATGAGGAAAAAAAACTATCACAGCAAATAGAATTTGACTATGGAAAATTAGGAAATCTGACGACAATTGAAATTGAGAGAAAATGTTGAAAAACTTAAGGAAATCTTGAATATAAAATTGAAAGTAGGTAAGAAATGTTTATGCAATTTTGGCCCGTTACAACTCCCCCTCTCCTACGATAGGAGGGAAAGTTAGAAAGAAAATTTTCCGACGATAATCTAAGCAAACTCGAGAACTAAGGTAATATAAAGAATGTAAAATACGTGTATTTATAATTTAAACTTAAATGAATTCAAAAATGACTAACAAGGTACAACAATTAAAAAGGTAGATAATAAGAAAGGTACGAAACGAACATCCACTTACTTTGCCCTGAAAAACACAACGATAAGATAAAAGATAAGGTAACTGAAGTCAACGAAGCTAAAGGCTTTCAACACACATGGAGTTGTAAAAATCCGAATAAATCGGCGAAAATTATAACACTACGAAAACGTAAGGCAGAAAGGCAACTAAAATGTTATAATTTCAAATGAGAATTTAGGGTCGAAATCCCACAAAGGCGAAGACAATCTTCATAAAGACCCTAATTCTCCAACGTCCAGATGTGAAAGTCAACGAAGCTAAAGGTAAAGGCAAAAATAAGCAAAGTCGTGAAGGAAAGAAAAGGGAAGAAATAAAGGAAAGAAAAGAAGTTATTGACCACTAAGAGTTGAACGCCAAAAAGGCAAAAGGTAAACGCAACAATCAAGGTACAAGGTAAATTCAACCCACAAAAGATAAGCCAACTAACTTCAGGGTAAGGTCAGGTACGGGGTAAGGAAATATTATGTAATTTGAAGAAAGGTAGGAGCATCATCCTGAACACAAGAATCAAACGGAAAGCCAATAAACTATTGACAAAAGCAGTAACGGAGAACCCAATGGACCGAATGACATGACACTGTCCCGTTTCGCGCCAAGACAGTAACATGCAACCAATACAATGAGCTCCTCGCTCAGCCAACAAAACAATCAAGTGTTCCAGGAGTCAACAAATTAAGGGAATTAAAACAAAACAAAAGGGGATTAGGAATAAAAAAAACTATGATGGACATAGGCTTGCAAGAAATGGTATAACAACCACAAACCTATTCCTCAATGACCTAACATATCCTATTCCTAAAAGACATGCCAGGGTGATGCTAAAATTGCCAGTGAGATGGTACTGATTAAGGCTACAGACAGTATGGTTTGCCGAGAGTACCATAGCAAGGGGTTTGAATCAATGATTGGTGTTCATTAGCATCGGAAGTTAACCCTTGGTCTGACGGGAGTTTTCCAATATGGTGTTGATGGTAGGGCTACAGACTGTATGGCTAGCCGAGAGTACCATAGCAAGGAATTTTCCTTGGCCTGACGGGGGTTTTCCAATATGGTGTTGATGGTAGGGCTACAGACTGTATGGCTAGCCGAGAGTACCATAGCAAGGAATTTTCCTTGGCCTGACGGGGTAAGGGAATATGTAAGCAAAAGAAAGGTAGTGGGCTACAATCAGGTACGGGTTTTAATTAGGACCAGAAATGTAATCCAGAACAAGTTGACTCTAGAGCAGGTTCAAAGAAGAAAAGAAATCGCCTAGAAACTAGGTTAGGTACTACCTTATATACTCTAAAAATAGTATTTACAATAAATTAAGCAATAATACCTGAAATATAAATAATTAATGGACAAGCTCACTAAATGCAGTACCTTCGTAAATGGCCATTTAACCCCAGTGTACAAGTATTTACCAGTATTCAGTGCAGCATTAATCAAAGTTGAAGTAACAATACGTAACCTGAAGGGCTTTAATATTATGTAACAATATAGGTAGTATAGATACCTAGATATCTAAAAAAATTGAAGTACCTAACCATACATAACCTGGATGGCAAGTTTCATAAAAAAAAAGGTGATATAGTTATAATTAATTAAAAATTGAAATAACAACACATAATCTGAAGGATAATTTTAAGGTAGTAGAACTGCGTTGTTGTGGTGTTTTACTCCAACAAGGGGTTGGTAAGGTTTGATATTAAGACAATACAACACACTTATGACGTCTGAAGGTAAAGATTAAAGCGTAACTTCTAAAGGTGAAGATTAAAGGCCAAAATTACTTTGGCCTTTAGGAACAAACAATTGACCACGTTGCTCTTTTTCGACTCTCTCTCTCCAATCTGCACAAGGCGATTGGGTGCTAAAATAGCGGATTAGCCACCCTAGATCTATGAGCGAAACTTGGCAACTCAGAAATCGGCAAAATGTGCCTGAGGAGTTTTCCCGAACACTTAATCGTGGAAAGTCCTCGACCTGAATGACCTCTGCTTGTCCCTGCAATGTCCTTCAAAAAGTCTCTTCAAAACTCCAAGGAGGAAGGTACTGGGGAATTTTGATGGTAGTTGGGGCATGGGGCTTATTCAAATTAAGTTAGTACCGGTCATTGACTCTATTTGGAGCGCTGTCAATCTAGACAATCTACTCGGATCAGACAATCAGCTGTTCTAATGTAAATATTGTAATTTTATTTATTAATAAATTACCTGACTATTTATTTTAACCCTACTAAAAGGAAATCAATTCCATTATTAAACCTCTAACTTAATGATTCTGGAAAGAATGAAAATTTTGATGAAAAGTTTGGCTACAACTATTGAAAAGACAACAGTGGCTTGAGGAAGGTATGCTATTCATTGAGGCGAATACGTTTATTTCCTTTCATTTTAACCCAGGAAAAATCATCCCGTAACAAGTGCCGTATTGTGACATTTCGTGTGTTAAATCGTTCATCATGGTTGGGTTGATAAAGGATTCACAAAAGCACAGTCTTAACAATCTTCCCCAGTGGCGTATTTACCATAAGGCCAAGGCCCGGGGCGGTAGGGCTGCCAGGGGCGGCCCAAGCTGTGTCCCAAGTACTTATAGGAATGCTATCTCAACAACAAAGCAACAAAATGAGTTTGAGGCAACTCAACATATTATTAAATAAGGAAAATAATTTGAAGGAAGCATTTTCTCATACAGAAATAGTATTAAACTATGTCTAATGAATGTTGAAGGTCACTACTCGAATATATCACAGACGTTGCTTTTTGCTGCTGTCTTTATTGCACGCGCAATGTGTTTATCAAACCAGAATATGCCCGAACTTTATGTAGCACTTTTCAATACCTACTTGGGGTCCGTTTTGTATATTGACGTAGATTAGGTACCTAATGTAGCTCAGATATTTTATTGATAGATGAAATAAATATTACAAGTAGGTAACTTGATTTTAACTACGAACATTCAAGGAAATTAAAATTCATTAAATTAAACTCTGAAACAGGTAGAAATAACCAAATCACACACATATGGATTTAATTAAATTTTTGATTCATGAAATTCTTTCATAAAATAGAACTTGTGCAACGGAAATTTATCTATAATTTTCGACAAATTTGCACTACGTGCACTCGTTATATTACTATTGATAATATTTAATGTTTAATAATTTTATCATTTCACTTTCCATCGCCGCCACTGGTAAAAAAACTCGGCCGACTTGAACCCTATGGTTACAGAGATGTCCCAGTGTTCAACATTCATTGGACAGAGTTTTTACGTATGATTCTATGCACTGCAGTAAACTTTGACTTCCAGTGTTTCTTTTTTTGTTAAAATGTGTTTTCATCAATGAATTTTTTGTTAAAGTATAGGGCGGCAAACTCTATAGGCCCAGGGCGCCAAATTTTAAAATACGCCACTGATCTTCCCTCTATACTAGACTCATTTATGGTGGTTCAATATCAGTCGTGGCGTGACGTGAGCTGATCGTGGACTAATCGTTCTACGACTCAAGAGTGAACCACGAAAACGTGGACCGTGGATTCACGATCAGTGTAAACTACCCTTAACCTTAATTTACGAACAGTTGACGTCACTGGAAGCGGCCATGTTAAACGTAACTTTTCCGCGCGAAACTTTTCCATTTAAAACTAATATTTGCCGTATGACTACAATATCGATAAATTTAACGCAAAACTGCTCATATTCAAAATTTACAGAAAAAGGTGCACCATAAAAACAAAATAAGCCATATTTATTTCTCATGAAAATCCCCTATTCGTTTTGTTTTGCTAAACGCGCCTCTTAGGCTTCTAAAACTTCTTCAAGTTCTCACTTCAATAATGATGTTGGTTACAGTCAAGTCTTAAAGGGTACAAAAACCGGCAATTTTGCCGCCCTTCCAAAAGTGGCGCCCGGGGCGGTCCGCCCCCCCTTCCCCACCCTCGCTACGCCACTGTTTATGACTATGGGTATTATATCAATCAAAAGCACCTAATCAGCACTTGATTCTGGTATATTTTTCATTGAAAAAAAATATATATATATGAGGGGACCGCTAACTTAACATTAAGTTAGCGGTCCCACTATTTCTGAGAAAACCAAATGAGCACCAAATTTTTTGGCTTGTGGCCCTAGATAGCACCTAATTCTAGCGCAAACAAAATTTGGATTTCTCATTTTGGGACCGCTAACTTTAAAGAGAGGACTTCTATCCCCATGCTATTCAATTCTCAGCAAATCATCCACACAATCTACAAGCAGAGTAGGTAGGGTGGTCGATGATCGCAGAAAGCAATGACCAGTTTGAGTCGCCAAACTTGATAATAAACAATACTGGCTTCCATAGCAACGGAATAGGAAACATGAAACATCTCTGAACTTACCAACTTGACGATTTAGAAATAATTATAGAAATTACATTTTCTATGTTTTTGACTCGAATTTGAATCGATTAGACTCAGTGCTGTCCAACAAGAGACCCGCGGGCCGCATGCACTTTTTGCGGCCCGCGGAGCAGGCCCCTAGATTCATAAATTTACTCTTAAATACGAAATATGCACAATTCTTGTATTCACGATAAAATGCATACAGGGTGTCCCACGGTGGATGGCGTATTAGACGTTTATGGGGAACTAAAAAGCGGACCATGATCTACAAAATATTTTTGACCATGCGGTGTTGCAGCTTCTATTCTAAACCAGTAGCAACATCGCTATATTTTATGGAACACCCTGTATGTGATTGCATATTTGGATTCTACGTAAAATTCTGAGCAGATTTCATGCGATATATCCTATACCTAAGTTCACCTATTTTGGAAATATTGACAGTTGAAAATTGATTTTTTGCAACTTTGACAGGCTGTAAAACCTGAACGGTTAATTTTAGAGGAAAACCGATTTTACATTCCCATCTTAGATTTTTATAAACTATCATTTGACACCAACTTTGAATTAAATCCATGATTAAAAATTCCAGTTAAATTTAATCTCCGTTTAAGTTCAAAGTTGGTGTCAAATGATAGTTTATGAAAATCTAAGATAGAAACGTAAAATCGGTTTTCCTCTAAAATTACCTGTTCAGGTTTTACAGCCTGTCAAAGTTGCAAAAAGTCAATTTGCAACTGTCAATATTTCCAAAACAGTTGAACTTAGGTATAGGGTATATCACATAAAATCTGCTCAGAATTTAACGTAGAATCCAAATATGCAATCACATACAGGGTGTTCCATTTAAAATAGCGATGTTGCCACTAGTTTAGAGTAGAAGCGGCAACACTGCATAAACAAAAATATTTTTAAAGTGTAGATTATGGTCGTTTTTCCCGGTTGCCAAATTTTCAAAATGATCCGCTTTTTAGTTCTCCATTAACGTCTAATACGCCATCCACCGTAGGAAACCCTGTATAAAAAGACATGTAACGCTACTGGCGAAGGATAGAAGATCGCATCGAAGTAACTGAAATTCGGACTGATCTTGCTCAACAATATTCGGGAAAACACGCGGCACGCGCGCACACGTATCTCGTATATAGGAACGCGTTTTTTCTTTGTATACCGTATACCATGCCTTGATGCCTATTAAAACACGGATGAAGTTGCATTCGAAGTATTATTTATCGAGTATTTTATAATGCGGCCCTCCAAACTAATTTTGTTTAAAGGGGCTCTGGGGGCTCTTGAAGATCGACAACCCTGACTGGATTAGATCATACCTAAAGTTTGTTTTTTATTTAAAGATAATTCCCCAAGCAGGGCCGGCCCTACCATAAGGCGAATGGAGCGAGCGCTCCAGGCGCCAGACCTCGAGGGGCGCCTCCGACTTGTTCCTTGGTGAAAAAAAAAGAGAAAAATATGTTTCTGAAATCTGTTTATCCGAACGATATTTTTGCATTACAGTCTATGGCCTAATTTTTGATTTTTTGTCTGGAAATCTGGGAAACTTTGGGAAATATAGAATTTTTTTATATATCTAGGAGACTTTTAGTTTTGACATACCAAAATTTGATTGGATGAAAATCAAAGATAGCTGAGTTACGATTTTTTTAATCCGAAGCTCCATTGAGTGATATTTTTGCATTACAGCCTATGGCCTGATTTCTGATTTTTTTCCTGGAAATCTGGGAAACCTGGAGGAGCTAAATATTTTTTGGCTTATTGAGGAAGCTTTCGGTTTCAACATATTAAAATTTTATTGAAAAATAGTTCACGATAACCGAGCTATGATTTTTACAATTAAATAGACACACTTAGTGATATCTTTGCCATGGCCTGCTGGCCTCATTCCTAATTTTTTTTCTAAAAATTCTGGAAACTTGTATCAACCAAATACTTTTTTATTTATTAAGGAAGCTTTTAGCTTCAACATACTAAAATTTTATAGAGAAATAGCCCAGAATAAAGGAGCTATGATTTTTACAATCAGACAGACACACTTAGTGATATCTTTGCCATAGCCTGATTGCCTCATTCCTGATTTTTTTTTTTCTAAAAATTCTGGAAACCTAGATTAACCGATTTTTTTTTATTTACTAAGGAAGCTTTTAGCTTCAACATATTGAAATTTTATGGAGCAATAGTCCAGGAAAACAGAGCTATGATTTTTACAATCAGATAGACACACTGCTCTGAATCCTGTCTTCGCGTTTCGATAATCTGCTACTTGCGAGCAAAAGGGTGGTAAGTCTGTGATAAGACAGCAGCTGAAACCCAGCCAGTAGGTAGGAAGAGCCCAGCTGGCGTCTTCCAATACCAATTCCTGTGCCTGTGGCGCCTATACTGAATCTCTCCTATTAAAGGGGGTGTAACCTTAAAATACAACTGGTATTCGGAAAAGGAAGAAAATTCTAAGAACTCTTGTGAAAATCTCGCATCGCTACTGAAAATAATAAGGTAGAAACGACTAAATAAAATTATGTCAGTAAAGGGGCTAGGACAGTTCTAGGCCAAAATCAGTCATTTTCCCATGTAAATCTCCATAAGAAAATCTAAGGTTCATTCTGGCAATTTTTGTACCGTTCAAGGTCATCCCTCCAGCCTGCCAGGCAGTCGTTGCCGCTAAGCCCCGCCCCCTTTCCAGTTCCCCGTGTATTTCATTGGTCGCGTCAGCCGCCGCTGCGTTCGGGGTCTTTGGCCGTCCTGGCTCCAAGCGGCTCATTGAACACACATAGCACCTCGTGACTTGGTACCTCATTCAAGGTGCACTGTACTGATGATGACGTAACTAATAATAAAAACGTCGTTCCGCCATCGGGTCTGATGATGACGTAACTAATAATAAAAATGTCGTTTAGCCATCGGGTCTGATGATGACGTAACTAAAAATAAAAACGTCGTTCCGCCATCGGGTCGTCAACATTTATTGCAACCGCAGCGAAACCATAACTTGTTATTTTCCTGTGACCTACGATAAACAAGCTCTGACTTGTCTGTAGCGAATCACCAGCTTCGTATCCACCTGCACACTCCAGCGAACTTTTCCTAGAAATATAGGCCATCGTTTCAATTTTATTGTTGCTTATTACGTTGGCATCCTGCGATAAGCAAGTCCTAACAAGTCTCTAACCAATCAGAAGGCTGAGGTCACTCGTCTCAATGTAAACAACTAGCCGGAGATTTTTTCAAATTATTTAGGTACATCATATTATTATATCGCTTCGCTCGTATTCGGATCAAAATCGCCGCTAGTTCGAGTGACTTTTATTGTCAACATGACTTAGACCCATGACTCATTTATACAAATATTTTTCTACAAAAATAATTCCGTCTCAAGTTTTCCCCATAAGGATTTTCCGGGAATTTTTGCTTAAATTATTCATTATTTATCATCAATATATTGCTAAATTATATTAACACGACCAACAAAAACAAAAATAAGGCTAACGCATCGAATAGGAAATTACACTGCTTGAGCCGTCCAGCCGCAATACTGATACACTATTTATCTTTAGAGTAAACCTCAGACTAATAATAAAACTAGAGACCAAACATGCCATTTAGAAATCGCCCAATGTTTACAATCAATCATCTTTTAGTCCCTGACATGAGTAGGAGAGAGATAAACCTATAAAATGGCAACACTGTTCAGTGGCGGAGTGTTCAGTTTCCTCTCAATTTTGCCATTCACAATAAATTACCATAAATATCCTGTATCTACGCCAATGTCAAGCGTAAAATGATGTCAAATTTCTTACCGCCGAAATATTAAAATGTGCTTGGAATCAATAAAGATGATACATCGATTTACCATTTTAACGTTCTCCACCACACTTTCCACATATTTATATCCAAAAATACCACTGATTAACACTCAAATCACAAAATTTATCTCTATCACTTCACAGCAACAGTGCGAAATCCATTATGGCTGCCATAAGTCACCTAAAATCATCTGATTGGCTGCTCGTAGATGCAACGTTGCCGATGTGCTGTTTTTCGAGCCATATATTCCTGGTTCTTCCCGAATTTTCACCAATTTAAATTATAAAAAGACTAATTATTTTTTTCAAAAAGGCGTTCAAGTTATGCTTCAACAAAGATTGATATAAAAAAAACATTTATATTATGTTAAAACATATTTTGAAATAATGATTATCCGTGAAAACATTTAATATTGAAAATCACATCGGATTATTGGCAACCAGGCTTTTCATGCAAAAATCGACCTTATGGATGTTGGATCGCGAATTGTTTGTTTACTGTTGTATCTGTCGTTTTTAGTTGTTAATCTGAGGAGTAAACAATTAAACCTGCGACGATAATAAAACATGGTGTTACGTCATAGGCATATATGTGAATAATTTCATCATAGCAGTACTACTTAAATAAAAATGTTGTATTAGTAGTACAGCAACAGGGATTCAAGCCCACAGCATTTTTGACACGTGGTGGATGCGCCGTCATTGACACGAAGGTGGATGCATCATCGGCGCCATCTTGTCAAACTTCATGGCGCCATCTGTCGTGATTGCGGTGAATTCTTGCAATTGATCGACAGGTGGGTTCTAAATTACAGGATCCTGTAATATGGAGTGTGCGTGGAAGAGATTGTTTTATGTCGTTTAGATGTCGCTACGTATATTTAATTATAGTTCAGGTTCTGATGACGTCATAGTAACCTGGGTCACGTGGGTTACGTTAGTGTGTGCCGGTGGCGCCATCTAGCGCACATAGTGCGAAGTTCGATTTATGGTTCGGGTTCTGTGATGACCTTATAGCGGCCTGAGACACGTGGGTTACGTCAGTGCGGGTCCGTGGCGCCATCTAGAATACATAGTGCAAAGTTCGATTCATAGTTCGGGTTCTGTGATGACGTCATAGAGGCCTGGGTCACGTCCATTATTGCATCAAACGCCTATCATTGCGTAAATGGAGTACACGCGTTATATAATTTTTGACTTATATGGTCACGTCAGTGTGTGTCGGTGGCGCCATCTAGCGTACGTAGTCCGTTGTGTCCTTTTACATGATGCCGTAGTGGTAAATAAAATAAATTCATAAATCAGCATGCCGCCGACGTTTAATGTGGGAACAAACATTTCACGGTTATTTTTACTTATAACTGATAAGCGTTTCCGTTCTAGCAAAAACAACAACAAGCTCGGACTTGCATTTATATTTTATCGATGATAAACATGCATGGATATTTTCACTGCCGACTAACTACATATATGTTTAATAATATATTTGAAAACATTCCAGCCCATAGCCCCATAATACTTTCAAGTTGGACATTATCTATCACTCAACTAACAACCCTTAGGGCCAAAAAAGGGGTGATATCAAAAATTTAAAAAGTACCTAACTATACCATAACTCTTTTCAGGCGGGGACAGCGAAGTTGCTTTTTCCGGGGTGTGCGCAACCCTAACTATCAAGGGAATGCCTGAAAACTGGATTTTGACCATCTGCGCACATGTCGTTAGGGCCTTATTCTATTTTTCCAATTATTTCGTGTTCTAGCGATCCGATTTGATTCGTTCTTTTACCAAAAATTTTTAAATAATTAATTGCATATTTGAAGGCCAGTTTCACCCGTTTAGCATATGCCAAAAGGGCCGTATTCTATTTTTTTCAATTAATTTACGTTCTATCGACTCGATTAGATTTATTTTTTTGCCAAAAATTTCTAAATAATTATTGGCCTATTTGGAGACTAGTTCTACCCGTTTAGCATGTGCCAAAAGGGCCTTATTCCATTTTTCAATTAATTAAGGGCCGTAATCAATTTTTCTCAATTAAATCAGGTTCTATTGATTACATTTTATAATTTTTTTTTTTTACCAAACATTTCTAGATAATTATTGGCATCAATGAAGACTAGTTCCAGCCATTAAGCATACGCCAACAGGGCCGTAATCAGTTTTTTCAATCAATCCACTTTCCAGTGGTCCAATTTAATTCGTTCGTTTACTATAAATATCCACAATAATGTATTCGAATGTGAATATTTTAGTATAGAAAGTCCTAAACACAAAACAGCAGAGAGGATAACATTTAACAATAGGCTAGATCTGAATAAAGAGTATGCAAATTTCTGTCAAAAAATCTAAGAGCTGAACGAGTTTAGATCTGGATCAGCGTTACAAAGCTTATTAACTGGAATGTTTGTAACTGTATACAAAAATCTGATAGTCGGGGGGGTGGTGGGGGGGGGGTCACTGTCATAAACCCGTTCAATCCTCCGTCCTCATTCATTAGTTTGCAGTTCCTCAAAGAGTGAAGACGTGCAAAACTAGTTCTCCTATACTGATTTACACGTTTGTGAGAAACAATAGCCATCTCCAGTTAGTTCTATAAAAAATATACCCCAAGTAAAACGAAGCGTTCAGATTAAAAGATGTCCCTCTTCGCAGATTTAGTGAAACATATAGCCTCTCTCCTGGGGCTACTCACACCAAAATATAATGATAACATCGCTAAAGAAGGCCTGGAGGAATGTACTCGAGGACTAAGAAAACTCAACAAAGCTATCAAACAAGCAGCAACCATGGGTGAAAAGCAGCACTTAGAGTCATGTCTGCGGAATATAAGAAGTATGTGGAATCAGTTCAAGAATATGCAAAAGAAAGGCGCAGGATTTTCACCATCACGTCCTGAAGGAGCAAGAGAGCGAGTGCATTGGGATGATTCAAGTTCAGCTTTCAGCAGCAGGATAAGAACAGGGATCATTACAAATTTGAAGCATAAAGATCCCAAGCTGTTTTTGGTAGATTGTGCAGCTTCATTTAAACGCAGGATCCAGAATGCTCTTAAAAAGGATGAAGCCATCAAAGTTAATGCAGCATTTTGTGAGGAATTCGAGATCGTCAAAGGTGATAAAGTACTAAAAGAATTTAAGTATTTCACAACGTCTAACTCGCCCATCTACCGAAATACTAATCTTGGGCAATGGTTTAATGAAAAAGTTGCTGAACCCATTATGCATGAAATGGAGGAGTTCCAAGAACGTGACAGTGGTTGGGCCTTGAAGAAAATTGTTAATTTGGGCATCAACATTAACAAATTCATACCACAACTAGGATCTTCATACGTAGAACTACCTTCTCAAATAGCTGCGAGGCATGCCTGTGTAAACGTGCAGAACACCGATAACAGATGTTTTGCATGGGCAGTAGTTTCTGCATTGTTTCCAGTTGAGGAACATCCCCAACGCTTAAGCAAATATCCGGATCCTAAAGATGTGTTGAAGTTGAAAGGCATTCAATTCCCCATGACTTTGAAACAAATTCCTAGTTTCGAGAAACAGAATGGTTTATCTATAAATGTTTACAAACTGGAAAAATCTGAGAAAAACTTCAAAGTTATGCCCACACTCATAACAAGACACAAACAGGAAAAACATGTTAATCTCCTACTCATCCAGAATAAATATGATGAAGAGCAGGGCGAAGACTTTTCACCTGTGAAGTATCATTACGCGTGGATTAAAAATTTATCAAAATTAGTATCCTCACAATTGAGTAAGCATGATGGGAAAAAACATATCTGCGATCGCTGTCTGCACTATTTCAGATCGCAAGATAAGCTCAACAAACACCTTGAGGATTGTGCAAAGATAAATGAAACAGCTATTAAGATGCCAGAAATTGGTAAAAACATGTTGAAATTCAAAAATTTCAAAAACAAGGAAAGAGCGCCCTTTATAGTGTATGCGGATTTGGAGAGCGTTTTGACCCCAACAAAGGAGGATCCTAAAAGGACTCAGATCCATATTCCAGCTGCTGTAGGATATTACCTAAAGTGCTCCTATGATGATTCATTATCTTTTTACAAGTCATTCCGTGGTGTAGTATGTATGCAGTGGTTCGCTGATGAGATGGCTCAGCTAGCAGAAAATATTGCAACTGTATTCTGGTGTCCCTACGAAATTAATATGACCAAAGCCGAAGAATCAGAGTTTCAGAAAGCTACACTTTGTTACATTTGCGAGCACCCGTTCAATTCGCCAAGTGATAAAGTTCGAGATGACAACCACTTGATTCCTAACAACAACTACCGAGGTGCTGCCCATTCGTCGCCATGTAACATTAATCAACAAGATTCACACGTGATATCTGTGGTGTTTCATAACTTGAGCGGCTACGATGCCCATTTCATCATTGCAGACATAGCTAACAAAATGAAAGGATCTATTGATTTGTTGCCAATAACAAAGGAAAAATACATCTCATTCACCAAGCACATTGATGATTACCCAATCCAGTTTCGCTTTATAGATAGTTTCCGATTTATGAATTCTTCGTTGGATAAACTGGCATCAAATTTACCTGAACATCCCAACCTAAAGTCACAGTTCATCGTGCTAGACGTAGATAAGTTTAAACTTCTTACAAAAAAGGGGGTGATGCCCTATGATTACATTGACTCGTTTGATCGTTTTAATGAAGCCTGTTTGCCGCCAATAGAAACATTCTACAACACACTGAATGATTCACCATGTCCTCAAAGATTATATCTCAGAGCTAAACAGGTGTGGAATAAATTCGATTGTCAAGATTTAGGTGATTATATCGATCTATATATGAAGACTGATATTTTATTGCTCGCCGATGTATTTGAACAATTTCGCTCGAGCTGTCTCAAAACATATGATTTAGACCCCGCTCACTATTTCACGCTACCAGGTTTTACTTGGGACGCAATGATGAAATATACCAGGCAGGAAATTGAGCTTCTTACCGATCAAGACATGTTTCTCTTTGTGGAACGAGGTATTCGAGGCGGATTGAGCCAAGTTTGCACAAACCGATATTCCGAGGCTAATAATAAATACATACCAACCTATAATCCCATGGAACCATCAAAATATTTAATGTACTTCGATATCAACAATCAGTATGGCTGGGCAATGCACAGTATCTTCCCTATGGAGGATTCGAATGGGCTGATGTCAACATTGATGTAACCCAAGTGTCAGATGATGCCAATACTGGCTATATGCTAGAAGTCGACTTAGAATATCCTAGGGAACTACACGATGCCCATAAAGATATTCCCTTCTGTCCAGAGCATATTAATCCGGGTTACATATCTAAGATCTTCCTAATAGTATTTTTTTGTCCAAGAAATATTCCTGTTAGCTATTTTTGTCACGCTGTATATAATTGATGTACACTTAAGCGTACCAGGCCGTGTCAATCATAGCTGCCCAATGATATGTATATTACCTTAGCTCTGTCTATAGAGACAGCATTTCGAGACAGCTCTATCTATAGAGACAGCTTTTCGAGACAGCTCTGTCTATAGAGACAGAGCTTTTTGAGACAGGTCTGTCTATAGAGACAGCTTTTCGAGACAGCTCTGTCTATAGAGACAGCTTTTCGAGACAGCTCTGTCTACAGAGACAGCTTTTCGAGACAGCTCTGTCTATAGACCTGTATAGCAGCTGTATACGGACCTGTCTCTAGACCTGTATAGCTGTATACAGACTAGTCTAAAATCAATCCTGAACGTGCTCTTAGCTAGTTATAGCAACCATTATAGAACTTCACCTCTTTATAGTTTTGTTTTTCATTATGCCCCTATTGAAATTGCGTGTTTAGATAACTGACTCAGATGACTAAGTAACTCAAACTTTGTATAGTTTAATTTTTAATAAGACCCTGAATATGGCTGCATGAACGTATCTTGCATTGATTTACTAAAAAAGTTTCTCTAGGAACTAATACTTTTGTTTCACTTTGAGTATTTATTTCAGAAAAAAAAACGTGAATCAAAATAATAGAACGTTAATTAATAGGAAAATTAATTTTTTCTATTGGCTTGGTGCTAATTCTTGTGTGCTGAATTTTCACACGCATTCGGTGGTGTTTGTGAAAAATAAGTAAAGCATTGTTTTTAGAAACTATTTTTTATTTAAATTGTTATCAAAATTACATTTGTTTTTTTTTTCAACTTTATTAGTAGTACAATTACAATGGTATAAGCAAAGTCTAAAGATCCTCGAACAAGTCCGCTCACTCTCGCTCGTCGCCTAAAATTCCCCTCCTGCCGACGCGCTACTTCTAGCCTATGGTTTCCCTGCTCAAGAGGACCCTCGTCTATGCCTTCAGTTACCGGGTGGCTTGCATCGCGTTCTATATCGGGTGCGCCAAGCAAAAAGTGTAGTAAATTTTATTCGAAATTTTTGCGATTTGATAAAATTAAAACGCAATCATATATTTTTTAAGGTGTCAGCAATGGAAAGACATTTTAGGCTTTGTTGCAGAACATAGATAAGCAAACAAAATTAACACTCGAAGACAGAATTGTCAGAATATGTTCTGCACACTTTAATGAAAACTCATTCACTTTGTCCGAAAATAGTTATTTACCTAACAAGTGCGGAAACTTATACTTTTCTGCACGCAGCGGCAAGCCGTTAGTGCGGAAAAGATTCTTTACGCTCGCGTTAGGTACAATATTTCTCCTACGAGCGTGCGGAAATTGAATATTGTTTTTTTATTTGTTTTTGGATCTACTGATCCTAAAAGAAATGGTCAAAAATTTGATTTTTCAGGAATTAGAAGAAGTATAGAATTTTTAAAACGTATGTCGCTTCTTGAACACACAAATAAAAATAATTTCCTATTTGTACATGAAATCGATTGCTAATACATCAATTATTGACGTATTAGCAATCGAAGTTCGTTTTTCTTGGTAATATTTTATTTCATCTAATTCGTGATTGATAAAATAAGGATGGAATTATTCTAATGGGTATCAAAAATACTATTTAATTAATTATTTATTATTTACCTAACAAATGCGGAAAATGATACTTTATCGCACGCAAAGCGCAGTTTGGTCAAGCCGTTAAGGGTGGTGAAGGCACTTTCCGCATGTGTTAGGCACAACATTTTACCTATGAGCATCTACATCTCCAAGCAAAGGCAGTAATAAAATTAATTAACGATTCAGATTAATTAATGAAATTAGATTAAATTTAAAAATGATCAAAAATCCCTTTCCTAGAAGAGAAGGGATTTTTGATTAACTTTACCGCACTCTATGCGGTAAAGTAACTTTACCTACGAGCGTGCGGTAAAGTGCACTTTACCGCACTTATTTGCAAATGGAAAGTGGCACTTTACCGCACACTATGCGGTGAAGTTACTTTACCGCATAGTGTGCGGTAAAGTTAACTTTACAGCATAGTATGCGGTAAAATGAACTGAAAAGTGTGCGGTAAAGTTAACTTTACCGTATAGTATGCGGTAAAGTAGACTTTGGTATTTATGATTAAAAATCCTTTCTTTTTCAGGAAATGGATTTTTGATCATTTCTAAAATCCAATCTAATTTCATTAAGTAATCTGATTCATTAATTAATTTTATTAATGCCATTTTTTGGAGATGTAGATGCTCATAGGTAAAATTTTGTACCTAACATATGCGGAAAGTGCCTTTACCGCCCTTAACGGCTTGACCGAACTCCGCTTCGCGTCGTTCGGTCAACTGCCATTGCGTGCGGTAAAGTATCACTTTCCGCATTTGTTAGGTAAATAACTATTATCTCACACTTTGCAGTCTACTTCACCACACACTATGCGGTGGAGTTAACTTTACCGTACACTATATGGTAAAGTAACTCAACCGCATGGTGTGCGGTAAAGTGCTACTTTCCATTTGCGAATCGGTGCGGTAAAGTGCACTTTCCACATGTTCGTAGGTAAAACTCATTGAAGTTGTCGATATTAGTCAGTACAAAAAGTTAATATCTTTGTTGAAGAGAAAGAACGGAGGAACGTAATTTCGAAAAAAAAAAATTTTTTCAGAAGCATGACATAAGGAGAAAAATTGAAAAAAAAAACTGTGTGGAAAAACTTTTCTCGCGCACGCCGGTCTGTTTTTTTTTTTTCACGCACACTGTGCGGAAAAGTGATGCTTTCCGCACGCAAATCGGTGCTTGAAAACGCGTTTTCTGCACGCTTGTAGGAAAACCTTCATTAAAAACTGCTATTCCATCAAAGTTACTACCAGAACGTGATGTTAAGTAACACTTACCGCTGATTTTATAATATGAAATTAATTGAGTAACAATAATTATTGAGATTATCCGTCAATTAATTTAATGCTAATCGCTAAGCAGAAAAAGTTTTTCCATAATTTTTTAAAACCAAAAAATTATTAACGTAAATATTCTTAAAAGACATTCTTTTTCAAACTCCCCCTGTAAAAACATTACCAAGTACAATCGGGACCAGCGCCCTCGTATTTGCTTCTTATCTACAAATCGGCGCGTGCTGACATGATTTACGACCTTCCGCAAAAAAAGCCGGCTTTTTGAGGAGATCAAAGGAGTGACCGGACTTGTTCGAGGATCTTTAGACTTTGGTATAAGTATTACGTTAAAGTGACTAAAGTAAACATTATAAAATTCACATTTTGTATAAGAATAATAACTT
Organism: Ceutorhynchus assimilis; assembly: GCA_917834065.1. Lineage (NCBI taxonomy): Eukaryota > Metazoa > Arthropoda > Insecta > Coleoptera > Curculionidae > Ceutorhynchus > Ceutorhynchus assimilis. The sequence goes on along the minus strand of OU892287.1, from coordinate 32,505,666 downwards.
CAGCTAAAACTATTGTTTTTTTTTTCTCAATTACTTATTTACTATGATTACTATAGGTATGGTGTCCCCTAAGGAAAGATACCTATCGCGTTTTTATCTAAATTATTATAAGAATTACATTTTCTTGCAGGAATATTAATTACAGCTAAACTATAAAATTTACAATTACTATCTATGGGTATTGGTGACCTCCGAGGATGGATATCGTGTTTTTTTATCTAAATTATTATAAAAAAATACATTTTTTGTACAGGAAAAATAACTAAAAAACAATAACACTGCATTAATATCTATGACTATGTATAGAAAATATTTACAATGACTAAACTATTTAAACTTGAAAAATATTGAAAGTGAAAAGTGTAAAAATAAAATAATACTACATTAATATCTATGGCTATGTATATAAAATATTTACATTGTCATGACAACAACAACTTAAAGCTAAAACTTGGAAAGTAATACAAGTGAAAATTATTAGACACATTGATGTTGAGTGACATTCAATCCTAGGATTCACTCTTAATTGAGTAATGTCCCCAAGGAAGAGTGTTGTAACTATTAGATAAAATGAAACGTTTATCATCAAATGGGCTTAAGGCAATCTTTTTTTGGGTTATTGAATAAACTACATGCTTCTGTGCTTGTATCAAATTTTGCGTAATATGTTTTTCGCTATAGGTTTCTAAGCATTCTATGTAGTCATCAAACGTTATTTTAGTTTGAACAACTTGTGACTTAACTCCCTTTGCTTTTTTTGAACCTTCATAATTCGATAAAATAAGTTCAATTTCGTCTTCATCGAATTCTTCATCATGCAATTCTTTTTTCCTCTTCTCTATATCTCCTTCTGTTACCATAACTTTAGTTGCATACAATTTTGATCGGACGCCGACATAATTCGTCATTGGAATGCCATTGTTTTCGTCTTTCATAAGACCAAGAACTTTTTTGTTGACCAAAGGTATACTGTATCGATTATTTTTCGGATAGTCCGATGTATCAAAACATTTGAAGCAGTCCCGCCGGATAATTTCATATGGATCTTTTTCAGTTATCTCATAAATGAGACTATCGGTGTCGGTGTATAGAACTGAACAATTGTCTTCGAATTCTTTTTTCATGTAGCCGTAATGAAAATCGTAGATGGTGGTTTTTGCAAGATCTAGAATTGCTTGTCCGACGTATATTGGCTTGTTTAAGTATATCTCGAGCTTTCTTAACTCTACTGCCACTAGATTTTCATTGAATATGGTGCTGGTCTTGAATTCTGGCTTCGATATATAAGCCTCAGCTCCATATCTTCCCGACCATTTTGTTAGAAGCCTGACATTTACTCTTTTCCGAATATTCTCCATTGTCTTCCCAAATACTGCATTATTCATTAGCTTGAAGAGATTCTTTTCAAACTCATTTTTAGCTTCTTTTCTCAATGTAGTATTCAGATCAATGTATGATTTGAGCCAAGGTGATTGTTTGAATTTTAAAACTCTGTGTATTTTTTTAATTTTTAAGCCATGCTCTAAGGCTTGCTTCAAGGCTCGATAATGAATTACATATTTCTCTTTCCTGTGCAGTGTTGCCATTAGCTTTATTAGCTCTCTTGCTGATTTTGGAGGTTTTCCACTTTTCGGATTAATATGCTCTGGACAGAAGGGAATATCTTTATGGGCATCGTGTAGTTCCCTAGGATATTCTAAGTCGACTTCTAGCATATAGCCAGTATTGGCATCATCTGACACTTGGGTTACATCAATGTTGACATCAGCCCATTCGAATCCTCCATAGGGAAGATACTGTGACATTGCCCAGCCATACTGATTGTTGATATCGAAGTACATTAAATATTTTGATGGTTCCATGGGATTATAGGTTGGTATGTATTTATTATTAGCCTCGGAATATCGGTTTGTGCAAACTTGGCTCAATCCGCCTCGAATACCTCGTTCCACAAAGAGAAACATGTCTTGATCGGTAAGAAGCTCAATTTCCTGCCTGGTATATTTCATCATTGCGTCCCAAGTAAAACCTGGTAGCGTGAAATAGTGAGCGGGGTCTAAATCATATGTTTTGAGACAGCTCGAGCGAAATTGTTCAAATACATCGGCGAGCAATAAAATATCAGTCTTCATATATAGATCGATATAATCACCTAAATCTTGACAATCGAATTTATTCCACACCTGTTTAGCTCTGAGATATAATCGGTGGTGTTTGTGAAAAATAAGTAAAGCATTGTTTTTAGAAACTATTTTTTATTTAAATTGTTATCAAAATTACATTTGTTTTTTTTTTTAACTTTATTAGTAGTACAATTACAATGGTATAAGCAAAGTCTAAAGATCCTCGAACAAGTCCGCTCACTCTCGCTCGTCGCCTAAAATTCCCCTCCTGCCGACGCGCTACTTCTAGCCTATGGTTTCCCTGCTCAAGAGGACCCTCGTCTATGCCTTCAGTTACCGGGTGGCTTGCATCGCGTTCTATATCGGGTGCGCCAAGCAAAAAGTGTAGTAAATTTTATTCGAAATTTTTGCGATTTGATAAAATTAAAACGCAATCATATATTTTTTAAGGTGTCAGCAATGGAAAGACATTTTAGGCTTTGTTGCAGAACATAGATAAGCAAACAAAATTAACACTCGAAGCGGCTAACAGAATTGTCAGAATATGTTCTGCACACTTTAATGAAAACTCATTCACTTTGTCCGAAAATAGTTATTTACCTAACAAGTGCGGAAACTTATACTTTTCTGCACGCAGCGGCAAGCCGTTAGTGCGGAAAAGATTCTTTACGCTCGCGTTAGGTACAATATTTCTCCTACGAGCGTGCGGAAATTGAATATTGTTTTTTTATTTGTTTTTGGATCTACTGATCCTAAAAGAAATGGTCAAAAATTTGATTTTTCAGGAATTAGAAGAAGTATAGAATTTTTAAAACGTATGTCGCTTCTTGAACACACAAATAAAAATTATTTCCTATTTGTACATGAAATCGATTGCTAATACATCAATTATTGACGTATTAGCAATCGAAGTTCGTTTTTCTTGGTAATATTTTATTTCATCTAATTCGTGATTGATAAAATAAGGATGGAATTATTCTAATGGGTATCAAAAATACTATTTAATTAATTATTTATTATTTACCTAACAAATGCGGAAAATGATACTTTATCGCACGCAAAGCGCAGTTTGGTCAAGCCGTTAAGGGTGGTGAAGGCACTTTCCGCATGTGTTAGGCACAACATTTTACCTATGAGCATCTACATCTCCAAGCAAAGGCAGTAATAAAATTAATTAACGATTCAGATTAATTAATGAAATTAGATTAAATTTAAAAATGATCAAAAATCCCTTTCCTAGAAGAGAAGGGATTTTTGATTAACTTTACCGCACTCTATGCGGTAAAGTAACTTTACCTACGAGCGTGCGGTAAAGTGCACTTTACCGCACTTATTTGCAAATGGAAAGTGGCACTTTACCGCACACTATGCGGTGAAGTTACTTTACCGCATAGTGTGCGGTAAAGTTAACTTTACAGCATAGTATGCGGTAAAATGAACTGAAAAGTGTGCGGTAAAGTTAACTTTACCGTATAGTATGCGGTAAAGTAGACTTTGGTATTTATGATTAAAAATCCTTTCTTTTTCAGGAAATGGATTTTTGATCATTTCTAAAATCCAATCTAATTTCATTAAGTAATCTGATTCATTAATTAATTTTATTAATGCCATTTTTTGGAGATGTAGATGCTCATAGGTAAAATTTTGTACCTAACATATGCGGAAAGTGCCTTTACCGCCCTTAACGGCTTGACCGAACTCCGCTTCGCGTCGTTCGGTCAACTGCCATTGCGTGCGGTAAAGTATCACTTTCCGCATTTGTTAGGTAAATAACTATTATCTCACACTTTGCAGTCTACTTCACCACACACTATGCGGTGGAGTTAACTTTACCGTACACTATATGGTAAAGTAACTCAACCGCATGGTGTGCGGTGAAGTGCTACTTTCCATTTGCGAATCGGTGCGGTAAAGTGCACTTTCCACATGTTCGTAGGTAAAACTCATTGAAGTTGTCGATATTAGTCAGTACAAAAAGTTAATATCTTTGTTGAAGAGAAAGAACGGAGGAACGTAATTTCGAAAAAAAAAAATTTTTTCAGAAGCATGACATAAGGAGAAAAATTGAAAAAAAAAACTGTGTGGAAAAACTTTTCTCGCGCACGCCGGTCTGTTTTTTTTTTTTCACGCACACTGTGCGGAAAAGTGATGCTTTCCGCACGCAAATCGGTGCTTGAAAACGCGTTTTCTGCACGCTTGTAGGAAAACCTTCATTAAAAACTGCTATTCCATCAAAGTTACTACCAGAACGTGATGTTAAGTAACACTTACCGCTGATTTTATAATATGAAATTAATTGAGTAACAATAATTATTGAGATTATCCGTCAATTAATTTAATGCTAATCGCTAAGCAGAAAAAGTTTTTCCATAATTTTTTAAAACCAAAAAATTATTAACGTAAATATTCTTAAAAGACATTCTTTTTCAAACTCCCCCTGTAAAAACATTACCAAGTACAATCGGGACCAGCGCCCTCGTATTTGCTTCTTATCTACAAATCGGCGCGTGCTGACATGATTTACGACCTTCCGCAAAAAAAGCCGGCTTTTTGAGGAGATCAAAGGAGTGACCGGACTTGTTCGAGGATCTTTAGACTTTGGTATAAGTATTACGTTAAAGTGACTAAAGTAAACATTATAAAATTCACATTTTGTATAAGAATAATAACTTCAGCTAAAACTATTGTTTTTTTTTTTCTCAATTACTTATTTACTATGATTACTATAGGTATGGTGTCCCCTAAGGAAAGATACCTATCGCGTTTTTATCTAAATTATTATAAGAATTACATTTTCTTGCAGGAATATTAATTACAGCTAAACTATAAAATTTACAATTACTATCTATGGGTATTGGTGACCTCCGAGGATGGATATCGTGTTTTTTTATCTAAATTATTATAAAAAAATACATTTTTTGTACAGGAAAAATAACTAAAAAACAATAACACTGCATTAATATCTATGACTATGTATAGAAAATATTTACAATGACTAAACTATTTAAACTTGAAAAATATTGAAAGTGAAAAGTGTAAAAATAAAATAATACTACATTAATATCTATGGCTATGTATATAAAATATTTACATTGTCATGACAACAACAACTTAAAGCTAAAACTTGGAAAGTAATACAAGTGAAAATTATTAGACACATTGATGTTGAGTGACATTCAATCCTAGGATTCACTCTTAATTGAGTAATGTCCCCAAGGAAGAGTGTTGTAACTATTAGATAAAATGAAACGTTTATCATCAAATGGGCTTAAGGCAATCTTTTTTTGGGTTATTGAATAAACTACATGCTTCTGTGCTTGTATCAAATTTTGCGTAATATGTTTTTCGCTATAGGTTTCTAAGCATTCTATGTAGTCATCAAACGTTATTTTAGTTTGAACAACTTGTGACTTAACTCCCTTTGCTTTTTTTGAACCTTCATAATTCGATAAAATAAGTTCAATTTCGTCTTCATCGAATTCTTCATCATGCAATTCTTTTTTCCTCTTCTCTATATCTCCTTCTGTTACCATAACTTTAGTTGCATACAATTTTGATCGGACGCCGACATAATTCGTCATTGGAATGCCATTGTTTTCGTCTTTCATAAGACCAAGAACTTTTTTGTTGACCAAAGGTATACTGTATCGATTATTTTTCGGATAGTCCGATGTATCAAAACATTTGAAGCAGTCCCGCCGGATAATTTCATATGGATCTTTTTCAGTTATCTCATAAATGAGACTATCGGTGTCGGTGTATAGAACTGAACAATTGTCTTCGAATTCTTTTTTCATGTAGCCGTAATGAAAATCGTAGATGGTGGTTTTTGCAAGATCTAGAATTGCTTGTCCGACGTATATTGGCTTGTTTAAGTATATCTCGAGCTTTCTTAACTCTACTGCCACTAGATTTTCATTGAATATGGTGCTGGTCTTGAATTCTGGCTTCGATATATAAGCCTCAGCTCCATATCTTCCCGACCATTTTGTTAGAAGCCTGACATTTACTCTTTTCCGAATATTCTCCATTGTCTTCCCAAATACTGCATTATTCATTAGCTTGAAGAGATTCTTTTCAAACTCATTTTTAGCTTCTTTTCTCAATGTAGTATTCAGATCAATGTATGATTTGAGCCAAGGTGATTGTTTGAATTTTAAAACTCTGTGTATTTTTTTAATTTTTAAGCCATGCTCTAAGGCTTGCTTCAAGGCTCGATAATGAATTACATATTTCTCTTTCCTGTGCAGTGTTGCCATTAGCTTTATTAGCTCTCTTGCTGATTTTGGAGGTTTTCCACTTTTCGGATTAATATGCTCTGGACAGAAGGGAATATCTTTATGGGCATCGTGTAGTTCCCTAGGATATTCTAAGTCGACTTCTAGCATATAGCCAGTATTGGCATCATCTGACACTTGGGTTACATCAATGTTGACATCAGCCCATTCGAATCCTCCATAGGGAAGATACTGTGACATTGCCCAGCCATACTGATTGTTGATATCGAAGTACATTAAATATTTTGATGGTTCCATGGGATTATAGGTTGGTATGTATTTATTATTAGCCTCGGAATATCGGTTTGTGCAAACTTGGCTCAATCCGCCTCGAATACCTCGTTCCACAAAGAGAAACATGTCTTGATCGGTAAGAAGCTCAATTTCCTGCCTGGTATATTTCATCATTGCGTCCCAAGTAAAACCTGGTAGCGTGAAATAGTGAGCGGGGTCTAAATCATATGTTTTGAGACAGCTCGAGCGAAATTGTTCAAATACATCGGCGAGCAATAAAATATCAGTCTTCATATATAGATCGATATAATCACCTAAATCTTGACAATCGAATTTATTCCACACCTGTTTAGCTCTGAGATATAATCTTTGAGGACATGGTGCATCATTCAGTGTGTTGTAGAATGTTTCTATTGGCGGCAAACAGGCTTCATTAAAACGATCAAACGAGTCAATGTAATCATAGGGCATCACCCCCTTTTTTGTAAGAAGTTTAAACTTATCTACGTCTAGCCCGGTGAACTGTGACTTTAGGTTGGGATGTTCAGGTAAATTTGATGCCAGTTTATCCAACGAAGAATTCATAAATCGGAAACTATCTATAAAGCGAAACTGGATTGGGTAATCATCAATGTGCTTGGTGAATGAGATGTATTTTTCCTTTGTTATTGGCAACAAATCAATAGATCCTTTCATTTTGTTAGCTATGTCTGCAATGATGAAATGGGCATCGTAGCCGCTCAAGTTATGAAACACCACAGATATCACGTGTGAATCTTGTTGATTAATGTTACATGGCGACGAATGGGCAGCACCTCGGTAGTTGTTGTTAGGAATCAAGTGGTTGTGATCTCGAACTTTATCACTTGGCGAATTGAACGGGTGCTCGCAAATGTAACAATGTGTAGCTTTCTGAAACTCTGATTCTTCGGCTTTGGTCATATTAATGTCGTAGGGACACCAGAATACAGTTGCAATATTTTCTGCTAGCTGAGCCATCTCATCAGCGAACCACTGCATACATTCTACACCACGGAATGACTTGTAAGAAGATAATGAATCATCATAGGAGCACTTTAGGTAATATCCTACAGCAGCTGGAATATGGATCTGAGTCCTTTTAGGATCCTCCTTTGTTGGGGTCAAAACGCTCTCCAAATCCGCATACACTATAAAGGGCGCTCTTTCCTTGTTTTTGAAATTTTTGAATTTCAACATGTTTTTACCAATTTCTGGCATCTTAATAGCTGTTTCATTTATCTTTGCACAATCCTCAAGGTGTTTGTTGAGCTTATCTTGCGATCTGAAATAGTGCAGACAGCGATCGCAGATATGTTTTTTCCCATCATGCTTACTCAATTGTGAGGATACTAATTTTGATAAATTTTTAATCCACGCGTAATGATACTTCACAGGTGAAAAGTCTTCGCCCTGCTCTTCATGATATTTATTCTGGATGAGTAGGAGATTAACATGTTTTTCCTGTTTGTGTCTTGTTATGAGTGTGGGCATAACTTTGAAGTTTTTCTCAGATTTTTCCAGTTTGTAAACATTTATAGATAAACCATTCTGTTTCTCGAAACTAGGAATTTGTTTCAAAGTCATGGGGAATTGAATGCCTTTCAACTTCAACACATCTTTAGGATCCGGATATTTGCTTAAGCGTTGGGGATGTTCCTCAACTGGAAACAATGCAGAAACTACTGCCCATGCAAAACATCTGTTATCGGTGTTCTGCACGTTTACACAGGCATGCCTCGTAGCTATTTGAGAAGGTAGTTCTACGTATGAAGATCCTAGTTGTGGTATGAATTTGTTAATGTTGATGCCCAAATTAACAATTTTCTTCAAGGCCCAACCACTGTCACGTTCTTGGAACTCCTCCATTTCATGCATAATGGGTTCAGCAACTTTTTCATTAAACCATTGCCCAAGATTAGTATTTCGGTAGATGGGCGAGTTAGACGTTGTGAAATACTTAAATTCTTTTAGTACTTTATCACCTTTGACGATCTCGAATTCCTCACAAAATGCTGCATTAACTTTGATGGCTTCATCCTTTTTAAGAGCATTCTGGATCCTGCGTTTAAATGAAGCTGCACAATCTACCAAAAACAGCTTGGGATCTTTATGCTTCAAATTTGTAATGATCCCTGTTCTTATCCTGCTGCTGAAAGCTGAATTTGAATCATCCCAATGCACTCGCTCTCTTGCTCCTTCAGGACGTGATGGTGAAAATCCTGCGCCTTTCTTTTGCATATTCTTGAACTGATTCCTCATACTTCTTATATTCCGCAGACATGACTCTAAGTGCTGCTTTTCACCCATGGTTGCTGCTTGTTTGATAGCTTTGTTGAGTTTTCTTAGTCCTCGAGTACATTCCTCCAGGCCTTCTTTAGCGATGTTATCATTATATTTTGGTGTGAGTAGCCCCAGGAGAGAGGCTATATGTTTCACTAAATCTGCGAAGAGGGACATGTTTTAATCTGAACGCTTCGTTTTACTTGGGGTATATTTTTTATAGAACTAACTGGAGATGGCTATTGTTTCTCACAAACGTGTAAATCAGTATAGGAGAACTAGTTTTGCACGTCTTCACTCTTTGAGGAACTGCAAACTAATGAATGAGGACGGAGGACTGAACGGGTTTATGACAGTGACCCCCCCCCCTCCACCCCCCCGACTATCAGATTTTTATATACAGTTACAAACATTCCAGTTAATAAGCTTTGTAACGCTGATCCAGATCTAAACTCGTTCAGCTCTTAGATTTTTTGACAGAAATCTGCATACTCTTTATTCAGATCTAGCCTATTGTTAAATGTTATCAGTAGATAGTCAAAGCGGGTCCTAGCACAAAAATCCGACCATAACCTCAATCTTTCATTCTTGACACGTGGTGGATGCGCCGCCGTTGACACGAAGGTGGATGAATCGTCGGCGCCATCTTGTCAAACGTCATGGCGCCATCTAGCGTACATAGTGTGAAGTTCGTAATACAGGATGCTGTAGTTCGGACCCGCAGGGCTCCGCCCCCCAAAAGGGGGCCCCCGGATTTTAATATGGGTACCAGAAAAAGGGGTGGGGGGGAAATGTTTTCCCGCCATCTTGTCAACCGTCACCTGTCAAACGTCATCTGTCAAACGTCACCTGTCAAACGTCATCTGTCAAACGTCATGACGTCATAGCGGGAGTTTTGAGTCGTTCCGGGTTGTGTGATGACGTCATAGCGACCTGGGTCACGTCCGTGGAGTGATTTAGAGTACATAGTGCAAAGTTTGATTCATGGTTCGGGTTCTGTGATGACGTCATAGCGACCTGGGTCACGTCCGTGGAGTCATTTAGAGTACATAGTGCAAAGTTTGATTCATGGTTCGGGCTCTGTGATGACGTCATAGCGACCTGGGTCACGTTCGTGGCGCCATTTAGAGTGTGTGTATTATCCTTGGTTGGAACCAACGTTTGATGGGAAAGGGGCCTCGTTTTTTTATTAAAAACATACATTTTTTAAGACAACGATTTCAAAAAGCGAATATTTTTCATCAATAAACTGCTTAATATGATCCAATCATTTTGGTGGTACGTCTTGGGAGCAACACTGCGTTATCGTCAAATCCGACGAGTATTTCAAATCCATAGCTAAAAATATGCCACAATTGTATCGATTACCTAAGTATATAAGATATTTACTTACTAGGTTAAAATAATAATTTCTGTACAATAGTTTTATGATCTACCTTAATTTGTATAGTTTATTGGTTCCAGTAAAGATTTGCAATTATTTTGAGGTCTCTATCGTAGAAAATATTGGGAACTTTCACTTTATACCAGGTCTTATAATTTTCTCAGTGTTTTTGATCCTTTGTTATAAAAAGACAGGCCTTGTTGATTGATTTCAAATCCATATCTAAAAATATTCCATAATTCTATCGATATCAGTATACTTATAAGATATTCACTTACTTGGTTAAAATGATAATTGTTGTGCAATAATTTTATTGTTGTTGACGAGTCTCAAACAAGACTGAAAGAGCTTAATTATTATAAAATCCGATTCAAACTTCGAATTAACAACATAACATACAAAAAACGCTGTCAAAATATTGGGAATTTCACTTTCTAGCAGGCTTCAGGTCTTGTAATTTTCTCAGTGTTTTCAATCCTTTGCTAGGAAAAGACAGGTCTTGTTGTTGATTGATATTAGTATATAAGATATTTACTTACTTGGTTAAAATCAAATTAATTGTTGTGCAATAATTTTATATTTTTCACTGGTGACCAGTTTGAGCGAGACTGAAAGAAGCTTGTTATTATAAAATCCGATTTAAACTTCGAAGTATCACATACAAAAAACACCGCTAAATGCAAACGCTTAATCGGCTTTTTTTTTATCTGAATTATATCAGGACCATTCGCAGAAGCCGCCCGAGAAAAACAACAACACATTTTAAAGATAATTTTTTAGTTTAAGGTGTAATTATTAAGTTAGATAGGTACTAATATGTCCATTTTTATTTTAAAAGGTGACAAATTCAAACAATTTATCAAAATTTAAAAGAATAGATTTAAATTAGCATCGTTGACATTTTATGAGCCAATACCCTTATGCAATACAAAATTTCAGTGGATACATTGTTACCTGTAAAATATGAGGATTCAATTTTTTTTTCTTTGTACAAAAAACGCAGCATCCAGTACCAGTACTTTGAGCCTGGATTTTCAAAGTTTAGTTTTTTGGGCGATAAGTGTCGGTTTCGAAAAACTGTAAGTACTATTTTTAAATATCTAAGTGATGTAGGATAAATCATGCCCCGAGACATATTTTGAATTAACACAAACCTCGATTTTTGAATTATTTTTATTTTCCTTAACACATAATCATATTGTTTGTTTTTTAAAAATACAGACAACCCTAAGTACCTACCTATTTCTTAATTTAATTCCAATAGTTTTTTACGCAGCAACTTGAATTTACTTTTTCACTTACATTTGCACAAAACTCAAATTTCTTTTTCTAAAATTTAGGTAGGTTCTTTAACCAATTTAAACTGGTTTTATTTTTTCATTTACTTTAAAACAAACCTCCATAAACAGCGAATTTTTAATTTTGTGTACAAAATGGTTCACCAGGAAGGAGATAACCTGAAAGATCATGAGGATTGCTAAACATCTTCCAAGATCTGTAACCAATGTGGTGGGATTTTTGAAGCAGAGGGGGCTATCCAACACCACCCAAACACCCAGCTCCAAGAGAGCCTCCAAACGAAAGGCTGGAGATCCCGCCGCCCCATGATGAAGCAAGCTAGACTTTTGAGGGTAAGTTGACATTAATCGAATTTTTTAAATCTAATTCAATTATTTTCAGGACCTTCAATATCAGCCACATGCCGGTGGTGTGAGTATTGCGATTTGGAGGCACCGATAAATCAATGGGCTGGTAATCTTCGGTGTCTCTAGCACCGAGCCAACACCTGGTGAAGCAGGAGGAAGACGTTAGTCTTGTCAAAACATCTTTCAAGAACCGAATTGCAACATAGCGGCTTTCATCAAAGCAGGACCCTATCAGCGTGAAGCACGTTTTGAAATTAGCTGTGGCATACCTATTCAGTATTAGGACGGACGGAGGACTGAATGATTTTATGACACACTTACCAGGATAGCAGAAAATGCGTATGCGAAAAAATAATTTAGAGCAAACAGTTAAATAGCGCAAGGATATGAGAAAACTAACTTCGCACATTCTTGAGCAACCGACCCACCGAATTCAACAAACATGCGTATACGTAAACGAGAAGAAGGGGTTTTAAAACTAGTTTTTCCTTCAACAAATCAGGGTAACTATGGAATAACATAGAGGACTAAAATATGACAACCACTTTCAAGTTGAAACTGGAAGTGGATACCGGCTGCCACTACCACCCCCTGCTCATAAATAAATTTCGTCATTTAGGTTTCCAGTCATCCTAAACAAAAAGTTCACAGAATTCTAGGAAAAAGAAAGCGGTGTGTATCATTTCAATTGCAGTGTTATATACTAAACAATGTCTCTTACAGGCTGGACGCTCCAACAACTTTAAGCTCTAAATATGAGTATTAATAGGATCATAACCCTCTAAAAGCCTATTCATATCTGCCAGTACCAGGATAACCTGTAACGTCATGGGAGTTGCCGAACATCTGCCAAGATCTGCAATCAATGTGGTGGAATTTTTAAATCATGTCATCCAGAAATAACATGGGTTGAGGAAAAAAGTATTCCAGTACTTCCAAGCTAGATATTCAGGAATGTAAGAAATTAGCAGTTTATACGAATTACTTCCAGAGGAGTACGTTCGCGGATTTCGTTCGCAGGCGGAAATTTGGGATCTGTTTCTATTTAAATACTCAATATATATTGAAAAAAAAAAAATTCAAGGGTGCCGATAAAGACGCATTTCATTTTTATGATTATGAATATTGCTACAATTTAGATGGTAGTCGCACTCACAGTCCTATTAACCATATTGGCAATGATTGTTGAGAATAAAAATAAGCATTAGTATAAACTATGTTTTATTCTCCTGAGAATGGCAGAGATGAAGCCACCATTAATCTCTGTAGACCACCAACCCAAACCCACAGTCAAATAGCGCCAGCACACACTTAAGATATCCTACAACTTTTATTTATGTTCCAAAATTGTATCAAGATTATTTCCATTTCAATAATTTTTGAAAAGAAACTTCTTAAACGGCGTTCTGCTATTTGGACGACAATGGAGAGCGATTTGAAAAACGCGTCACGGGCAAATTTCGTTACTCGAGAGACAAGAAAGATGTAACGTAAGGGAACAGAGAAAGACAGCTATTGATTGACACAAACCAAGGATTATAAGCGTCGAGAGGACTGCCCATTATTGACAAGCGCCGATATTGACACAAACCAAGGATTATATGCGTAAGGATGATTGCCTATTATTGACAAGCGGTATTGGAAAAATAAAATCATTTCTGGCGAATTTCGGGGTTTTCCGGATATCTCTGGAAAGCCTCGGAATTTTTGAAATATCAAAGCAGCATAATAATGAGCACAACGTTGCACTATACTTTTTTCTGATTCAACTGACGTCGGGTCTCTTTCCGTAGGATTCTAATACAGGATTCGAATAGGATTCAAAATAGCTAGTATTCGAATGATACCCAAGTCTCCCAAAGTACCAAGTGTTATCACAGGAGTTTATTCAAAACATGCCGCATTAGTAATAATTATCAAACTTCAAAATTGTATAACAGCAGACTTTCTCATTGAAATCAAGCATTACGTTGATAGACTTGATACTGTTTACAATGCCAATCCCCATTAAGTATACATGCCCCAGATGTAAGGGTGAAACTGATATACCTAATCGACTTTGTTTGCCTTGCGAATTTTCACAATTTGTTGAACAAAAAAGGATACCATCTCATTATTTTGCAAAACCCGAACGTAGAACCTAAATTATGAAGTTGTACCAGTAAATTTTCTGTTAAATAAAACTTTTGTTATTATATTTTTCTGCTTTTTATTTATGGCCTCTAGACTAGGTTAGGCTATAATAATTTAAACAAAATTCAACGAGAGCATTGTGCGCAACATTAGGATAGGCCATCGAATACTATATTGTTAAGCTTTTTTTTAAGTCGACACTTTCCGTATGGGGAGCAAAAGAAGGAAGGATACGGCAAAAAACAGGTGTGAGATCAGGTGACCATTGACGTACAATCGTAGGGAGCCACACCAACTCATATTGGAGTATCAGCTAGGGGATTCTTATCTTGTCACAAGTCGCTATGGCTCGCTAGCTGTCATTCGATACCTATTTCGATATCGGATCGAGAGTGATTCATATGTATTATTGTCGAATTTCGTATCGACATCAAATAGACGGTGGTATGAAAAACGAGAGAAAAATCGACCTTCAAATTTGAATGATAGATGATAGATTATGTTTATTATTTTATAATTTATTTTTCGCTTCAATTCAAACCATTTTTACTTCTAAAGATTCCTTTCGCGTTGAAAATAATTTCAATTTCTTATTATGTTGCAACGAAATTTTAAGGCAGCACCGTCAACAGCAAAACCTTCACTCTAGACGCACGACTCGTAGGGTAGGAGAAACTTGATTTACATTTTTCTTCTCGCCTCTCAACTCCACACTCCCGTCTTCCTTATGTGAGACTGACCACGTCCACCAGCACTCAACATGTTGAGTGATTAGTCAGCAGCTTTGTTGAAAAAGATGAAATATAACGAAGGATTACATACACAAACGTCAAACATAAAACATAAACATAACACATGACACCACAACTTGTCACTTCAAAATAAAAAAGGATAGCCAATCATTCAAACAAAGATCAGCAAATCGGAAAGCCGAAACGCGACCTCTCACTTACGCCAGAGAGTCGATACCGAATCAGCAATTCGACATCGAATTGGTCTTAAAAATTCCGCAGGATTATAAATGATGGACTGTATACGCATGCAATTTAATTCATTTTACCTACTCATCAATAACTGATAGACCGTGCCTGACTCATCCATATAATATTATAGGTCCTGCGAAATATTAATGAAACCGAACAAACAGACTGCATACATAAAACGTCCATTTTATGTCATGTTCACGTTCATACGTCCATATGACCTATTCACTGATCTCGTAAATAAATGGATAAACAAAGAACGCTCCTAATGCTGCTAATTTACGAGGTCAAAATCTAAACAAAAACAACTGACTGGGACAGCTGTGAGCATGCGCAGTAGATAAATGTATTGTGCGTAGACAAAATATGGCCAATGAAAATGAAGGAATTTCGAAACTTAGAACAGTTGTTCGAAAGATAAAACACTGCGCAGGCGTTAGGCTGTTCCGTTGCACAACTGTTCGTAGAATATTGACCCCAAATTTTCGCACAAATTATGCAAATCAAGCCGTATGAATTGTTTATCCATTTATTTTTTAGATCAGTGGACCTATTCAGAACATACATAAGACGTACATTTTAGTAAAAACATTCATATTACGTACATTTACATCCACCATTTTGGTTTTATGTTAAAGTGTAAAACACAAACAAGTCACTGTTTATTTATTTAATTCCTCCTGTCTAAGTTTAACTTTGTTTGAATCTCTGTTAATCCTAGTAATTCAAATCATTGGCTTAGAAAATCGTGTGTTTATTTTAGTGGCATGCAGACGTAATAATTAGAAATTGATAAAAAAAAAAAATCTTGCCTCGACTGGGATTTAAACTCAGGACCCCTGAATTTCCAGTGCAATGCTCTAACCAACTAAGCTACCAGGAGCTGTTTCATTTCTACCTTTTCGAATGTGGATCAAATCTGGAACGCGAAATAAATGAAAAATAGTATAGAAGGACTAACCACACAGCGTTTTTATGCCTAGGGAGTTTATCGATACCGTGGAAAAAATCTAGATCGACGATGCATTTGATCTGAAATTTCGGGGTTTGACCCGAACCAAACCCAAATTTTTGGGGAGTTTCCCGGAATTCGACCGCAGCTCCTTATCTCATGTTATCATCATCAAAACACAGTTATCGTCCCGCCATCAGGCGTCATCCTCATCGTCGTCTCGTCATCGATCGATTGCAAAAAGTCTAGCCGGGGAATCGAGTCCTCAGACCATCAC
Organism: Ceutorhynchus assimilis; assembly: GCA_917834065.1. Taxonomy (NCBI): domain Eukaryota; kingdom Metazoa; phylum Arthropoda; class Insecta; order Coleoptera; family Curculionidae; genus Ceutorhynchus; species Ceutorhynchus assimilis. The sequence goes on along the minus strand of OU892287.1, from coordinate 32,489,356 downwards.
ACCAAAATCCAGCACTGTAGACAAGGCACTAGATCATTGAGTAATTATTGATAAAAAATGTTTGTAAGTAAAGTCTATACCAAGTCACTTGGACTAGCATAAAAACTAACTAAATCCCGGCATCCATCGGCTTTTTCTTTATCAAAGATGGGCGGCGTAATTTCAAAAAACAGTACTAAAATTAATAATCAATAGACAGTATGTCAATCAATCATGATCGGCAATGGCCAATCAGATCTATTGAGTCCACGTTTACTGGTATCGAACGTGTACATGGAGGATGAAGCCAATCAGATAATATACCTATCCATTCTTACTTGTCTGGCTTCCAACGGGTACGAGGAGCAATCAGTATAAATTTTGCTATATTTTTCAATATGTGATGCAGTATATTGACAATACGTCTATTTTAGGCTTGGTCCAAGTAACTTCGTATAGACTATAAAACGTTCTAACTATACAGGTCCAGAGACAATTATAAGTGTGTAGACAGCTATACAGGTCCAGAGACAGGTCCGATACAGCTTTTCGAGACAGATCTGTCTACACAGACTGCTTTTCGAGACAGCTTTCCGTGACAGGTCTGTCTACATAGACTGCTTTTCGAGACATGTCTGTCTACACAGACAGCTTTTCGAGACAGGTCTGTCTACACAGGCAGCTTTCTGAGACAGGTCTGTCTACACAAACAGCTTTTCGAGACAGGTCTGTCTATAGAGGCAGCTTTTCGAGACAGATCTGTCTATAGATACAGCTTTTCGAGACAGGTCTGTCTACACAGATAGCTTTTCGAGACAGGTTAGTAGTAACGGGGGCACCTGAGCCTGAGAATTTTTTCGATACCGTGGGAAAAATCTCTAAATCGGCGGCGCCTTTGATCTGAAACAGCTATCCAGGTCTAGAGATAGGTTTGTATACACTTATACAGGGCTAGAGACAGGCCTGTATACAGCAATGGTAAGCAAGGGTTAGTTTGGGTTAGTTATAGGTTAGCATAGGACCCCCCACGTCGTTGGGTCAGTTAGGGAAGATTCGTAACTGACCCAACGACGTGGGGGGTCCTATGCTAACCTATAACTAACCCAAACTAACCCTTGCTTACCATTGCTGTATACAGGCCTGTCTCTAGCCCTGTATAAGTGTATACAAACCTATCTCTAGACCTGGATAGCTGTTTCAGATCAAAGGCGCCGCCGATTTAGAGATTTTTCCCACGGTATCGAAAAAATTCTCAGGCTCAGGTGCCCCCGTTACTACTAACCTGTCTCGAAAAGCTATCTGTGTAGACAGACCTGTCTCGAAAAGCTGTATCTATAGACAGATCTGTCTCGAAAAGCTGCCTCTATAGACAGACCTGTCTCGAAAAGCTGTTTGTGTAGACAGACCTGTCTCAGAAAGCTGCCTGTGTAGACAGACCTGTCTCGAAAAGCTGTCTGTGTAGACAGACATGTCTCGAAAAGCAGTCTATGTAGACAGACCTGTCACGGAAAGCTGTCTCGAAAAGCAGTCTGTGTAGACAGATCTGTCTCGAAAAGCTGTATCGGACCTGTCTCTGGACCTGTATAGCTGTCTACACACTTATAATTGTCTCTGGACCTGTATAGTTAGAACGTTTTATAGTCTATACGAAGTTACTTGGACCAAGCCTAAAATAGACGTATTGTTAATATACTGCATCACATATTGAAAAATATAGCAAAATTTATACTGATTGCTCCTCGTACCCGTTGGAAGCCAGACAAGTAAGAATGGATAGGTATATTATCTGATTGGCTTCATCCTCCATGTATACGTTCGATACCAGTAAACGTGGACTCAATAGATCTGATTGGCCATTGCCGATCATGATTGATTGACATACTGTCTATTGATTATTAATTTTAGTACTGTTTTTTGAAATTACGCCGCCCATCTTTGACAAAGAAAAAGCCGATGGATGCCGGGATTTAGTTAGTTTTTATGCTAGTCCAAGTGACTTGGTATAGACTTTACTTACAAACATTTTTTATCAATAATTACTCAATGATCTAGTGCCTTGTCTACAGTGCTGGATTTTGGTGTGATGGTCTGAGGACTCGATTCCCCGGCTAGACTTTTTGCAATCGATCGATGACGAGACGACGATGAGGATGACGCCTGATGGCGGGACGATAACTGTGTTTTGATGATGATAACATGAGATAAGGAGCTGCGGTCGAATTCCGGGAAACTCCCCAAAAATTTGGGTTTGGTTCGGGTCAAACCCCGAAATTTCGGATCAAATGCATCGTCGATCTAGATTTTTTCCACGGTATCGATAAACTCCCTAGGCATAAAAACGCTGTGTGGTTAGTCCTTCTATACTATTTTTCATTTATTTCGCGTTCCAGATTTGATCCACATTCGAAAAGGTAGAAATGAAACAGCTCCTGGTAGCTTAGTTGGTTAGAGCATTGCACTGGAAATTCAGGGGTCCTGAGTTTAAATCCCAGTCGAGGCAAGATTTTTTTTTTTTATCAATTTCTAATTATTACGTCTGCATGCCACTAAAATAAACACACGATTTTCTAAGCCAATGATTTGAATTACTAGGATTAACAGAGATTCAAACAAAGTTAAACTTAGACAGGAGGAATTAAATAAATAAACAGTGACTTGTTTGTGTTTTACACTTTAACATAAAACCAAAATGGTGGATGTAAATGTACGTAATATGAATGTTTTTACTAAAATGTACGTCTTATGTATGTTCTGAATAGGTCCACTGATCTAAAAAATAAATGGATAAACAATTCATACGGCTTGATTTGCATAATTTGTGCGAAAATTTGGGGTCAATATTCTACGAACAGTTGTGCAACGGAACAGCCTAACGCCTGCGCAGTGTTTTATCTTTCGAACAACTGTTCTAAGTTTCGAAATTCCTTCATTTTCATTGGCCATATTTTGTCTACGCACAATACATTTATCTACTGCGCATGCTCACAGCTGTCCCAGTCAGTTGTTTTTGTTTAGATTTTGACCTCGTAAATTAGCAGCATTAGGAGCGTTCTTTGTTTATCCATTTATTTACGAGATCAGTGAATAGGTCATATGGACGTATGAACGTGAACATGACATAAAATGGACGTTTTATGTATGAAGTCTGTTTGTTCGGTTTCATTAATGTTTCGCAGGACCTATAATATTATATGGATGAGTCAGGCACGGTCTATCAGTTATTGATGAGTAGGTAAAATGAATTAAATTGCATGCGTATACAGTCCATCATTTATAATCCTGCGGAATTTTTAAGACCAATTCGATGTCGAATTGCTGATTCGGTATCGACTCTCTGGCGTAAGTGAGAGGTCGCGTTTCGGCTTTCCGATTTGCTGATCTTTGTTTGAATGATTGGCTATCCTTTTTTATTTTGAAGTGACAAGTTGTGGTGTCATGTGTTATGTTTATGTTTTATGTTTGACGTTTGTGTATGTAATCCTTCGTTATATTTCATCTTTTTCAACAAAGCCGCTGACTAATCACTCAACATGTTGAGTGCTGGTGGACGTGGTCAGTCTCACATAAGGAAGACGGGAGTGTGGAGTTGAGAGGCGAGAAGAAAAATGTAAATCAAGTTTCTCCTACCCTACGAGTCGTGCGTCTAGAGTGAAGGTTTTGCTGTTGACGGTGCTGCCTTAAAATTTCGTTGCAACATAATAAGAAATTGAAATTATTTTCAACGCGAAAGGAATCTTTAGAAGTAAAAATGGTTTGAATTGAAGCGAAAAATAAATTATAAAATAATAAACATAATCTATCATCTATCATTCAAATTTGAAGGTCGATTTTTCTCTCGTTTTTCATACCACCGTCTATTTGATGTCGATACGAAATTCGACAATAATACATATGAATCACTCTCGATCCGATATCGAAATAGGTATCGAATGACAGCTAGCGAGCCATAGCGACTTGTGACAAGATAAGAATCCCCTAGCTGATACTCCAATATGAGTTGGTGTGGCTCCCTACGATTGTACGTCAATGGTCACCTGATCTCACACCTGTTTTTTGCCGTATCCTTCCTTCTTTTGCTCCCCATACGGAAAGTGTCGACTTAAAAAAAAGCTTAACAATATAGTATTCGATGGCCTATCCTAATGTTGCGCACAATGCTCTCGTTGAATTTTGTTTAAATTATTATAGCCTAACCTAGTCTAGAGGCCATAAATAAAAAGCAGAAAAATATAATAACAAAAGTTTTATTTAACAGAAAATTTACTGGTACAACTTCATAATTTAGGTTCTACGTTCGGGTTTTGCAAAATAATGAGATGGTATCCTTTTTTGTTCAACAAATTGTGAAAATTCGCAAGGCAAACAAAGTCGATTAGGTATATCAGTTTCACCCTTACATCTGGGGCATGTATACTTAATGGGGATTGGCATTGTAAACAGTATCAAGTCTATCAACGTAATGCTTGATTTCAATGAGAAAGTCTGCTGTTATACAATTTTGAAGTTTGATAATTATTACTAATGCGGCATGTTTTGAATAAACTCCTGTGATAACACTTGGTACTTTGGGAGACTTGGGTATCATTCGAATACTAGCTATTTTGAATCCTATTCGAATCCTGTATTAGAATCCTACGGAAAGAGACCCGACGTCAGTTGAATCAGAAAAAAGTATAGTGCAACTTTGTGCTCATTATTATGCTGCTTTGATATTTCAAAAATTCCGAGGCTTTCCAGAGATATCCGGAAAACCCCGAAATTCGCCAGAAATGATTTTATTTTTCCAATACCGCTTGTCAATAATAGGCAATCATCCTTACGCATATAATCCTTGGTTTGTGTCAATATCGGCGCTTGTCAATAATGGGCAGTCCTCTCGACGCTTATAATCCTTGGTTTGTGTCAATCAATAGCTGTCTTTCTCTGTTCCCTTACGTTACATCTTTCTTGTCTCTCGAGTAACGAAATTTGCCCGTGACGCGTTTTTCAAATCGCTCTCCATTGTCGTCCAAATAGCAGAACGCCGTTTAAGAAGTTTCTTTTCAAAAATTATTGAAATGGAAATAATCTTGATACAATTTTGGAACATAAATAAAAGTTGTAGGATATCTTAAGTGTGTGCTGGCGCTATTTGACTGTGGGTTTGGGTTGGTGGTCTACAGAGATTAATGGTGGCTTCATCTCTGCCATTCTCAGGAGAATAAAACATAGTTTATACTAATGCTTATTTTTATTCTCAACAATCATTGCCAATATGGTTAATAGGACTGTGAGTGCGACTACCATCTAAATTTTAGCAATATTCATAATCATAAAAATGAAATGCGTCTTTATCGGCACCCTTGAATTTTTTTTTTTTCAATATATATTGAGTATTTAAATAGAAACAGATCCCAAATTTCCGCCTGCGAACGAAATCCGCGAACGTACTCCTCTGGAAGTAATTCGTATAAACTGCTAATTTCTCACATTCCTGAATATCTAGCTTGGAAGTACTGGAATACTTTTTTCCTCAACCCATGTTATTTCTGGATGACATGATTTAAAAATTCCACCACATTGATTGCAGATCTTGGCAGATGTTCGGCAACTCCCATGACGTTACAGGTTATCCTGGTACTGGCAGATATGAATAGGCTTTTAGAGGGTTATGATCCTATTAATACTCATATTTAGAGCTTAAAGTTGTTGGAGCGTCCAGCCTGTAAGAGACATTGTTTAGTATATAACACTGCAATTGAAATGATACACACCGCTTTCTTTTTCCTAGAATTCTGTGAACTTTTTGTTTAGGATGACTGGAAACCTAAATGACGAAATTTATTTATGAGCAGGGGGTGGTAGTGGCAGCCGGTATCCACTTCCAGTTTCAACTTGAAAGTGGTTGTCATATTTTAGTCCTCTATGTTATTCCATAGTTACCCTGATTTGTTGAAGGAAAAACTAGTTTTAAAACCCCTTCTTCTCGTTTACGTATACGCATGTTTGTTGAATTCGGTGGGTCGGTTGCTCAAGAATGTGCGAAGTTAGTTTTCTCATATCCTTGCGCTATTTAACTGTTTGCTCTAAATTATTTTTTCGCATACGCATTTTCTGCTATCCTGGTAAGTGTGTCATAAAATCATTCAGTCCTCCGTCCGTCCTAATACTGAATAGGTATGCCACAGCTAATTTCAAAACGTGCTTCACGCTGATAGGGTCCTGCTTTGATGAAAGCCGCTATGTTGCAATTCGGTTCTTGAAAGATGTTTTGACAAGACTAACGTCTTCCTCCTGCTTCACCAGGTGTTGGCTCGGTGCTAGAGACACCGAAGATTACCAGCCCATTGATTTATCGGTGCCTCCAAATCGCAATACTCACACCACCGGCATGTGGCTGATATTGAAGGTCCTGAAAATAATTGAATTAGATTTAAAAAATTCGATTAATGTCAACTTACCCTCAAAAGTCTAGCTTGCTTCATCATGGGGCGGCGGGATCTCCAGCCTTTCGTTTGGAGGCTCTCTTGGAGCTGGGTGTTTGGGTGGTGTTGGATAGCCCCCTCTGCTTCAAAAATCCCACCACATTGGTTACAGATCTTGGAAGATGTTTAGCAATCCTCATGATCTTTCAGGTTATCTCCTTCCTGGTGAACCATTTTGTACACAAAATTAAAAATTCGCTGTTTATGGAGGTTTGTTTTAAAGTAAATGAAAAAATAAAACCAGTTTAAATTGGTTAAAGAACCTACCTAAATTTTAGAAAAAGAAATTTGAGTTTTGTGCAAATGTAAGTGAAAAAGTAAATTCAAGTTGCTGCGTAAAAAACTATTGGAATTAAATTAAGAAATAGGTAGGTACTTAGGGTTGTCTGTATTTTTAAAAAACAAACAATATGATTATGTGTTAAGGAAAATAAAAATAATTCAAAAATCGAGGTTTGTGTTAATTCAAAATATGTCTCGGGGCATGATTTATCCTACATCACTTAGATATTTAAAAATAGTACTTACAGTTTTTCGAAACCGACACTTATCGCCCAAAAAACTAAACTTTGAAAATCCAGGCTCAAAGTACTGGTACTGGATGCTGCGTTTTTTGTACAAAGAAAAAAAAATTGAATCCTCATATTTTACAGGTAACAATGTATCCACTGAAATTTTGTATTGCATAAGGGTATTGGCTCATAAAATGTCAACGATGCTAATTTAAATCTATTCTTTTAAATTTTGATAAATTGTTTGAATTTGTCACCTTTTAAAATAAAAATGGACATATTAATACCTATCTAACTTAATAATTACACCTTAAACTAAAAAATTATCTTTAAAATGTGTTGTTGTTTTTCTCGGGCGGCTTCTGCGAATGGTCCTGATATAATTCAGATAAAAAAAAAGCCGATTAAGCGTTTGCATTTAGCGGTGTTTTTTGTATGTGATACTTCGAAGTTTAAATCGGATTTTATAATAACAAGCTTCTTTCAGTCTCGCTCAAACTGGTCACCAGTGAAAAATATAAAATTATTGCACAACAATTAATTTGATTTTAACCAAGTAAGTAAATATCTTATATACTAATATCAATCAACAACAAGACCTGTCTTTTCCTAGCAAAGGATTGAAAACACTGAGAAAATTACAAGACCTGAAGCCTGCTAGAAAGTGAAATTCCCAATATTTTGACAGCGTTTTTTGTATGTTATGTTGTTAATTCGAAGTTTGAATCGGATTTTATAATAATTAAGCTCTTTCAGTCTTGTTTGAGACTCGTCAACAACAATAAAATTATTGCACAACAATTATCATTTTAACCAAGTAAGTGAATATCTTATAAGTATACTGATATCGATAGAATTATGGAATATTTTTAGATATGGATTTGAAATCAATCAACAAGGCCTGTCTTTTTATAACAAAGGATCAAAAACACTGAGAAAATTATAAGACCTGGTATAAAGTGAAAGTTCCCAATATTTTCTACGATAGAGACCTCAAAATAATTGCAAATCTTTACTGGAACCAATAAACTATACAAATTAAGGTAGATCATAAAACTATTGTACAGAAATTATTATTTTAACCTAGTAAGTAAATATCTCATATACTTAGGTAATCGATACAATTGTGGCATATTTTTAGCTATGGATTTGAAATACTCGTCGGATTTGACGATAACGCAGTGTTGCTCCCAAGACGTACCACCAAAATGATTGGATCATATTATTGCAGTTTATTGATGAAAAATATTCGCTTTTTGAAATCGTTGTCTTAAAAAATGTATGTTTTTAATAAAAAAACGAGGCCCCTTTCCCATCAAACGTTGGTTCCAACCAAGGATAATACACACTACTACTACAGGATAGCCTATCCTCATAAGGCCTGTGTGGAACAAATCCACTCTCTCCCCAACGTTAAATCACCAGTTGTGACGTAAGCAGCATGTTATTTCTCGCCTTGACGTAGGTTGTTTAAACAGCTGATGACTTAGTTATGGCGTCGTAAATGGTAACACACGAGGTCAATGAGCAATACTGTAGGTGTGTATCATCCTTAAGTTCGAACACCCTCTACCAGGTACAACATGAAGCTAGCAGCTGGACCCTCATAGTTACGTCACCACCACAGCATCCTGTTATAAGACACATCAAACTTGACACATGTACTCTAAATGGCGCCACGGACGTGACCCAGGTCGCTATGACGTCATCACAGAACCCGAACCATGCATCGAACTTTGCACTATGTACTCTAAATGGCGCCACGGACCCGCACTGACGTAACCCACGTGACCCAGGTCGCTATGACGTCATCACAGAACCATGAAACGAACTTCGCACTATGTACTCTAAATGGCGCCACGAACGTGACCCAGGTCGCTATGACGTCATCACAGAGCCCGAACCATGAATCAAACTTTGCACTATGTACTCTAAATGACTCCACGGACGTGACCCAGGTCGCTATGACGTCATCACAGAACCCGAACCATGAATCAAACTTTGCACTATGTACTCTAAATCACTCCACGGACGTGACCCAGGTCGCTATGACGTCATCACAGAACCCGGAACGACTCAAAACTCCCGCTATGACGTCATGACGTTTGACAGATGACGTTTGACAGGTGACGTTTGACAGATGACGTTTGACAGGTGACGGTTGACAAGATGGCGGGAAAACATTTCCCCCCCACCCCTTTTTCTGGTACCCATATTAAAATCCGGGGGCCCCCTTTTGGGGGGCGGAGCCCTGCGGGTCCCAACTACAGCATCCTGTATTACGAACTTCACACTATGTACGCTAGATGGCGCCATGACGTTTGACAAGATGGCGCCGACGATGCATCCACCTTCGTGTCAACGGCGGCGCATCCACCACGTGTCAAGAATGAAAGATTGAGGTTATGGTCGGATTTTTGTGCTAGGACCCGCTTTGACTATCTACTGTTATCCTCTCTGCTGTTTTGTGTTTAGGACTTTCTATACTAAAATATTCACATTCGAATACATTATTATGGATATTTATAGTAAACGAACGAATTAAATTGGACCACTGGAAAGTGGATTGATTGAAAAAACTGATTACGGCCCTGTTGGCGTATGCTTAATGGCTGGAACTAGTCTTCATTGATGCCAATAATTATCTAGAAATGTTTGGTAAAAAAAAAAAAATTATAAAATGTAATCAATAGAACCTGATTTAATTGAGAAAAATTGATTACGGCCCTTAATTAATTGAAAAATGGAATAAGGCCCTTTTGGCACATGCTAAACAGGTAGAACTAGTCTCCAAATAGGCCAATAATTATTTAGAAATTTTTGGCAAAAAAATAAATCTAATCGAGTCGATAGAACGTAAATTAATTGAAAAAAATAGAATACGGCCCTTTTGGCATATGCTAAACGGGTGAAACTGGCCTTCAAATATGCAATTAATTATTTAAAAATTTTTGGTAAAAGAACGAATCAAATCGGATCGCTAGAACACGAAATAATTGGAAAAATAGAATAAGGCCCTAACGACATGTGCGCAGATGGTCAAAATCTAGTTTTCAGGCATTCCCTTGATAGTTAGGGTTGCGCACACCCCGGAAAAAGCAACTTCGCTGTCCCCGCCTGAAAAGAGTTATGGTATAGTTAGGTACTTTTTAAATTTTTGATATCACCCCTTTTTTGGCCCTAAGGGTTGTTAGTTGAGTGATAGATAATGTCCAACTTGAAAGTATTATGGGGCTATGGGCTGGAATGTTTTTAAATATATTATTAAACATATATGTAGTTAGTCGGCAGTGAAAATATCCATGCATGTTTATCATCGATAAAATATAAATGCAAGTCCGAGCTTGTTGTTGTTTTTGCTAGAACGGAAACGCTTATCAGTTATAAGTAAAAATAACCGTGAAATGTTTGTTCCCACATTAAACGTCGGCGGCATGCTGATTTATGAATTTATTTTATTTACCACTACGGCATCCTGTAAAAGGACACAACGGACTACGTACGCTAGATGGCGCCACCGACGCACACTGACGTGACCATATAAGTAAAAAATTATATAACGCGTGTACTCCATTTACGCAATGATAGGCGTTTGATGCAATAATGGACGTGACCCAGGCCTCTATGACGTCATCACAGAACCCGAACTATGAATCGAACTTTGCACTATGTATTCTAGATGGCGCCACGGACCCGCACTGACGTAACCCACGTGTCTCAGGCCGCTATAAGGTCATCACAGAACCCGAACCATAAATCGAACTTCGCACTATGTACGCTAGATGGCGCCACCGGCACACACTAACGTAACCCACGTGACCCAGGTTACTATGACGTCATCAGAACCTGAACTATAATTAAATATACGTAGCGACATTTAAACGACATAAAACAATCTCTTCCACGCACACTCCATATTAGAGGATCCTGTAATTTTGAACCCACCTGTCGATCAATTGCAAGAATTCACCGCAATCACGACAGATGGCGCCATGAAGTTTGACAAGATGGCGCCGATGATGCATCCACCTTCGTGTCAATGACGGCGCATCCACCACGTGTCAAAAATGCTGTGGGCTTGAATCCCTGTTGCTGTACTACTAACACAACATTTTTATTTAAGTAGTACTGCTATGATGAAATTATTCACATATATGCCTATGACGTAACACCATGTTTTATTATCGTCGCAGGTTTAATTGTTTACTCTAAAGATAAATAGTGTATCAGTATTGCGGCTGGACGGCTCAAGCAGTGTAATTTCCTATGCGATGCGTTAGCCTTATTTTTGTTTTTGTTGGTCGTGTTAATATAATTTAGCAATATATTGATGATAAATAATGAATAATTTAAGCAAAAATTCCCGGAAAATCCTTATGGGGAAAACTTGAGACGGAATTATTTTTGTAGAAAAATATTTGTATAAATGAGTCATGGGTCTAAGTCATGTTGACAATAAAAGTCACTCGAACTAGCGGCGATTTTGATCCGAATACGAGCGAAGCGATATAATAATATGATGTACCTAAATAATTTGAAAAAATCTCCGGCTAGTTGTTTACATTGAGACGAGAGACCTCAGCCTTCTGATTGGTTAGAGACTTGTTAGGACTTGCTTATCGCAGGATGCCAACGTAATAAGCAACAATAAAATTGAAACGATGGCCTATATTTCTAGGAAAAGTTCGCTGGAGTGTGCAGGTGGATACGAAGCTGGTGATTCGCTACAGACTAGTCAGAGCTTGTTTATCGTAGGTCACAGGAAAATAACAAGTTATGGCTTCGCTGCGGTTGCAATAAATGTTGACGACCCGATGGCGGAACGACGTTTTTATTTTTAGTTACGTCATCATCAGACCCGATGGCTAAACGACATTTTTATTATTAGTTACGTCATCATCAGACCCGATGGCGGAACGACGTTTTTATTATTAGTTACGTCATCATCAGTACAGTGCACCTTGAATGAAGTACCAAGTCACGAGGTGCTATGTGTGTTCAATGAGACGCTTGGAGCCAGGACGGCCAAAGACCCCGAACGCAGCGGCGGCTGACGCGACCAATGAAATACACGGGGAACTGGAAAGGGGGCGGGGCTTAGCGGCAACGACTGCCTGGCAGGCTGGAGGGATGACCTTGAACGGTACAAAAATTGCCAGAATGAACCTTAGATTTTCTTATGGAGATTTACATGGGAAAATGACTGAGTTTGGCCTAGAACTGTCCTAGCCCCTTTACTTATGTCTATTCGTCGCGTGACGTCATAAATACACACAAAAATTGCAAAACCCATTTAAACTGACGCAGCAATAGATGTGAGAACGCAAAAACGATACGATAATATCGATGATAGCTCTTTTCCAACCGACATGAGAAACGTTCTAGAACGGTAATTTCCAGTTGATCAATTCATTTGTCAAGTAGAATAAATACTCAACTTATTGAAAAATAGGTGGACAACTAGAAATTACTGGTTCTGGAACGGTTCTCCTGTCGGTTGGAACTGAGCTAACATATGCAGCAAGAATCAGCATACACGCGCCAGCGCCGGCTGTCGGACTCAGTTTGTGCATATGACGTCACAGTGCTAGGAGTAGGAATTTTATATCACAGTATCTTCGCAACGGTTGGTCGTAACCTAGTGCGGTTTGAAAATTTCTTCTTAGATTTTTTTTTTCAAAAAACTTATTTTGGGTCACACCCCGTTTAAGATCATCGCTAGCAATAACTTAATTTGTTTTTAATTTGAATAATACTTGAAAGAAAAAATACCTAAATTATTTTTTGAAGTATTTCTACGTGAATGTCATTTCAAGTACCTACGCAAGTTTAAGTTAATACTAACTTGACTCTGACTTCCGTGGAATTTGGTACTTGTACTTGAATTTGGGAAATTCAAGTCAATTTACTTGACATTTTAAGTTTAGAACAGCTCTGATCGGTGGATAGAGTATACGATTTACATTCAGTTATAGTTGGGGAGCTGGCGTCAAAAACATGCAAGAGTTTTCGCAAGGCGGATATTTTCAAAATAGGTCGTACTTTAGTGTTAGAATGCTAGTGTACAGTCAGCACTCACAGTTCCGGGACAGCTGGCTCTGGAACGCGGGCAAAGTTGTAATTTTAAGAAGCATCTAAACTGTTTTCTCAAAGCTCAAAATTTATAGAAATTTTGCACATTATCTGTTTGAAGGTCACAGATAACGTATGTAAATCGTCAGACGTCTAGTTCGTTGCAAAAAGGGGGTCAGACGTCCTCAAAGTTTTTATTTTATGGCATTTTCTTCAAATATATTTGTCAAATACCTGCAAAAATATATTTTGACAGGACACCGAAGAAAATGCCATAAAATAAAAACACTGAGGGCGTTTGACACCCTTTTCGCAGCGACCTAGACGTCTGACGATTTACACACGTCATCTGTGACCTTCAAACAGATAATATGCAAAATTTCTATTAATTTTGAGATTTGGAAAAACAGTTAGAAACATCTTAAAATAACAAACTTTTCGAATTGTTATTAAAAGTTACCTAATGTTTGGGATAAGGCCAGTGCCGGCCCGAGGTTACTTTTAGGATGGAGCGAGATCTGACTTTGGCGCCCCTAATTAATAGTCCAGGAGGTGGCGTCGAAAACATGCAAGAGTTTTCTCAAGGCTGATATTTTCAAAATCGGTCGTATACTTAAGTCATAAAAGGCTAGTGTACAGTCAGCACTCACAGTTCCGGGACAGCTGGCGTTGGGACGCGCGCAAAGTTTGTTATTTTAAGATGTTTCTAACTGTTTTTCCAAATCTCAAAATTAATAGAAATTTTGCATATTATCTGTTTGAAGGTCACAGATGACGTGTGTAAATCGTCAGACGTCTAGGTCGCTGCGAAAAGGGTGTCAAACGCCCTCAGTGTTTTTATTTTATGGCATTTTCTTCGGTGTCCTGTCAAAATATATTTTTGCAGGTATTTGACAAATATATTTGAAGAAAATGCCATAAAATAAAAACTTTGAGGACGTCTGACCCCCTTTTTGCAACGAACTAGACGTCTGACGATTTACATACGTTATCTGTGACCTTCAAACAGATAATGTGCAAAATTTCTATAAATTTTGAGCTTTGAGAAAACAGTTTAGATGCTTCTTAAAATTACAACTTTGCCCGCGTTCCAGAGCCAGCTGTCCCGGAACTGTGAGTGCTGACTGTACACTAGCCTTTTATGACTTAAGTACGACCGATTTTGAAAATATCAGCCTTGAGAAAACTCTTGCATGTTTTCGACGCCACCTCCTGGACTATTAATTAGGGGCGCCAAAGTCAGATCTCGCTCCATCCTAAAAGTAACCTCGGGCCGGCACTGGTCTTATCCCAAACATTAGGTAACTTTTAATAACAATTCGAAGTATTTTTTTAATAAAATTATTGTTTTTCGCTAAATTACCATAGAAAAGCTATAAACAGAGTGCTGCCAACATTCAAAAAAAAAAAAAAAAAAATTTTTTTTTAACTGGTGGCGCCATCTATTGACAATGTATAATAATGAAAAAAATAAAAATTCTTCCTTATCATTCATGATTTTCATAATAATTATTCTTTGTCCCAAACTTTAGGTAACTTCTAAACAATTCGGAGTCTTTTTTATAGTTATCAAAATAATTGTTTTACGCAAAATTACCGTTTAAAATGTTTAATATCTTAACTAGTGCTGCCATCTATCAACATTGTATAATATTAAAAATGAGTATTATAATGAAAATCGGTATCGTAATGAAGTTCATTATGATACAGATTTTAATCGTTTAATAGCGTATTATGAAATGTCAGTAGAAAAAGGTTTTTTCGGTTATTTTGTCTCTTATGTTCTTGATAATCTTGTTCTTTGATTAAATTTGTTTTTATATGTATATGGCTGTAAAAAACTTCAAAAATATAAATAACTTTCGCACACTCACCTCACCCCCCCCCCCAACATTACAAGAAAAACACCTGAAAAAATCATGACAGGGCCCCAAAAAATTCATGGCGTCGGGCCCCAAAGCTCCTAGATCCGCCACTGGCCCACTGCACCGTTTCATTTATATTGATCAAAATTGTAACTTCCGAGTTGGTTTTAACTCCTGGGTAAACGTGTCCAGTTGCAATTTTTACCCTGGAGTTATGCTTAACCCGGGGCCCGGGGGTGACTTGCTATTGAGAAACTGGCCCTTAATGTTTCCATTTTTCATCTTTACTTCAGTATTTAATGAATAGGAATATCATATATTTTAACTTTTTTGCGTCCACCCACATTTAATAGGTATAAAATTGAAATAATCTGATTTTGTAAAACTATCGAATACTATCGATAATTATCGATGGTATGAGCCTTGACTATCGATTACTATCGATGGTGCCAACTATCGATAGTTCTCTACCTCTAATCACCTGTTTGAATATATCGGCCTTTTATGGTCACGTGGTACATCCAGTGCCAGGGGTGCAATTTTCGAGACCATTCGAGTACATTTCGTACACGAAATTTGACTGCTCCCCATTTAAACATTGCTGTCAGTCAAATTTCGTGTACGAAATGTACTCGAATGGTTTCGAAAATCGCACCCCAGGGCCATTTGTTTAGTAGTGGGCCGTGAGCTTAATCTATAAAATTTTGGAACCGAAAAATACCGGTAAGAACCGATCAATTTATACCGGTTCCGGTTCTGCCTGCCCTACAACATTTCTATGAAATATGGGTTTCGTTCCGGTTCCGGTCCGTAAAAAAAAAACGGTTTCGTTTCGGTCCAATATCGTTCCAGTCCGGGGGGGTGCGATTTTCGAAACCATTCGAGTACATTTCGTACACGAAATTTGACTGCTCCCCATTTCATTTACATTGCTGTCAGTCAAATTTCGTGTACGAAATGTACTCGAATGGTTTCGAAAATCGCACCCCGGGTCCCTGATCAATGAACTATAACCAAAAACTGGAATGCGAACACATATTGACGAACGTGAAGCCTAGTGCCGCTGCTGCGGAGGGGATACCTGTTTTTGTCGCACTCATTATGTTAAATGGCGGAAATTGCTTCCAACACGTATTCCAATTGATGAAACCTGTGAAGGTAAATATGACAAAACTTTCCAAAACATCATATGTCAGCGAGCAACAGAAAAAAACAACATTCCCCTTTGTGGCATCTGTCTTTCATGGCTACATTTTTTTGGCAGATATGGCAATGTGTGCGCATTCCAGTTTTCGACTATAGTTCATTGTCCCTGATAGAAATAATCGTGGCTTGCGACAAAAATTATTCCCATCTTTCTCAAATGAATGCAGATAGAGTAGAAATCAAACGAGAAGAAGCCACACGCGTTATCGTTTGTCTCACTTTAAATAGGAGGGACCCAGAGAAAAGGAAATCTGCTTTCTTTCTCAGCGCTAACGACAGTGGCTTCTTCTCGTTTGATTTTTACTCTACCATCTCCCGTCTTTTTTCGGCGACGGTTGATGTCGGAAAACACATCATTGATTGGTGCTGCCACCAACAAATGTATGGCATTTTGTGTAAACAATGACCGAATGGCGAATGAGGGGGCATGAGAGGAATTGAGGGGTTTAAAAATATTTAAACAGCATAATGTAGAATCGTGTTCTTGTTGTTAAACAGCGTTGCCGGGTCTTAAGTAATTTCTCATCTTTCTGAGGAAAGTTAATCGATTTTATTCTTATTTTATTATTGTGTGTATTTATTAGGTACCTACACACAAATACCTACAATTTAACTTTTGTTTTGAATTTTGGTATAGTATATAGTTTTGGCAAATTGAAAAAAAAATTAAGACAATTAAATTCAAGAATTATCAATAGTAATAATATAACTAGGTAGTGCAATGGAAATTAAATTACCGATAATTTTTGGGAAATTGGCCCGAATGCATTTTAATGCACGAGTGCCTTTTTCAGTTAAAAACGCATGAGTGCAAATTTGTCAAAAATTATAAATACAAATACCTACATCAGGTCCGAAATAAGTGCGCATTTTGTTATGATAGATAAAATACCAGTAGGACAATCACTCTTTGAATAGGTACCTATATGCACTGGCGTAGCCAGGGGGGGGGGCAAGGGGGCATTTGCCCCCCCCAAGACCCTTAAATTTTATGAATAATTCTTCAAAATTAGAATAAACAGTCCCAAAAATAGCGTAAAGAAACCTAAAAAAGTGGTGTGGCACCCAAAAATTTCCCGTCTGCGGCGCTTTGTCTCCGAGCGGTCGAGGACGTATATAAGGGTGGGGGGGGGTTTTGGGGGTTCAAACCCCAAATTTTTTTTGAATCTCAAAATTCGCCATTTAAACTTAAATTTAAAAAAAAAGTTGTTGGCCTAGCCTCCAAATTGTATAGTAAAATGTAATGCTGTTACCAGATTTGAAGGATTTTTGTTTCTCATTTTTCTTTCAATGAACGTTTTTTTTTTTCCCTAGTTCAACTTATTTTCGAAGGTGGCGTCCCTATATGCCAGGTATATCGTCTGATCTAAAATTGAAACCCTTCCCAGACCACGAGCCGCCACTGCTCTAAACCCCCCCCCCCCCCCCCATGAAAAAGCTATAGCTACGTCGTTGGCAGCGGTCGCGATGGGGCCGCAAGAAACACTTCCCGCAAATTTGTGCCCCCCCCAAGACAAAATCCTGGCTACGCCACTGCCTATATGCGTCCTCAAACGTCTCGTTAAGAAAATACAGGGTGAAATTTTTGGAAAATTTAGACTTGTTGCCTAGATTCAAAATGCCTTTAGCGATTTTATTCAAATTTTCAAAGAGTGTTTGGGATTTTTTCAAGCGTCTTTCTAAAAAATACATTTGAGTTCCACTTTTCCAGGACCGGACCTAGAGCGACTCTAATTTTTTCAACAGAGTGGTGTATCCAACAACAAAGATTTTCCAAACAATACATTGATTTTTATTTTTTATCCCGTGACGTTTAACATAGAACAAGAAAAACTCGAGATACCTTTTTTGTGGGAAATTAGGCAATGAATCAGAAAATAATATTCAATTTGTCGAGAACCCTAGGGGCGTACCAATTTTTTCTTTTAAAAACATATCTGTTTATTAGGCAATTTTTCGCAAAAGATAATCAAGTATAGTCGAGTATGCTGGGTTATGTGTACTCCCTCTCCATCAAATTCTGGGCCTGCGAGTGACGTCACTATCAGTAGCTTATAATCCGTGCGTTTGGTATTTTGATGAGTTCTCCGAGCTTGAATTTACCGTTCGTTTATTTAAAAAGTGTACTCGGTGCAGGCTCATTCGCGTTCGTTTATTGAAATTTCGGGCACTCTGATACAGCGTTCAACTGCTCTGTTCGCTCGCTGGTCAAGTGATTATGGCTCCGCTCAGCACGCTCTACTCTTTGAGCACAATACCGAAAGCAAGGAATAATAACGTCACCCGCAGACCTCGATGGAATGCTTGCGATTCAAGCTGTGCTAGTCAGTTAATTTTTTCGTCGATTTCAAATGTAGAAAAGGTGATTTTCGGTAGAGGTGGGCCAACCTGCGATTTTACTGGAACTGTGACAAGACGTGACTGCTCCAGTCCTATCACGGTGACAAATAGCAGTGATTTTTTGGAGCAATTTATCCTTGACTGGCCGTACTGAATACATTTAAATGCTACATTACATAATCGCAGTCCGCCCAGTTCGCAGTCACGACCGAGAAAGATGTTCCAATCTGCCCTCTACAGTAGCAGTTTCTATTTTGCGTCACCGCGATACGATTTATAATAATATGTGATAATATTTTTTCATTATTTCCACCACTGTCTTGAGTTTAGTCCGCGCTGTATCGATCAGGGGTGCGATTTTCGAAACCATTCGAGTACATTTCGTACACGAAATTTGACTGACAGCAATGTAAATGAAATGGGGAGATCGAAGCGGCCGTGACAAAATGTCACTGCTACTTGAGTGAGACTGGAGCAGGCTGTGACTGTGACAGACCAGTAGCAGTGACAAATTCACAGTTCGTGAAATCGCAACTCACCTCTAATTTTCGGTCTGTACTCTCAAAAAAAATTAAGTGTTCTTGATCCTCGATTATCCCAGAATTTGATGGTGGGGGAGTATGACACAATTAACACATCACATAACCCAGCATATTCGAGTATCCTTGATTATCCTAGCGAAAAATTGTCTATTGTTGCTATGTCGGTTTGTACCTGAGCTTGCAGCAGAGTGCGCCCTGGAGCAAAGTCATAAGTCGAACGCAAATCGAAGAAAAAAAAATCCTAAAACCCTTGTTCACAGTTGTTATTAATCTCAAAAAAAAAATGCTTTTTTTGCTTTTGCTTTGTTTTACTAATAAACGAGTAGGTAAATTAGTAATGGACCCAAAATAAAAGTTAAAAAATCGGGGAAAAAAAACGGAAACGCAACGCAAACCGAATTTATTTTTTTTAAAAATGTATTTTAGGTTATAATTTTTCAAAAGTGACAAATAATTTCTCTGGTTTTCCAGTAACCCGAACGCAAAAGAGAACACTCTGAGAGCTAAAACGAACTGGGTCTTATTGTTTCGAACGCGTTCGGAGTTCACCAAGTGTAAAGCCGAACTCAGCCTAGCAACCGATAAAGTGTTTGTTTGTTTGTTGTTTGTTTTAATGGCACTGCTACTGAGGCAATTTGCCAGCACAATTTCGTGGCGACCCTGATATTGTCTGGCTCTAGGCCATATCATAGGTCCCCTATTTGTTTCACTATTTTCTTCTACTTCAATTTTTCTTAATATGAAAGGCACATCCAGGATTTGCCTTGATCAATCGCTGAAACCGGATATAACCTTTTTCTGTCAAAACAAACAGCGTTTTCACGAGTCTCAGACTCTGGCCGCCATTTTGCCAACGTAACCACGCGTGTAAACCTTCTGTTTATCTAGGAATCTAAGCCGGCTTAGTCAAAAAGACGCAAACAAATCCACGGATGGCGATGAATCTCGGTTTTTACTCGCGGAGGTGAGCCAAAATTTGGTCTCTACACGCCTCTAGTGCACCACCCGGTGAAGCTCTTTGAGCTCCTTAAACCAACCGCCCACACTCTGGCGAGGACAAAACGAGACTGAACCGATAAAGTGCTTGCGGTACTGTGCTACGGGTGCTACAGTGTTGCCGTTTCGCATTTACATAGCAGACATGCATTTACAGAAATCTTTTTGACATTTTAAAAATTTAATTCATGTTTAGGAAAAGAGATGGATGACGCGAGCGCTCCTAACGACGAAAACATTTATTGGTCTTTTTATTTTCCATAAGGTTAGGCATCTAATCAACGGTTTTATGTTGTGACGTCATAACGCTGAAATGTAGTATCCCAAGTAAATACAACATACTACTGGGTTAAAACTCTCGCTAAAATACGCTTAAACTCTTGGTTCTGCTGAACGATTCAACTTGTCAGTCATATGTCACCACAGTTGAGTTCGGAATAGCATTTTAGTGCGGTGTTCGTGTAGTGGCGTAAATGGCGACCGTTTGTAAAACATGTTTGGTTTCAACACGAATTCAACCATTCAAGTGTTTAGCAGAACAATCGCAAAGCGTTTATCAGCGTTTGTATCTGGTGAACGCAGCCATTATGTTGACAATACAATGGCTGTGTTCTTTTTTCAACTGTCAGTACTGTATTTACTGGGAAGCGTTCCAAAATTAAAATAGCCCAGCAAACACGGAAAGTCAGCCGCTGCGCAAAAACTGTGATACTGTGCTGTACTTGTTGTACAGCGATGTAGACGAAGCAGCTGCATCAGCCCGGACCATATATGTCCCACCGGCCGGCATCTGGCGCTGCACTGTTCATGCTGCATTTGAGTACAGCCACTGTGCAGTAGCTCTGCCTCTTCATTAGGCAATTTTTACACAGCAATAACGCAGCGCTCTTGCAGACGTCGTACATATTTGTTTCGCAATAACTGTGCAGCCAATATACCGTTTAGGTATATTTACCTGTGGCACTCTAAATTTAATGGACATAATTTATTTTATATAGACAGGATATTTTTGAAAAATGACAAAACAAATTTAAGTATATAGAATATATTGAGGAGTGGGACATTAAACAAAAAAAATTCCTTATTCGTTAACCATATTTTGGTGGCTTTTTCAGTTTCTGATTGAGACGCATTTTGACTGGCTCTATTTTTTCTTATCGACTAAATAAGGACAAAATTGAGTTAAAATTTAAAAACCGTTTTACCTTGCATCAACTTACCTAAATTGCTTTATTGATGTTGATATTATAGGTATATTCTGAAAATTGTGCTTTTTGAAGGCGCCCTGTCCAGTTCAGCTGAGGAGTTGAATTTTTAGATAATAATCTGGCTAATATGTTCCTACATACTTCTTCAGTATTTCTGCCCCATAGTATTCCAAGACTATTTACCTGAAAGATTATTTCTCTTTTGTAAATCCATTTTTTAAATCACAAAAATAGAAAACGGAAAACGGGGACAAATAGAAAAACGATAGAAAACTTAAGTTATGATAATACGGGGGCCTTTGTTTTTGTTTATTTGTATCAATTTTTCACCTACCTTGTTTCCTCTTGTTGAAAATAATGCATCTTGTACACGTAGTAATACAAATCACAGGTAAAAGACACGTGAAAAACACCACAACAATAAATTATAAATCGAAAACGCTGCCCTGCATCAGTGAAACAATACAATACAATAAAATAAAACAAAATGGCTACGCTCACAACTCTACGGCAAAAAATACTGTGCTCGCGCAAATTGGCACATTTCTTTACAGTAACTGCACTAACATTTTACAACAGTTGTTGCATCAATATGCGCATGGGAGATCGAAAAAATCTATCGCTTTTCCAATACAAAATCTGCAAAGCCGCTGCATATCAAATACTGCACTTCTAAAATACAGTATTCCCAATACAAGTGCTGCGCAGCATCGATAAAACTATTTATGTGCTGTATTTGGGCTGTGTTCGTGATACAGCAACATTACAGCGCCGATAAGTTGTGTTTGTTGGGAGTGTACTGATTTACTGAAAAAATAACGTATGGCGTCACCAATACGTCACTAATTTTTTACTGTGCTTGCTGTCTTGCTGTATCCGCGAATAAGCTACTCTGGTGCGCGCTTTTGACACCACTAGAAAAATTCTCGTGCGCACTGAGGGTGCGTTCGTTTATTCCCTCGAAGTGCGGAGCGTGTGGAGCTTGAGCTACCTTGAACAGAGGTCAGCTGATCATCGAGCAAACCGAGCTTGAAAATCTTGGCAACATGTGTGTTGGTGTAATGGTTGATATTTTAGAATCACCTTCGGAGTTACGTGGACTGTAAGCGCAACTAATGAATATGTAGCAAAAAATAACCATACAAAAGACAATATGATAAAAGGCGCCTTACCTGTGTTTCTGGAGTTCTTCTAGTTCAAAGTTAATTGTTAATACCGGGATCCCGGGTTTTGGTTCGGTTACACAACACTACCGGCTTTTATTTCGAAACCGGTAACCGGCGAGCTCGCGATATTCATCGACTTTTTTTGTATGCGAAAAACGGATTGAAAATTGTGTGTTCGTGTTTCGTGTTTGGCGAAAAGAGAGAGAGTGTTTCGCAGTCGCTTGGCTGTACGAAAAAACTAGTGTTGTTCGTACCTTTTTTTTTTGTCGACCTCGGTTCCTTTCCGAGTGCGCGGATGTTTCCTGCATAGGAGGCGCTATACCTATTTGAATTTGTATGGTTTTTCAATATGAGCAAAATTCGTGACTTTGACACTCTTGAAGAGATGCACATACATTTTCCGCCCACTCAAAACCAACGTTTTGAAATCAAAAATCAAAGAGAAAAAATAAAATTGAGTAAAAAATAAAATAAATAAAAATAAACTAAAATAAATGAGGTAAGAATTCTGACCCGCGACGACACAAACATAGATACATTGGTAAGGTTTGGAATCTAACCAATTGGCAAAGGACACAGCTTAACAATAGGACGTTTAAACAGTCCTTGCTGGGTCCTTAAGGTGACCACCCTAACATGCCCATCTGGTCCGGGATGGAGCTCAACAACTCGGCCAAGGGCCCAATGAAGGGGAGGTTTCGTTTCATGTTTGATAATTACTAGTTGATCTAAAGTTATTTTAGAAGGATTTTGAGTCCATTTTGAGCGTTGCTGCAAGGTGTGAATTTAGAGGTTCTTGGGTAAGAAAATGTCCCGGGGTTAATGGCTGCAAGTCGTTTGGGTCGGAGCTCTGGGCACATAAAGGCCTGGAGTTCAAGACGGCTTCCACTTGAGCAAGGAAAGTGTTTAGCTCTTCGTAAGTGAGTCGCTGATCACCGATCACTCGATACAGATGAGTCTTTACCGCTTTGACGCCGGCCTCACTCAAGCCATTGAAATGCGGAGCAGCTGGGGGATTAAAATGCCAGAGAATTTGAAGATGATCCGCAGCCAATTGGGACATTTCTATCAGCTGAGTATTGGCACCCACAAACGTCGTTCCGTTGTCACTGTAGAGATGGGTTACCCGCCCACGCCGAGAAATAAAGCGACGGAATGCCCCAATAAATGCCTCGGAGGTCAAGTCAGAAGTAAGCTCAATGTGCACTGCCCGGGTGGCACAGCACACAAAGACACATATATAGGCTTTTAGAACCTTGGCGCCTCGATATCTTCCCATGACTATATTAAAGGGGCCAGCATAATCCAGAGTGGCATGCGAAAAACATTTAAGTTGGGAGATTCGAAACGAGGGTAGGTCTCCCATATACGGCGTATACGCTTTTGGTCTGAGACGAAAACATCTGATGCAGCGGGAAAGCACAGACTGTATCGCTCTTCGGGTAGATAAAATCCAGAATTGCTGACGCAACAAATTCTGGACGGTATTCAAACCAGGATGTAGATTGTCTTGGTGAACTTGTTCAATTAGACGACGAGTAAAAGGATGGTCGCGAGGTAATAAAACGGGATGTTTGGCTTCAAAGGACATATGGGCATGTCTTAACCGTCCGCCCACTCTGACCAGTCCCTCCTTGTCAAGAAAAGGAGCAAGAGGTCGAAAGGACTTTGAAACTAGCTCATTGTTTCGAATTTGGGCAATGAGACCTGAAAATCGGCGTTGTTGAGCTCTTTTGGATAAAAGGAGCAAAGCGTTTTGAAGTTCAAAGGAGGAGATCGCTCCGGTAAGCGGAGACGATTTGTGACGATAATTGTGAAAAACTCTCAGGCACTGACAAAGGATTTTCTGTATTTTAGACAAAGAGGAATATTTGTCTAATAGAGTGTCGAGGATATGATCCTCAATCAGGGCCGTTAAAAGAATGGGACACCTTTCTTCGATTGCGGCTATTTGATTACCACATGAATTTGGGGTTTGTCGATTCCATGAAGAACTTGGTTGAAGAAGCCAGGGAGGTCCTTGAAACCATAAGGGATGATCTGCCAGACTGGCAGGAGTTAAGCCACGGCTTGCACAGTCTGCGGGATTTTCGTGAGTGGACACGTGATACCACTTGACATTTGGGATCGTTTCTTGGATGTGGCTAACCCGATTGGCTACAAAGCTCTTCCATCGATGTGGTGAGCTAGCAATCCAAGCCAAGACAACTTGGGAATCCGTGTAAGCGAAAACTTCGTCGATAATAGCTAGTTTAGTGTGGATAGAAGAGTGGCACCTAGGAGTTCCAATCTAGGTACACTTTGCGATTTAAGGGGTGCTACTCGAGCCTTGCCAATGATCAAAGAGGTTTGAATGACACCCTCGGGCGACTCTATGCGAAGATAGACTGCAGCAGCGTAGCCTAACTCGGAAGCGTCAGAGAATCCATGCAGCTGGCAACGTAGAATATTTTGCGAAAAAATGTATCTAGGAAAAAGTATTTTAGCTAAACCAGGAAGTTCTGATTGAATTTGAGACCAACGGTTTTGGATAGATTGTTCGACTGGCTCGTCCCAGCCGGTTTTAGAAAGCCACAGCCTTTGCATTAAGTGTTTAGCGCAGAATGAGACAGGCGACAGAAATCCCAGAGGGTCAAAAATTCTAGCAATTTCGGATAAGATATTGCGTTTGGTGCACGGCTTGTCTGATGGTTCACAAGCGAAAAATATTTTATCTGATGAGGGGTCCCATTGTAAAACTAGGACTTTTATGGATAATGGTTCCTCCCTGTCGAACGACACGGGAATTTGGCATTCTTCGGGGGAGAGAGATGATAGTAGTTGCGGGTGATTGCTTGCCCATTTTCTTAGCTCAAAGCCACCGCATTTCAAGAGAGCCATCATGTCCTTCTGCAGAGATAATGCAGACTCCAAGTCCGAGGTACCTGAACAAATATCATCAACAAAAGTATCCTCCAGAAGTACCTGCGCCGCTTCCGGGTATTTGTGTTTTTCCAATGAGGCTAACTCTTGAAGTGTACGAATTGCGAGAAAAGGACTAGAGCTTACACCAAAGGTCACTGTGTTGAGACGATATTCTTCCACTGGATCATTAGGATCGAAACGCCAAAGGAGTCTTTGGAAATCCCTATGTTCTGGAGTCAGGTTTATTTGCAGGTACATTTGTTTGATGTCTGCCAAGAAGACGATTGGATGAAATCGGAACTTAAGAAGTATCGTGTTGATATCCCTTTGAAGCTTTGGACCAGTCAAAAGCACATCGTTCAAACTGAGGCCCTTGGAACCCTTTGCCGAAGCATTGAAAACTACTCTAAGTTTGGTGGTTGATTTTCCGGGTTTGACCACCGCATGATGGGAGAGGTAATTCACTAATTTGGGTTTAGCCTCTTGAGCCCTAATAAGGCTCATATGACCGTTTTGTAAGTATTGATTCATGAAATCAGCATACTGCCGATATAGAATTGGATTTTTGACTAATCGGGATTCTAAGGATTGAAAGCATCTGTAGGCGCGAAAGTAAGTGTCCCCTAAATCGGGTTCGAAATGGCGAAAGGGCAGCGAAACTACAAATCTTCCTGACTTATCTCTGGTTAAAGTCTTTTGGTAAATTGATTCGCATTTCTGATCATCAGGAGATAGGTAACTCTTAGAGGGTATATTTTCCAAGTCCCAAAATTTGCATATACTTTGTTCAAGCGTAGAATGCAGGGAAATTAAATAGGAATCGATCAGATTGTATGAAATTGGTCTAGGCTGTATATAGGTTTGTCCTAGTAGAACCCAACCAAAGCATGTTTCAAAAGCTGATGCTTGCCCTTGACTTCCAGGAATCCGACCTGATTTTAGAATTTGGGAGTAGATATCTGCTCCCAACAACATGTCTACGGGAGCAGGAATAGAAAAGTGCTCGTCTCCGAGTGTCAGGTTTGATATATGGCCCCAACTTTGAGTGTTGATTTTAACAGAAGGCATGTCTGAACAAAGTTTGGATAGAACTAATGCCTCCAACGAAAAGACAGGGTCAGTTTTGCCGATAGGCTTAATGGTGCAACTTGTAAGGCCACAAGTGTCGGAAGTCGATTGACTTATTCCGACGACCGGAATGTGACATTCTGTCCTGGATAAACCAAGGCGATTGAGACACTTTTGGGTTATGAAGTTGGCCTGACTGGCTGAATCTAAAACGGCTCTGATTATCTGATAATTGCCTCTCGAGTCAAGCACCTCAATCTTTGTAGTAGAAAGGAGGACAGTGGTTTGAGGAATGGAGGTAGCCATCGCTGCACACTCGCAACTGAGTGATTGCTGTAGTTGTGCACTATGGGGACTTTCCATTTGCGATGGACTGACAATAGAGGCAGGTGTACCCGATGAGGAAGGCGTTTGACCGTGGTGACTGGTTTGCCCAGTGTTTTTGGGAAAATGAAGCAAAGTATGGTATTTGACGTGACATATCCGACAACTAAAGGTGGATGGACAATCTTTTAGCCTATGAGTAGACCTTAAGCAATTGATGCAAGCGTTGGCTTGCTTAACGTAAGCTAGACGCCCTGACGGGGTTTTACCTAGAAATTGAGGGCATTGCGATAATGAATGAAAAGGTTGCTGACATAATCGACATTTATATCTAGCAGGATCATGAGATGAGGACTGAGCAGCCATATTAGCGATATTTGGGATTGATTGCGGGTTATTTTGTCGTATTTGAGAGTCGTGAGCATTTGATTCAGTGTTCGCTACTAGACTTTGAGCTCCTGAGTGTCTAGGCATACCAGAATAGCTACCAGACTTCAAGTTACTTTGGTGATATGAGTTTTGAGGTTTTTGGGACCTGTTGAGATTTATTGGACATGGTGAACTCATTTGGACTGATTCGAGGGCCCTACAATGACTTTCGAGATAATTGGTAAGCTGTAGATAGGTGGGTAACTCAATTTTGCTATGCTCTATTTCAAATGCCGTTCTTGTAGCTGAGTCTAGCCTTGTAAGCAGCATATTGAAAAGAACAAAACACCACTGGTTGGTTGGAAATCCCAACACCTCGAGCGCAGCCACATTTTCATTAAAAGTATCCAGTAGGTTTCTTAAGTCTTTGGAAGAATTTGTTTTTTGAGTGGAAGTATTATTAATTGCATTCCAGTAGTTTGTAGCTAAATGCCGTTTATTCTGATAGCGATCTTCGAGAGTTTTAAAAGCTATTGCATAATTAGCATCCGTAGTAGGAATGGACTTTATTAGATTAAGGGGCTCCCCCTTCAATAATGAAATTAGATATTGAAATTTGGAAATATTGGGCAATGTAGAATCATGTACCATGGATCTATACATGTCATAAAATGTTGTCCAATTTTGTAAATTGCCATCAAAATTCGGAATAGTTAATTTTGGTAACTTCGCGGTGTAGCTTGCCTGGTTTGATTGATTTGGCGCTAAAACATAACTACCTGGTGTGCTACTAGGTGGAAATAATTCAAAGTAAACCTGTTTTGACCCAAAATAATAACTATCTGCGTCTTTTCTGACAGCATCCTGCTGGTCATATTCCTTATCATCAATTATACCAATGATTTCATTATGATATTTTTGAAAATCAGAATAAGATTCTTCCAAATTCTCAAACCTTACTTTAAGCAGTGCTTTTTGAGAGTCACTGGTTTTGGCTTTTTGTGCAACCGTGTACGTTTCTGTGATTCGGCTAGCACAGACGTAACGTTTTTTAGTTAATTTTTTGATGAGTTTCGATGAGTTTCCGGCATGTTGATCGAAATGCCAAGAAAAAATTGAAAAAATTAAGAAAGTCTTTTTCAAAGCAAAGAATCTATGAAATAGGGTATATACCTAAGAATAAGGTATATACTTGGATTTGCAGGCTGTAATGTAAAACCTGTAAATCGTCGAAAAGCGAAAATTATAGAATTAAATATAGCGAAAAATTATTTTGAAATTAAGTAATACAATCATTACAATCTCATTATTAGCACCAATGTATCTACCTGTGCTTGCAATGCTTAAACTTATCGGAAATAATTGAGTTTTTTATTTAGTAAACAACTATTTCTTTTTTCCGTTTATTTGCGAAAATGAAATAAATTTATTTTTAATAACTGATAGGTAGGTGCCTAAGCGATAAGTTTTACAGTCGGTTTCAGTGGCCTTGAAATTCCTCAAAAATAGAGAATAATGGATAGCGAAAGTTTAGGCGCACAAACCTGCACATAAAAAACTTGCTTTATATGGCGATTTTTGCTAATAATTATTAATTATGATTTTTGATTCTAAAAAGAAAGGTTCAAATTTGGCTCGTAGGAACAGAAAATGTTGGTGTAATGGTTGATATTTTAGAATCACCTTCGGAGTTACGTGGACTGTAAGCGCAACTAATGAATATGTAGCAAAAAATAACCATACAAAAGACAATATGATAAAAGGCGCCTTACCTGTGTTTCTGGAGTTCTTCTAGTTCAAAGTTAATTGTTAATACCGGGATCCCGGGTTTTGGTTCGGTTACACAACACTACCGGCTTTTATTTCGAAACCGGTAACCGGCGAGCTCGCGATATTCATCGACTTTTTTTGTATGCGAAAAACGGATTGAAAATTGTGTGTTCGTGTTTCGTGTTTGGCGAAAAGAGAGAGAGTGTTTCGCAGTCGCTTGGCTGTACGAAAAAACTAGTGTTGTTCGTACCTTTTTTTTTTGTCGACCTCGGTTCCTTTCCGAGTGCGCGGATGTTTCCTGCATAGGAGGCGCTATACCTATTTGAATTTGTATGGTTTTTCAATATGAGCAAAATTCGTGACTTTGACACTCTTGAAAAGATGCACATACAATGTGTATGGCCGACCAAATGTTAATTTTTCAATATTCGCCTTATATACTCAATCGTTTGGTGGTCGTTTGGTGGTCTTTGGTATCCCACTTTTAGTATTTGGTGGTAATTACTTAGGCAGTAATTAAAAATTCAAAATTTCATATGACGTTGGCCGACATAACCTGATTCTAATTTATTTTTTGGCCCATTTATAGTCAAATCGAACGAAAATCGTTTGGTGGTCACGAATTTACCGAATTTAACGTTTGGTAGTCAATAATACCGGAGATATTAATCAATTAAGATTGTTTTCTGATATATTCTAATTATTCGTCGCGCATGCGCATATATTATCTGTTTTTCATTGAGCCGCCTCGATCGCGGCGTTGCCTACCTATTCTATAATTTTCAATCAAATCAATTATTTCATTACAATCAACGAATAATTAGGTAGGTATCTATACTTACTCGAATACTGAAAATAGGTATACATCGTGATTTACTTAGCCCGTGCATTAATAAGAAGTTTTTTAGGTTGCAAGTGGATTACTAGAGATAGCATTTGATCCAACTGCAATCTTATTCACGGGCTACGGTAACGGTAACGACAATAGCGGCCTACCCGCCATGTTTTGTCAAAGGCCTATATAAAACTTGCATTTAAAAACCGACCATTGTCATAACTATCTTCTATACAGTATACATACAGTAACTATAACGTCTATAACAGTAATTAAGTTCGCAGGTTTATGACAAAATAAAACTCCAGTTAATTTCATTTTTGCTATTGTGGCGACCACTGACCACGACAACGACAATCCAGTAATCTAGTATCCAGTACAAGCAGAGTCCGCGACTCGCGACTCGCGAGTTGACACGCCACCGGCCCACCGCCAGTTCCGGATCGCAACGGAAACGCCGCGATCGAGGCGGCTCAATGAAAAACAGATAATATATGCGCATGCGCGACGATTAATTAAAATATATCAGAAAACAATCTTAATTGATTAATTACTCCGGTATTATTGACTAACAAACGCTAAATTCGGTAAATTCGTGACCACCAAACGATTTCCGTTCGATTTGACTATAAATGGGCCAAAAAATAAATTAGAATCAGGTTATGTCGGCCAACGTCATATGAAATTTTTAATTGTTAATTACTGCCTAAGTAATTACCACCAAATATTAAAAGTGGGATACCAAAGACCACCAAACGACCACCAAACGATTGAGTATGGCGAATATTGAAAAATTAACATTTGGTCGGCCAAATACTAGGGCTCGGAATTTTTAAAATTCAAGTATTCGAATAGTCGTTTGGTATTTTATTCGAATAGTTGAATAATTCGAATAGTCGAATATTCGAATAGTCGAATATTCGAATAGTCGAATAATCGAACAGTCGAATATGTAGTCAAAAAGTCGAATATTCGAATAGTCTAATATTCCAATAGTCAAATTAATATTGATAGAGGACCTTATTAAGAGAACAAAATGGGACTTTAAAAATGACGTTTTTCGACTAACAATCATTCTTGATAAAAGTTTCTACTTCCCGCAAAAGAATGTTCTACGACGAAGCAAATTTTTGATTTTTTATACAGAGTTCGCAGAATCAGAAAAACTAAAATAATTTAGATGTTTTCTAAATGGCAAATTTACAAAGGGGTAAAATTTACATTACGAACAAAAATGCATTGTATTTATTGAAAGCTGATTTTCAACGAAAACACTTCGTATATTGTATCATTCAAATTCCAATATTGAAACGAAACAATTGAAATTTTAAATTCAATATATATTCAAATCAAAAAGTGAGTAATTGCATTGTTAAATAGTCCAATATTCGAATAGTCGAATATTCGAATAGCCAAATAGTCGAATATTCGAATAATCGAATATTCGAATAATCGAATATCCGAATAGTCGAATATTCGAATAGTCGAATATTCGAATAGTCGAATAGTCGAATATTCGAATAGTCGAATATTCGAATAGTCGAATTTGCTAAGTAACAAAAAAGTCGAATTTAGAATAGTCGAATAGTCGAATATTCGAATTATTCGAATACAATTCCGAGCCCTACCAAATACATGTTGCCGAAAATCTTGAAATAAAAAACGAACGGGTTTGGGCATCTCGACCATACAACAGCTGCGCTCTGTGCACACCATACGCTCGAAATTGTGAATGACGTTCGTTTATTCTCTTTCGAGCGTGTCGAGAAAAAACTTTTCGCGTTCGTAAATACGTCGAGAGAGTGTATCGAGCCCGCTCGATTCGCTCCGAAATTTTTGATGATGTGGAGTATGCAGCGAGCGCCAATTTAAAAGAATTCTAAATCTACTAAACTAGTAAAAGTAAAATTGATTTCCTTCGTGCGTGCGGAAAACGCGTTTTCACGCACCGATTTGCGTGAAAGTTAGGGTTGCCACCTGTCCTTTTTTGAAAAGGACAGTCCTTTTTTCAAACAAATTGTCCTTGTGACTTTTTAAACCCTCAAATGTCCTTTTTAAAAACTATTTCGATAAGTACCACTGACGAATTTATTCGCACTCACAGCAGCACCGGTGCAGCCTGCTGCGAGCTTCCTGAAACCCAGTCCCAGTGCTGGTTTTTTGAACGCACTTGGTACGCGGTATACCTAGGCCGAGTTCGTTTTTGTCATCTTTTTCGTCGATTTGCTCAGAAATTTTGACAGGCACGTGATTTGTAAACTGAACTGTCTTATCCAGTCACGTGCCTCTCAAAATTTCGAACTCGGCCCTAATTATGTGATTTGTGAAGAATAAACAATAATGGCCGTTTCCACCAACAATTTTAGGGGAGCCTTAACGATAAGTATTCCCTAAAATGACATTTTCACATGGAGAAATGTCAGTTTAAGGAATACTAATCGTTAAGGCTCCCTTAAAATAGTTGGTGGAAATGGCCATAAGTTATCCAAATATACAATTTTGTTTTTTTTTTTTTTGGTATCCTGTCTTGTCTTGGAATGTCCTTTTTTCACTTTTAGAAAAGGTGGCAACCCTAGTGAAAGTACCACTTTTCTGCACAGCGTGCATGAGAATAAATTTACCGCACGAAAACTTTTTCACGCACGCTGTGAGCAAAAAAAGTTTTTCACGCACTGTTTTTTTTTCTCAATTTTTCTCTCCGTCATGTTTCAATTTCTCAAAAATGCTAGATTTTTTCGAAAATCCTCCATCTTTTTTTCCCTTAAGAAAGCTATATTAACTTTGGCAGTGGATAGAGGTCCGAAAATTCGGATCTCTAGTGTTCATACTAAAGATCCGATAATTCTCGGATTTTCAATTTGTATATTAGGGATCCGAAAATGCGGATCTTTAGTGGTAATATTGAAAATCCGAAAATAGATGTTTATTTCTAATTCTGTTAATTAAGGAATATTATAAAATTCCAATAAAATTGATAAAATGCTTGTATTTTCAAGGATTTATACTAGAAAAAATGGATCCTCTAATCCTTTTTATGTAGAATAGCTAATCAAGTTTACTCGAAAATATTTGGTTGGTGCAATTTCAAACAGAAAAGTACAAAAAACAAAACTAAGTAGGTACCTTTTTATTTTTTCAAAACATTACATAATTAAAATTAAAAATAAATATTTCTTTATTTTAAGGGTTGATAGGGTAAGAGGTGTGATTAAGTTCCTTCTGCACTGCATGCAAAACCAGACTTTCTTACTAGAAGGCAGCTTTGTTACTGAACAGCACACTTTATGTTTACACCAAAGACATGAATTACACCGTAAGCAATCTTCATGTATCACTTTGTTACATATATCACAAATCCATTTTAGAATACTATTTTGTTTTACTTCAATTCGTGTTTGTAATAAAACATAAGAATCGAGACAAAAATATGCTTCTATTTCTGCTAAAGATATTTCTTCTTCAAGAAGTACTAGAACTACTAGAAGAAGTGTATCAATTTGTTGATAACGAGGAATGTTTTCTTCGAGGTTTTCTTCCTCAATTTTAAAGTTTTTGTGTAATGCTTTACTTACCAAATCATCTGTATTTAAAATTGCATTAAGCATTATCTGGTGCCTTAGTTTGGGAACTTCATTCTTGAATAAAACACTTTTATTTTTCTTAGACCTTTTTAGTCCAATTGCTGTTAATTGATGTCCCTTGGGTCTTCCTTTATGGGCAAGTTTTAAAGGAAATTTAATACCTTTTATTTTTTCTTCTTATTGGTTTGGTGCAGTAGTATTTGGTTCTTGGGCTAGTTCCATTAAAATGGCGTCGCAAATATGTACAATAAATAGTATTCGAGATAAGTCTGTTTCTGCAGAAATCACAAACCAGTCGGAGCAAATTTCAGTGGTTGAAAACAGTCAGAAAAGTAGTTTCAACCAATGAGATTCGCTCTGACTGGTTCTGATTTCTGCAGAAACAGACTTATCTCGAATATTATTTTTTGTAGCGCTAACAAGCAACAGAAATGAAGCTTCTGCGCTTAATGTTTATTTCAGCAAATGTAACTATTGAAAATTGTATTTATATTGTATTTATTTGAAATAAACCAATTTATTATTATTATTATTATTAGATACTTGCGATGATAATATTCCTTAATTAGACAGAATTAGAAATAAACATCTATTTTCGGATCTTCAATATTACCACTAAAGATTCGCATTTTCGGAGCCCTAATAATATACAAATTGAAAATCCGAAAATTATCGTATCTTTAGTATAAACACTAGAGATCCGAATTTTCGGACCTCTATCCGCTGCCATTAACTTTTTATACTGACCAATATCGACATCTTTAACGAGTTTTATACACTGATCAATAATTAATTCTACTCATAGGTAATAAAAATAATTGTTAATATTCTGTTATTATAAACTTATTGCTTAAACTTAATTAAAAATCACATTTTTGACCATTTCCTTTATCAGTAGAGCAAAAAACAAACAATTTCCGCACGCTCGTAGGAAAAATGTTATACCTATCATGAGCGTAAAGTATTTTCCGCACTTACGGACGGTTTGCACCTTAGATTATATATAGGCTAACACGGGCATAATGCCCATATTACATCTGTGTATTTTTCCGTGTATTTATTCATGTAGTTTAGAGTGACAACCGAAAAACTTCAAACGCAACATAAATCAGCATTATGAAAAACAAAATAATGTTGGCACACTGAACTACATGAATAAATACACGGAAAAATACACAGATGTAATACAGGCATAATAGTTAAAAAACAGCGAATTTTTGAAACTAAATCACTGAGGCTTCGACCAGCCAGGGTTGACAATTGTTTGGGCGTTCACATTTTTTATGTTTGAAAGAAATGGTGACAAATTAAATATGGATTTAAAATGTGCATATTTGTATTTTATTTTTGGAATTTGTTTGATATACATAGGTATAGGTATTACTTTTTCTTAGAGTAGGTATATTGGGGGCCCGGGGGCCCACAATATACCGGGGCCCTCCCGCGTGGCGGGGTCTGCGGGGCCGTTTGACACGCGCCTGCCAGTCAGTCCATAATTTGACCCTTATTTTAAGAAAATAGCTGATAGTCTGATAGCGATTTCCATTTTCATAATCAGTGCATAAAAAATGTATCGTTTTTTACATGCTTCTAGAAAAAGATGATGCGAGAGCACTCAGTGCACACTTATCGACAAATGTATATCGAAAACGCTAACTTAGGTCAGAAAATTGTCTGATCGTAAGCAACTATTATAGGCTGAGTTCGTTTATTACATCTGCGAGCAAAATGGGCAAATTTTGACAGATGTCACGTGATTTGACCCGTGAAAAGAGATAAGTTATCACGTGACGTCTGTCAAAATTTGCTCATTTAATGATAGGTAGGTAATATTTAAGTAAGCATCATCGGAGATTATAAAAACCAAAATCTATTCCTTTTAGCATTGTCAAAAAACTCTACTCATTTTACTTATTTATATTCATTGTTTCAGAACGAAATGGATCAAGTAGTCAGAGAATGGAATGCCCATAAAATAAGCAAATCAAGGAATAGCATAATGCCGTGTGGAATGTTTGAAATGCCTTCTTTATATAACGCTAAAAATTGTTTAATACCTGTACCACAATTCGCACTAGAGCCCTTATTATCTAATTGTAAATTTTTACATTATCCATGTGATAAAGAATTTTATGATCTTTGCAAAATTCTGATGTATGAGCTTGGACTTAGACCATCAGGAGATGAAGACCTTGAGCATGCAGTGGATTTGTACATTCATTTAAGGGCTCATCTGAAAACAATATTCAAGTATATTTGTGCATGTAATCCTATTATATTATAAATGTATGCATTTTATGCTGATATTTTAAAAACCTGAAACACATAAATAATAAGCTTATTTATAATTTTCAGAATAAAATAAAACATTACCACATTACCGAGTGCACTGATGTTAAATTATTATTGATTACCCACTATGGAGAAGAATTTATTACCCGACCTGCTTATTTTTGTTCATATCTAAGCAAAAAAAACAACATTTGTAAGCCACCTGTAAAACACAAGAAGCAATAATGCTGAATTTCCTTTGCACCTGACTTTGTGACGTCACCACTAATGCTGCGTATCCTGATATCACTGGCTACTGGCTAGGTTCGTTTATTACATCTGCGAGCAAAATGAGCAAAATTTGACAGATGTCACGTGATTTGGCACGTGAAAAGACATACCCAATGAATTATAGCTAAAAACTGGAATGCGCACACATTGCCATATCTGCCAAAAAAATGAAGCCATGAAAGACAGATGTCACAAGGGGGAATGTTGTTTTTTTCTGTTGCTCGCTGTCATATGACGTTTTCGAAAGTTTTGTCATATTTCCCTTCACAGGTTTCATCGATTGGAATACGTGTAGGAAGCAATTTTCGCCATTTAACATAATGAGTGCGACAAAAACAGGTATCCCCTCCGCAGCAGCTGCACTAGGCTTCACGTTCGTCCTTATGTGTTAGCATTCCAGTTTTTGGTTATAGTTCATTGGACATACCTAAGTAATCACGTGACGTCTGTCAAGATTTGGTCATTTTTCTCGCAGATGCAATAAACGAACTCAGCCGACTCAGCCAACTGAGCGCAGGAGCCAATTAGTTAGCCGCGTTCATTCTTGATGCAGAGCGATCATTGAAAGAATCAACGTTGAAACTGATCCACCGCTTATTGATTCTATCGAACTACTCCTTCGCCACATAAACGCGATGGAATAATAGTAGAAAAAGTATTGTTCCTAACACGTGCGCAAAATGTCTCTTTCTACGAGCGTGCGGTAGAGTGCACTTTTCCGCACTCAGTGACCGCACTCCAAAATGACGTCATGACACCAAAAAATAGTGCGGAAAAGTACTTTACCCCACTATTTAAAATTTAATTCATCATAGCTCGATTCGATGAATATTCACAATTTCACATTATATTCTCCACTTTTTGATCAAAATTCACTAAATAAAAATCTTGTACCTAACACGATGCGTTAAGTGCCTTTTCCGCCATTGCCGGCTTGCAGGACAGTGTTGCCAGCATCAGTACAGATGTACTGAAATCAGTACAATTTGACTCTCTTCAGTACGTCAGTACCACACTATAAAATTCAGTACATTTTGCCACCGCTGTACAATACCGGAGATATTTTTTAATCGGCAGTAAAAATTAACGAATACCTGAACTGACGGGCTAGGCGCACGGATCACTCCGGGTGCATCCCAGCAGAATATTGAACGCACCCCAAACATGCCTTTAGCCCGCGCCCATTTTACGCTCGTATGGACTATCTCGATTAGGAGTTTGATCTCGCTTAGTTCGGAAATTTGTCATGCACCGCAGGAAAAAAATAGTTTAAGCTTTGGATTACAAGATTCACCCGAGACCGAGAGGAGCGTTTTGCTTAGAGAAGATGTTGCTTAAATCAAAAAAAATTCCAAGAAGGGTGATAAAATGGCAAATGGCAATATTACTAAACTAACTTAAATTGCCTAACATGTACATTCTTGAGAAGCTAGAAGATATTAGCATTAAATTTCGTTGATAAGTAACCTGCCCCAATCTGTAAAGTCAGATCTTTACTGACTTTAGTTAGGTAAAGAAAGAGGTACCTAGTAGATAAAAAACAATGTTTTTCGTGAAGCCCATCGCCCATCTGAGTGTTTAATTAACCCACTAACCAAATCGTGAAATATTAAAAATAATTTAAAATGAATGATTTTTTATTTGATGTTTTAAATTCAAAGCAGTACAGGAGTAGGAAAAACAAAATAAGTATCTTAAAACCATCTACTTTACCAGTTTTATGAACTTCAGTTCAGTTTCTGAAGTTAGTACATTTTTCCGTTTTCCAGTACATTTTTTGTCTCTTGATCAGTACTTTAATTTTCAAGTGTCTGGCAACGCTGTTGCCCGAACTCCGCTTCGCGTCGTCCGTGCAACTGCCGTCGCGTGCGGAAAAATACCACTTTCCGCACTTGTTAGGTAACTATTCCCAAACTTAAAGCTTATCCGAACTCCGCTTCGCCTAGTTCGTCTAAGCCTAGTCTCCATTAACGCGAAATCGCTAGGCTCAACTGCTTTTTCGTGCAGGAAAATATCACTTTGCGCAATTGTTAGGAAAAATAAATATAAACCATTACAAGTGTAATATCACCTATTTCAGAATACAAAAAGGCTTCAAATTTTGTAATAAAAATAACAGAACTGTATTTATAGTTATTTTTCTACTGACATTTCATAATACGCTATTAAACGATTAAAATCTGTATCATAATGAACTTCATTACGATACAGATTTTCATTATAATACTCATTTTTAATATTATACAATGTTGATAGATGGCAGCACCAGTTAAGATATTAAACATTTTAAACGGTAATTTTGCGTGAAACAATTATTTTGATGACTATAAAAAAGACTTTGAATTGTTTGAAAGTTATCCAAAGTTTGGGACAAAGAATAATTATTATGGAAATAATGAGTGATAAGGAAGAATTTTTACTTTTCTCATTACAATACATTGTCAATAGATGGCGCCACCAGTTAAAATTTTTTATTTTTTTTTGAATGTTGACAGCACCCTGTTTATAGTTTTTCCATGGTAATGCAGCGAAAAACAATAATTTTATAAAAAAAAATACTTCAAATTGTTATTAAAAGTTATCTGAGGTTTGGGATGAGGCATTATTATGGAAATATTGAGTAACAACGAAGAATTTTCACTAACACCTCCAGAAATTACATAAAGGGCGACAAATACAGGTAATAATATACTACTGGACAAGTCCAAGAAAAGTAACGAAAAATTATATGGACAATTTATGGATTTGAGAAACACCAAAAACACATCGTCCTTCTCAGAAAATGTTTTAATAGTATATTTTGAAGAATTACAACAAAAATTAAAACCTGCAACTGTATGGACGCATTACTCAATTATAAAATCTCTATTCAAGTTAAGCATAATGTTGACATATCTAAAAATCATAGGTTTTATCAATGGCAGTAGAAAAAATAGTGTATGCAACTCTCATGTAATGGCCATTAATACACTCGCATGTTATATACGAAACTCGCCTGCGGCTCGTTTCGTATCCTACAACATGCTCGTGTATTAATGGCTATCATTACATGATCATTGCATAATATACTATTATATTACTAGTACGGTATGAGCTCCATTACAGCAACAAGTGGGGAATATTGCCACGACGAGGTCGTAAACTACACGAGTGCTGTAATTAGCGTTACCGTACCTACGTGTGATATACAACATTTTATATACAGGGTGTCCCAAAAAGATACCGACAAACTTTAAGGGGTAGTAGGGGACATCAAAACAAGCATTTTTGTTTATGTAAACATATGTCCGCAAATGAGCCATTTGGGCTGTGGAGCAAAAAAACTGTTTGGTATCTAGTTTCATTCTTTGCAATAATTAAATCACTGTTTACTTATCAATTTTGCTTTAATAGCAAATAAATTATGGTTTACAATAATTGTTCAACTCGCGAACTCTTTGGAATATTCCGGGAATAGCTTCTACATGGGTACAACTCGCCAGTATCCTTGCTATCAGATCTTCCTCATTACGAACAGGTGTTTCGTAGACTAAACTTTTCAGTCAATGACCCGACGGTGTAATCTTTGCATTGAAGTGAATGGTCAACATTTTGAACAATTATTGTAAACCATAATTTATTTGATAATAAAGCAAAATTAATAAGTAAACAGTGATTTAATTATTGTGAAGAATAAAAGTATCAAACAGTTTTTTTGCTCTACAGCCCAAATGGCTCATTTGAGGACATATGTTTATATAAACAAAAATGCTTGTTTTGATGTCCCCTACTACCCCTTAAAGATTGTCGGTATCTTTTCGGGACACCCTGTATATAGGCATATACTTATTACGACCCAGATTTTAAAATTGTGAAATAATTGCTGATTTTTAAATAAAAATGAGTAACGACCTTATAACATTACTAGTGATGTAATGATCTCATTACATAACTAGTGCGATAATACAACTTACAACGTAACTCAAACAGGCTAAAATGGGTTATGTAATAAGCTCTTATAGTGTAAGTCGTCTATAAAAAAAATTAAATTGATGGTTTCTGGGAAACGAAACGTCGCAAGAAAATTTGTGAACGCCATCTTCTTGAGCCAAAAATGGAAAAGTGCCTTATTTATTTTCTGATATCAAAATAACGTCAGGAATAATTAAAAGCCAAAATCGAAAAAAATAACTTTTTCTTCAAACGTCAGTAAATCCGACATTTCTCTATTGAGTATGCGGCCGCGAAGTTTCATTTTTCCTCCGGCGGCGGGAAAGTGAAAAGGAATTCTCCGGCGGAGGAAAAGTGAAAATTCGTGGCCGAATACTCATTCGAATTTTTGCATTCATTTGCCGGCGAAGTGAAGAAAAAACAGCATATTTTTTTAAGAGAAAAATCTACTTTTCATAATAATTATGTCTTACTCTCTATCAGCAGCCGAACGCAGTGAGCGTGCCATGAAAAGTATCACGTACTGTGCAAAATACAATAATATTCAAATTTCAAACTGACAACTTGGAAATTAATTTTCTTTCATTAGTTTTCGCATTTCGCAGCATTTGTCAGGGACTGTAGTACCTACTTAAGCACAAAATTCAGTAAATAAAATTCCATACAATGATATTGTCACAAAAATGATAAACGTCCGCCAGGCTGTCAAGAATCGATGGCGAAGATACTAGAATCTAGCGAATTATTCTGCTTCAATCTGGAAAATAAGATTATCGTGTGTATTCTAGGTTTTACAGGAATAGATTTAGGGATATATAAGAAGGCCGGCATTGATTTGTAAGTTTAGTTTCAGTTCGACTGTGATACGATTTAAATAGTGATTGTAAAGAGTTTAATTGTTGAGTTTGTTAATAAAGTAATTAGTGTCAGAGTGTTTTGTTAAGTGGAATAAATTATTGCTGTGTTAATTGGACTTTGATTTTTGGAATAAACGAAACGAACAACGAACCCAAGATTTTTGTCAGCAGGCAACCCAAAGCCGCGACAAGTGGTGTCAGGAGTGAGATATAAAGGACTGCAAAGTGAAATCCAATTACGGAAGTGCGGGGTAACTAGTGTAGTACAAAAACTGAACACTAAGTGAACACTGGGACAGTTAGTGCAGTGCAAACAGTGACAATCACAAAAAGAGACTCAACCGATCGTGTGAATTACCCCGGAAGTGACTCTATACCCGATTTAGACTGTGATAGTGAATCTTCGAGTGAGTTCTAGAAAATTCTATTTGGAAACTAAGGGAGATATCGAATTTGTGACTTCGCCGACGCATTCGGAACATCAATCGTCATTCAGAAGAGGTTTTTCGAGGAGTTTCGGGAAAATTCTAGAACATTCTTATTGGAAACCAAGGGAGATATCGAAATTGTGACTTCGCCGACGTGTTTGCTGTATCAAGCGACATCTAGAAAAGAAGTTTCAAGAAAATTCCAGAACATTCTATTCTAGAATAAAGCAAGTTATCCAATTTGTGACTTCACCGGCGTGTTTGGAACTTCCAGCAAAGGCCAGAAAAGATATTTGAATAAAGTTCGATGGAAATTCTAGAACATTCTGTATATGCCTATCACAAGACAACAAGCCAAAATGGACGAACAAAAAGTTGAAGAACTCCTGCGCAAAATGTTGGAACTTAAAGAGACCAAACGACAACAAGAACAACAAGACGAAGAAGCCAGACGACAACAAGGAAAACAAGACGAAGAAGCCAGACGACAACAAGAAAAACAAGACGAAGAAGCCAGACGACAACAAGAAAAACAAGACGAAGAAGCCAGACGACAACAAGAAAAACAAGACGAAGAAGCCAGACGACAACAAGAAAAACAAGACGAAGAAGCCAGACGATAACAAGAAAAACAAGACGAAGAAGCCAGACGACAACAAGAAAAACAAGACGAAGAAGCCAGGCGACAAAAAGAACGGCAAGAAGACCTTGAACAACTACAGAAAATATTTCAAAACATACACGGATTTGTCGCTAACCTAGAACAAAAGATTACGGAAGTAAAAGCCGAAGTTAAAGACGATGTTCGAGAAGTTAAAGACGATGTTCGAGAAGTTAAAAACGACGTTCAGGAAGTAAAAGCTGTAGTCAAAGCCGATGTTCAAGAAGTTAAAGACAATGTTCAAGAAGTTAAAGACGATGTTCAGCAATTAAGACAAGAACTGGAGGACCAAGTTCAAGCACTCGAAGATAAGGTGCGTAAATTAGAAATACAGTCCATCAATCCAGTTAGTATTGGAGCATTCTCCAGTATGAAGATAAAACCACCAACTTTTGACGGTTCTACATCCTGGACCATGTATATTCGACAATTTGAAGCTGCTGCAAACACCAATGGATGGAACGACCAAGAAAAAGCTACAGCACTAATTGTGGCGCTACGAGGACCTGCCTTAGACCTTCTTCAGTCCATTCCTTCAGTCTACCAACAGAATTACCAGCATCTAAGTCAAACTTTAGAACTGCGCTTCGGAGACCATTACAGACAAGAAGTATTCAGAACTCAAGTCAAATCGAGAGTTCAAAAACCTGGCGAGAGTCTACAAGAATTCGAATCGGAAGTTAAAAGGCTAGTGAGTTTGGCGTTTCCTGCAGCTGGGGAAGACATGCAGGAATGGATGGCAGTATCTGCGTTTATTGATGGTCTCACAGATTCGAAGATCCAGGAAAACCTAAGAATGTCCAAGTTCAGACAAAGTAGCGAAGCCCTTGTCCGAGCATTAGAACTGGAAGCAATCTTTGGTGCCTCACGACCCAGAATACGAGCAGTGTCCATTGAAGACCCAAAAGATAAACAGTTGTCAAAAGAGGATGGTAGCTTCGAAGCCAAAATGAGTAATTTCATGGAGAGAATAAAGAAACTGTTACTAGAAGATAGAAAAATGGGGAACGATTCCAGACAAACACCAACACCGAGAAACCGAGTAAAATGCTACAGGTGCCAAAAGCTTGGACACATGCAATGGGATTGTAGACTAAGGATGTCCTTTCCATCTGGGGATCATTCTCAACGCTTTTCAAGGTCTTGAGACGCCAGCCCTAATAACAAACAGGAACCAACTAGTACGGAAGGGAGGATGCTGGCTAGTAATGACGAAGCCCCCAGAGTTGTGTACATAAAATCATTGGGCAGTCATTATAGAGGATTAAAATTCGAAGGACAAATTAATGGAGAATTGAAAACCATTACTTTTGATACGGGTGCTGAAGTTTCCATAATTAGAAGAAAATTAGTCAAGTCTCGGGCAATTCAACCGCTCACTAGAAACCTGTCACTACGAACAGTCACCGGCGAATCTGCACCAGTTCAAGGAGAAGCTATGGTTGAGCTCACTTTTGGATCTACCACCTTCAGGCACAAAACATTAGTCGCCGATATAGAAGATGATTTTATTTTGGGAATGGATTTGATCGGCCAACATGGTTTCTCCTTTGATCCTTCCATGAACATCCTTAAATTTGGTAATGAAGAAATTGTCCTAACAACACAAGAAGAATCCGATGCCGTTAAGATCCTGGCCACAACCCCAGTGAGGATTCCTGGAAGTACTGAGAAGATCATTTGCGGAAGATTAGAAACAAACCCTGGGTGCTGCGTTGGGCTAACACGTAATTTCATTGGAGATAAACCAGAAAGATTTCTTGTTGGAAAGACTCTAGTAAGAACAAATGGAGACATTATGATAAGAATTGCCAATGTTTCTTCCGAAACAGTAAAAATAAAAGAAGGAGACATTATTGGAGCTCTCGAACCAGTGAAGCAAATATTGAACTGTGACCTACCAGATAAGCGACATTTTGTGAAATCTAAATTAGATACAGACACCTTGATGCAGACCTTGGCGAAATCATGGAAACATCTCAATCCAGATAGACTTCAAGAAGCCACAGATTTCATTTTGAAAGAAGCAGACGTATTTGTGATGGACAATCAAACCGGACGAACCAGCTTAATTCAACACAAAATTGATACTGGATTGGCACACCCAATTAGACAACCACCACGACGTATGCCAGTAGCGAAGCAACAGGAAGTGGAAAACCAAATTGATAAAATGCTTCAAGAGGGAATCATTGAAGAGTCAAATAGTCCATGGTCCGCGCCAGTAGTATTGGTTACGAAGAAAGATGGGAGTCTTAGATTTTGTGTGGACTACCGAAAGCTTAATGACGTCACCAAGAAGGACAGCTTCCCTCTCCCAAGAATAGATGATACACTAACAACTCTATCGGGCTCCAAATGGTTTTCCACCTTGGATCTCAAAAGTGGATACTGGCAAGTGGCAATACATGACGATGACAAAGAGAAAACTGCCTTCAGTACCGGAAGCGGACTATACCAGTTTAATGTAATGCCTTTCGGATTGTGTAATGCTCCAGCTACGTTTGAGCGACTGATGCATCTTGTTTTGCGAGGCCTTACATGGAGAACTTGCCTGGTATATTTGGATGATGTCATGATTATGGGAAATTCGTTCCAAGAACATCTCAATAACCTGAAAGAAGTTTT
Organism: Ceutorhynchus assimilis; assembly: GCA_917834065.1. Taxonomy (NCBI): domain Eukaryota; kingdom Metazoa; phylum Arthropoda; class Insecta; order Coleoptera; family Curculionidae; genus Ceutorhynchus; species Ceutorhynchus assimilis. Next base: position 32,445,089 of record OU892287.1, on the reverse strand, counting down.
TGACCGCTTCCGGAATGCCAACTTGAAACTCAATCCAAATAAGTGTTTCCTATTTCAAAAGAAAGTGGAATTCTTAGGTCACGTGGTATCTGAAGAGGGCATAAAAGTTATGGAAGGAAAAATAGATGCTGTCAGGGACTGGCCAAAACCACGCGACAAACATGAACTAAGGAGTTTTCTAGGATTATGTTCTTATTATCGAAGATTTGTGGAAGGATTCGCCAATATAGCTGCTCCACTTCATCGATTAACAGAAAAGAAATCAACATTCAATTGGACCCAAGAATGCGATTCCGCATTTAGAAAATTGAAAGGAGCATTATGTACGAGCCCAGTGTTGTCCTATCCTGATCACAAAGGCATGTTGATTTTGGACACAGATGCAAGTAACACCAGTGCTGTCCTTTCACAAATCCAAAATTCACAAGAACATGTCGTAGAGTACTACAGCAGAACATTATCAAAGCCGGAACGAAATTATTGTGTCACCAGAAGAGAGTTACTTGCCATAGTAAAAGCAGTCGACCATTTTCATAAGTATCTCTACGGACGCAAGTTTCTAATTAGAACAGATCACGCAGCTCTAAAATGGCTTTTAGAAATGAAAACTCCTGAAGGACAGCTTGCTAGATGGATTGAGAAATTGCAGCAATACGATTTCCAAATTAAACATCGACCTGGAAACCTGCATAAAAATGCTGACGCTCTGTCCAGACGGCCATGTAAAGAAGATTGCAAGCATTGTCAAAGAATCGATATACATGAGAAAAACACTAGTCCAGTTGTAAGAAGAACGGGCCTGATCGTCGATGACAAATGGACTACCAAACAAATGAGAGAAGATCAGGAGGTAGACCAGGACATCGGGCAAATTCTACATCTTAAAGAAAATGATGAATGTAGGCCAGAATGGGGGGAAGTGTCAAACAAAAGCTTGATTTACAAGGCGTTGTGGGCCCAGTGGAACTCTCTGGCCGTAGAAAATGGTTTGCTCAAAAGAGTTTGGGAAAGTGCCGATGGGAAATCCACTAAGAGCCAACTGGTTATCCCAAAAGACCGAGTGGAAGATGTATTAAAAGAAATACACGACGGAACCTCAGGGGCACATTTCGGAGTTAACAAGACTTTGGACAAAATTCGGGAACGTTTTTACTGGGTTCACTACCATGAAGACGTTAAAAGCTGGTGCCGAAAATGCGACATCTGTGTTACCAGTAAAGGCCCTAAACTAAGATCTCGGGAGCCCATGAAACAGTACAACGTTGGTCTTCCATTTGAAAGAATAGCGATAGATGTAGCAGGACCGTTCCCAGAGTCAGAGCGTGGTAACAAATACATCTTAGTTATCATGGATTACTTCAGTAAATGGCCAGAAGTTTTCGCTATTTCCAATCAAGAAGCCATCACTGTTGCCCAGGTGCTAGTGGACGAAGTTTTTAGTCGTCATGGTGTGCCACTAGAGTTACATTCAGACCAAGGACGAAACTTCGAATCTGCCATCTTTAAGAAAGTTTGTGAGATCATGGGCATTCGTAAGACAAGGACAACACCTTTACACCCGCAGTCTGATGGCATGGTAGAACGATTCAATAAGACCATAGAGGAACACCTGACAAAAGTGGTCGCAAGAAACCAGCGAGATTGGGACAAGCATCTGCCTCTATTTTTAATGGCTTACAGAGCAGCTGTTCACGAGTCAACAGGTGAAAGTCCAGCCAGAATCGTTTTTGGAAGGGAACTCAGGTTACCTTGCGATCTGATGTTTGGGATACCTGAAGAAGAACGAAAAGAAATTCGAGACTATGCCGACGAAGTAAGGGCACGACTTCTGGGTATCCATGATTTTGCTCCGGAGCATATTCAACTAGCCAGTGACCGGATGAAGACCAGATACGATCTGAAAGCTAATTCAGCCGGATTTTAAGAAGGTGATTTGGTGTGGCTGTATAATCCAGCTAGAAAGAAAGGAGTATCGTCGAAATTGTCTTCAGCATGGGAAGGACCCTACAAAATAATCAAGAGGATCAATGATTTGGTTTATCGGGTCCAACGCAACACCAGGAGTAAGATGAAAGTTGTACATCTGGACAGATTGGCGAAATATCATGGGCGCGAAGTTGATCGGGACGATCAACCTTAAGAGGAGGGCAGTGTCACAAAAATGCTAAACGTCCGCCAGGCTGTCAAGAATCGATGGCGAAGATACTAGAATCTAGAGAATTATTCTACTTCAATCTGGAAAATAAAATTATCGTGTGTATTCTAGATTTTACAGGAATAGATTTAGGGATATATAAGAAGGCCGGCATTGATTTGTAAGTTTAGTTTCAGTTCGACTGTGATACGATTTAAATAGTGATTGTAAAGAGTTTAATTGTTGAGTTTGTTAATAAAGTAATTAGTGTCAGAGTGTTTTGTTAAGTGGAATAAATTATTGCTGTGTTAATTGGACTTTGATTTTTGAAATAAACGAAACGAACAACGAACCCAAGATTTTTGTCAGCAGGCAACCCAAAGCCGCGACAATATAAATCTTTATTTATCCCATATTGACGTTTAAAAATGACATTATTGAACGCATAACAATAAAGGTAAGTAGACGTTTATCACCTCAGTGATTTAAAATATTTTTAACTCACTCTCGGCATTTTAAGTCACTCTGTCCATTTAAAAATCTGAAACCTCAGTGATTTCAAATATTTTTAACTCACTCTCAACATTTTTCTTTGTACTTTATTTTTCAAATTTCCACAAAATGGGATAAAATTTTGTATACATCACGTGAGTTAAAATGTTTATTCATTCAAAGAAAATTAACCCACTCGCTAGGGCTCGTGGGTTAAACTTTCTTCTCATGAATAAACATTAATTTAACTCACTTGGTGTATAAATAACTATTATCAAAACAAACTGAAATAATAGTTAGTTATACACCAAGTGAGTTAAATGAATGTTTATTCATGAGAAGACAGTTTAACCCACGAGCCTTAGCGAGTGGGTTAATTTTTTTCGAATGAATAAACATGTTAACTCACGTGATGTATACAAAATTTTATCCTATTTTGATGGACATTTAAATTAATAGGAATCAAATTATAAAAAGAATTCATTAAGCAGCATATGAAAACGTCTAAATATTGAAATTGGTGGTTGCTAGGGTATAACTAGTTGTTTGTTTGTATTTGCAGCAGATTTTATACTGGTAGAGTGACTTAAAAGACCGCGAGTGAGTTAAAAATATTTTAAATCACTGAGGTGATAAACGTCTACTTACCTTTTTATTATGCGTTCAATAATGTCATTTATAAACGTCAAAATTGGATAAAATTATTTACTAAGTAATAACGCTTTCCTAGCATAATTCCAAAATTAGCTACCTTTCAAACTTACACTTAAAAAAATAGTCAGTGAAAGTTCAGGCCTAAATTCAGCAGACCTACCACAACAAAATAAAATAAAATTCTTTAATAAGTCTAAGAGCCAGTAACATTTTCGCGTAAAAAGTTCCCGATGGAAAATTTCTTTCTTGAACGATGTAGTATCGATGACCCGTGATCGAAAACCAGTCTGGCAGCATTTCTGGGCAGCATGTAGCGGGGAAGTTTGCCCAAAGTGCAAAAAAAAATAAAAATTTCGAAAAACTTGACGAAAGATGTAATTGCTTGGTTTTTGTCTAAATTAAGAGAGCGTTGATTTCACAAAAATCAACCATAAACAGAACACAGTACTGTCAGATTTGAACGCCATTGACGTCCCTAATTTAAACAAAAACCAGGTGTCAGCAAGTATTCCGAATTTATATTTTTTTTTGCACTTTGGAGGCGTCTAGCAAGATTTTAAACCCGTGAAAACCGGGTGGCATTATTATAGCCTTGTCAATTTTGTTGACCATAAAATTCTACAACTTTGCCCTAATTTAGCCGATCTCGTACTTCTCACCGTTTCCGAGATTCCAATGGTAGACCAAGAAAAAAAGAAACCCAATGTATACATACCTTTGGATCACTGGAAGTTGGTCCAACTTTTAACCATATTATATGTCTAGAAAATCCATCAATACACCCATTTATATATAATCCATATGGCTTTAATTTATCATAGGATTCTAAACGCTCAAGAAAATTTGGGCCATTGCTGTAGTATTGCCTGCGTCGTAATCGCTTTCTACTCCGTAGGTCAACTCCTTCCGGATCCAAAACCTGTAGTAACTCTCTAACTACCTCCTGTGTTACAGTTAAGTTATGCTGAATACACCTGAGGTACATCCACTTATATCCATGTAATTGCCCAAATTGTTGTATTTCCCTTTCAAGAAATCGCACAACGTCTTCAATTGGGGAGACATTTTTTCTTCGGAAAAGACGCAAATTTAGACAATTTACGTTTAAGAGTTCGTAAGGGCATTCTTATATTATGAATAGATATGTTTTAGAAATGCCACAATTTCTTTATTATGAAATCCAAGCGAAAAGTACTTTTCAATGAGGGTGTTAACTTCTACCTAAAATCAAATAAAGACAAATAGAAAAAGGTAACACGTGTTATTATTCTAAAAACTACTTCCAGGCAGTTCCACTACCTAATACCCCAACTAAAGACCAAAAGGTGAAAATTTATAATCGGATTTTAAATTTCACAATTTTTTGAACATCATGTTTGACTGAACCCAGGATTGAATATGCATGGGCACTTTCCAAAATTCACCGGTTTCTGAACCGGTGCGATACCGGTTTAATAGTTTACTCACCAAACCGTTCCAAAATGTACCGACTTTTTACCGGTTGAACCCGATCGTTCGTTCCAAAATTGACCGGAATGATCAGCTGTTCAAAACCGGTGAGGCACCGAATCCACCGGGAATTTTTGTCGGTTTTTTCGGTTGAAGGTTTATTGACACTTTTTTTTTGACGTACATTAATTTAATTGCTTTGAATGGGCACTATTGGCAGTCTATTGTTAAATTGCTGCTTGCAGATGGCAGAATAAAAAAATGTTTGTGCGTGGGCGTCATTATGAAATCGACAAACCAAATACTCAGCTCACATAATCTACAAAAATCGTACTGAAAACTACCGTTTGTTGACTGTTAAAAATAATAAAAATACATACCAACCTCACTGCATCCCACAAAAAAATCCATTCCAAAAAATAATAAGCAACACCACCAAACTTTGACACCAAAGCGTTCCAAAATGCACCAGAGAGATCTTGTAACCGGACTTGCATCTGACTTTTACCGGAATTTTTGGACAGCTACCGGTTTATTTAACCGGTCAATTTATCCGTGAAATTTGGAAAGTGCCCCATTTAATGGAGAGGTATCTATAAATAACAATACTTACCTCGTCTTCGGAGTCACCCATAGCAAATTGTAGAGAACGTACTGCAACACTAAAACTACGAAAAACGAATGGAGAAGTAATTTCTAATTTCTTCCAAAACGCAGACTAAACACAGTGCGACTGATGACTGAAGTAAATCGAAAGATGACTGTTTATACGCATCTAATATTCCGACTACTATAAAGCCTAGTACCACAGCCTCCTATACTTAACAAGCCATGAAGTTGGAAATGACGGCAACGTCGCGTATGGTGCTATTTTGTTATTGGGTTATGTGTTTCTGTGTATTGCTTTCATTGTGTATTGTTGCAATTTAGTATTTTTATGGGCATTATTGACGAAAAAGTGGATAGAAACACACCAATATATTGCCCATATTTAGTTGATACCTGTTCCTTTGTGCTTTGATTGCAAATTTTTAGCAAATGGGTACAGGAGCAAAAATGAAGGTAAGGTAAAACAATAAAAACAATATTAATATTTGTCTGCAAGAGCATAGGTCTCGATATATTACCTAAGATATTTAAACTTGTTCCAGATGCAATGAAACTACTGTGTTCCTGGGTGCAAATCGAACTATTAGGAGTTCCTTAAAAACTGAAGAAATGCAAACATTTTTATTTCCAAAAAAATTCTGAAGTGCAAAAAATGTGGATGAAAGCAATACACCAAGATAATTATACCCGAGATTATACAATAACGAAAAATTCTGTGGTGTGTTGTAAACATTTTGAAGAAACCGAAATAATTAGATTTGAAACAAACAAGGATAAAGGCGTAGTTCGAGAGTTCAAACTAAAACGTCCAACTCTTAAAAGTAGGTACCTCTTATTTTCGAAAATCAGCTCAAGTATTTGAATGGTCTTGCCTTCCGAAAAAATCCCGAAGAAAGAAAAAGTTAGATTTTCAAAAGACATACTGAAACATAGGCCTATAACACTTTAGACTCATCTAGAAATATATTCATTTAAATCAATTATTTACTGTTCTTATTTACACAAATAGTTAAATTATTCATTGAATTACTGTTTTTGGCCCTTTAGTACAATAAATTATGTATTTTTTGTGATTCATATTAATAAAATAAAAAATATATATTTATACAAACAAACACCACCAGCACCACTTGGCGGTAAGATTGCGGTGTTGCCTTTTTAACTTCATGGCTTGTTAAATGTAGGGGGCTGTGCTAGTACTCATAACTGCGAAATTCGCATTTTTGTGACATTGCGTTGACAATCTGACGTTTTATGCATGTATCAAACGTCAAATTGTCGAACCAATGTCAAAAAAATGCGAATTTCGCAGTTATGAGTACTAGGCTTAAGTCGGAATTCCGACTTATAAAGCCTAGTACTTATAACTGCGATATTCGCATTTTTTTGACATTGCTTCGACAATTTGACATTTGATACACGCATATAAAACGTCAATTTGTCAACGCAATGTCAATAAAATGCGAATTTCGCAGTTATGAGTACTAGGCTTTAGTCGGAATCACCTTATTCACAGCCTCCTATACTTAACAAGCCATGAAGTTGGAAATGACGGCAACGTCGCGTATGGTGCTATTTTGTTATTGGGTTATGTGTTTCTGTGTATTGCTTTCATTGTGTATTGTTGCAATTTAGTATTTTTATGGGCATTATTGACGAAAAAGTGGATAGAAACACACCAATATATTGCCCATATTTAGTTGATACCTGTTCCTTTGTGCTCTGATTGCAAATTTTTAGCAAATGGGTACAGGAGCAAAAATGAAGGTAAGGTAAGGTAAAACAATAAAAACAATATTAATATTTGTCTGCAAGAGCATATAGGTCTCGATATATTACCTAACATATTTAAACTTGTTCCAGATGCCATGAAACTACTGTGTTCCTGGGTGCAAATCGAACTATTAGGAGTTCCTTAAAAACTGAAGAAATGCAAACATTTTTATTTCAAAAAAAATTCTGAAGTGCAAAAAATGTGGATGAAAGCAATACACCAAGATAATTATACCCAAGATTATACCAATAACGAAAAATTCTGTGGTGTGTTGTGTGTTGTAAACATTTTGAAGAAACCAAAATAATTAGATTTGAAACAAACAAGGATAAAGGCGTAGTTCGAGAGTTCAAACTAAAACGTCCAACTCTTAAAAGTAGGTACCTCTTATTTTCGAAAATCAGCTCAAGTATTTGAATGGACTTGCCTTCCGAAAAAATCCCGAAGAAAGAAAAAGTTAGATTTTCAAAAGACATACTGAAACATAGGCTATACGCTTTAGACTCTAGAAATAAATATATTCATTTAAATCAATTATTTACTGTTCTTATTTACACAAATAGTTAAATTCTCGGTTAAATTATTCATTGAATTACTGTTTTTGGCCCTTTAGTACAATAAATTATGCATTTTTTGTGATTCATATTAATAAAATAAAAAATATATATTTATACAAACAAACACCACCAGCACTTGACGGTAAGATTGCGGTGTTGCCTTTTTAACTTCATGGCTTGTTAAATGTAGGAGGCTGTGCCTTATTCTGACTTATATGTCAGATTCCGACTTATAAGTCAGAATTCCGACTAAAGCCTAGTACTCATAACTGCGAAATTCGCTTTTTTTTGACATTGCGTTGACAATTTGACGTTCTATGCGTGTATCAAACTTCAAATTGTCGAAGCAATGTCAAAAAAATGCGAATTTCGCAGTTATGAGTACTAGGCTTAAGTCGGAATCATCTTATTCCGACTTATAAGTCGGAATTCTGACTTATAAGTCGGAATTTAATACGGGAAAAAGAAAATCACAAAGTGGCCCTTCTACGCTTTCGTAAATTTTGGCAGATTAACAAACAAATGATTTTAGAGGATATGAAGTACGGAGCGAAATGAGCGAGCTCGATATGCTCTCCCGACGTATTTACGAATGCGAAAATTTTGCTCGAAACGCTCGAAAAAGAATAACCGAACGACATTTAGCAATTTCGAGGCTTCGAGCGCACGGTGTGCACAGATCGAATAAACGAACGCGTCTTGAACCAACGTGAAAAGTTTTGCTCGTAAAGCGAAAAATATAAACGAACGGCAAATAACAATTTTCGGGAGCACGGTGCGCACAGATCGAATAAACGAACGCAGCGTAAATTGTAATAAATAAAAAACAGCCAACACTCAACAGGTCGGTCAGGTGCTGTTTTTTGTTTTTTTTTGAAGATGGGCGACGACACTGGAAATATTTTACCAAGTTTATATGAATATTACACCTCTGCTGAAGGAATACACAGTGGCCTAAACTCTGACAATCCAGATTTCTTATTGAATGGTAAAAAAATAACAATTTTTAGTGGGGCTCTGCATTATTTCAGGGTCCATCCGCAGTATTGGAGGGATAGATTGAAAATGTACCGCGCTGCGGGGCTAAATTGTGTGGAAACTTATGTGCCCTGGAACGTCCATGAGCCTGAAGATGGCCAATTTGATTTTGGTCAAAATGCAAAGGACAATGATTTTAGTTTATTTCTGGATATTGTGAAATTCCTTAAAATGGCTCAAGAGGAAGATCTTTTAGTTATATTGAGACCAGGGCCTTATATTTGTGCAGAATGGGACTTTGGAGGGTAAGGAGTTTTTTTTTAAGGTGGTGTATAGGAGTCTGAGCGCTCGGTAGGGCCCATATCTACATCCTTCAATAGGTATCTTTTTATTACTCTAGAGTACAATATTATTCTCATTCATCAATAAATACAAAATCTAAACCTAGATCTAAACACTAAAATGCTAAATACAGTGTGATTTTTTTAGGGGACTGGATGCTCGTCGGATAATCGGAATGATAGTGTTTTCATTTCTATTCCGATGATCGGGCTATTAGTTTCTTTTGTTATTCGCAAAATAATTTAAGAATTTACCTATCACTTAACATATTATTTTCGGACTATTAGGATTTACTCATATTATTCCGAAAATTATTTATGGTTTGAAATAGGTTAAAGGTTCCCTTGGCCTTAATTTATGTTATATGTTGATACCTAGTCAGGTGATTTGTAAATATCAGTGCAAGTCGAGGCGCAAGTATTAAGAGAGTAGAATTAGAATTATTACTCGAATTATTACAACACTATATGGAATCAAAAAATATGTTAGAACATGGGAAAAGTTTCAATTCCTATAATGAAGACAGTTGAAAAGGAGTTACTAAATCCCTATATAAAAGATGCTAAAAAATTGCAAAAAGTTGTCCCAAAAATGCCAACAGGCTAAGGCAGAATTGGTATATCTACTACGTATTAGAATATACTTGCCATCAGGGTGGTAATAGTATTTTACATTATTAGCCAGGTAAAACAGTTTTTACTGGCGATTGAAGGAAATGACTAGCGAGCCGCCAGGCGAGCTTGTCACCTTCAAGAGCCAGTAAAAACTGCTACCTGGCGTATAATGTACAATAATTTATTTGTTACTCATTTGTAAAAGATATAGGGACAAATAAAAAATCAATACATAACAAAAATTTGAAATTTATATGTTTTTCCTTGATTTTTTCTCACAGAAGTTTTGGTAGTTGGTATAACTATGAGAATGATACGTTGTTAAGACGTTGTTTCTAGTTATAAATAGGTTTTTTGACAGATTTCCATTTTGCAATTTTTTTCCAGAAATGAATTTATTACAAGATATTATTAATGAAGCTGCAGTCGTAGCCAACAGTTTATCACCAGAAAAGTCTCCCAGAAGGTACCTACAAGCAATTATTCTTGTGATAAAACCGATTTTTCAAAAACAAATAATTCTACTGACTTGTAAAAAGTTTTTACAGTTTAGCTGTCAATTTTACAAGTCAGTAGAGCCAGTAGCTCGTAAAAATCAATTTTCGCTGGTTATGTTTAGACTTGATAAGTGACGTTTTACAAATGAGTGACAAATAAAAGATTTAAATCACTTAGCAAAGGCATGCGAAAAGCAAGGTCAGTACCTATACATAATTATACAGTAAAGACAATACTTCTTGAATCACAATATCAGTCAAAGATAATTGTATTTTCGGAAGGTGTGAAAAAAAAAGGGGCAAGCTGATTTTTTCAGAATTGTTCAAAAAGGCTGGGTGTTCTTAGTTTAAAAACACCGGATTCAGAAACTTTCCTCTTCCGCGCCCTTAACTATAGGGGTTATTTCTCAACACTGTGCTACAATGGAATTTTTCGAGGAATTTTTGGTCTCTAATTAGGCAAATAGGCAATCCAACAACCTGTCAAACTCCAACTACCACGCCAACTACTTTTTACTTTTTTCTATAAACATAAAAATGTTCGAAATAATGTGAGTAGATGCTATTAGTCCAAAAATAATAATTTATTTATTTTTTATTTATTTATTAGCAATAGCAATAGTTACAATACAATTATAATTCTATGATATACAAATCGTAGACATATTATGTACTTGAGATAAAAATATTCAAATTTAATTTACTTAAAAATTTAATGCAATACCTACACATAGTTATATCAATCTTAATACAATTTCCTAATACTGCTAACATTATTAGATGCACAATGGTATTTATAATACTGTGTGTGCACCCCATTAAACTTAATTCATTTAAAATATTTTATTTTGAGGTTTGTACTTTCATTTAATATTTTAGGTTTTAATACAATTTAACAAATAACAATTTCAACATTTCAGATGTAATTTCTTTGTACAATAAATTTCTTCCTATCTTCAAATATACCAATAATTGTTTGTTTGTACTTTTTATATCACATAATTAATCCTATATCCACTATCAACAATCCATTTTGTTAAGGGTTTTTTAATTTTGCAATATGTTTTTTGTTTAAAGCTATCAGGTAAGTCATTGTAAACCTTTGGACCCACACAGTAAATGTGATTTTGACAGGCTGTGTGCTTGGGGTTCTGCAGTTCAACCTTTCCTTGAGTGGCACTTCTTGTATTTTGTCCGTGTTTTAAATTTTCTTTGTAGTAGTTGTTCTTTATCATGAATCTCAGGACTGATTTTAAATAAAGCTGTTCTATGGTTAGAACATTACTATCTTTGTGAGTAAGAGCTGTAGGATATCTTTTTTTCTTAAACAGCATAGTCTTTATAATCCATCTTTGGGATACCTGTAATTTTGATAGTGTTGTTGTGCCTGCATTCCCCCACAACACCAAACCATAGTTTATCATGGACTCCACTAACGCACAATAAATTGTCTTTAACGTTTTTAATGTAAGCATTTTTCTTAGTTCATAGAATTTGTGTATTAGTTTCCTTACTTTTGCAGTTATATACTCAACATGTTCTTTCCAAGTTAGTTTTTCATCCAAAATAACTCCAAGGTATCTTAGGCTAGACTTTCTTTTTATGATCATATCACACTCACAATGTAGGCCCAAATCACATTTTGAATCATGAACTTTGATGCACTCGAAATCCGGCAGTGAGCGAGAGGAAAGCGAAAAAGCCACAAAATTGGTTTTCTCTACATTAAGGGAAAGTAAACTTTCATCCAACCAGTTCTTAATTTTTTGTAATGCTTTTTCTGCCTTTAGCTTAGTAATTCCCCAGTCGTTACCACTTATTATAATACTTGTATCGTCAGCAAAGCAATAGGTATTAATATTCTCATCATCAAGCTGCTCCATTATGCCATTTATGTAAATGTTGAATAACAAAGTTGAGAGCACTGTACCTTGTGGCACACCAAATTCTACCTGCAATGCATTACTTTCTTGTCCAGAGACAACTGTGGTTTGTTTCCTCTCAGCCAGATACGACTTAATAAAGTTATTTGGAATACCCCTGACTCCCACACTCTCTAATCGTTTCAATAAAATTTGGTGCTCCACAGTGTCAAACGCTTTTCTCAAATCCAAAAAAACCCCTACCACTTTTTTCCCCTGATCTAGATTTTTAAGTATCTCTTCTGTAACCTTTACAAGAGCATTTTCAGTATTTGCATGATCCCTGAAAGCAAATTGATTTGAGTTGAGAAGGCAATTTTTCTCTAAAAAGGTGTTTAATTTTCTCCTAAAGCATTTCTCAATGATTTTACTCACTGTACTAGTCAAAGAAATTGGTCTATAGTTATTTAATAATTTTTTATCACCTTGCTTGTATAAGGGTATGATTTTAGTATTTTTCAATATATCAGGGAAAATACCAGCAGCAAATGATAGATTTGTTATGTGCTTAAGCGGAATGCTGAGATTTTCTTTAAAAGTTTTTATTACATTAGATGAAATAGCATCATTTCCACCCTTTACCCCATTCTTAAGGCTCATCACTTCTCTAATTATATCATCACTTGTCACAGGACTCAAAAAGAACGAGTTTTCACTCCTCCTCTCCCTCACACCATGATTCCGAGCGCCTCCAGTAATCTTTCCTGCCAAATGTTTTCCTATATTACAAAAATAAGAATTGAATTCATTCGCAATCTGTTTTTTGTTTGTTATTTCCGAATTTACCTGGTTATTAATTGCTTTTATTTCTGACCTACAGACCTGATCATTGGTGGCCTCCCTAATCACATTCCATAGTTTTTTTGAATCATTTAAATTTCTTTGAGCTAATAATTTGTAATAAGTATACTTTGAATTTTTTATTAACTTACCCAAAATTTTTCGATATTCTTGATACCTATTCAAAATTATAAAATTGTTGGGATTCAAGGTAGTTTCCTTTTTAAGGCGGTTTCTATTTCGAATTGACAATAAGAGCCCACCAGTGATCCAAGGCTTCAATTTCTTCTTCCTGTTTGGTATTGTTTTTATAATTGTTGATTCCATAATCATATTTTTTAATTTGTTCACAAATATATTTGTACACAATTCTACATTATTCTCCTGCAAAACCTCACCCCACCGCTCACCCTCAATTTTTTTTGCCAGAATTTTATGATTTATTGATTTGTAAGTATTATTATTATCTAAGTTGTTAAAGGATGTTTGTAACCGAATGTTAAGCAGAATGGGGTGATGATCAGTGAGATCATTTTCCAAAATCACAGCCCTAATATTGCTAAGAAGGTCACTCTTACATTTAATAAAAAAGTGATCTAAACAGGTACCTCCATTTTCAGTAACTCTTGTGGGTTTATTTATTGCACTTACAAAACCATGCCCCTGTAATAAAGTCAAGTAGTTATTTGTCGAGTCAGATTCCTTAGATAACAGATCTATATTAATGTCACCAGCAAACACATACACTCTGTTTTGATCCATGCTTGATTGCTGCAGTAGTCTTTCCAAATTTTCAATAAGTTCTTCTTTTGTAACGGCAAAACATCTGTATGTAGCAAGGATCTCCACAAATTTTTGGTTTTTTTGGAGTGTGACTTTGATAATTTTTAACTTATTATCTTGGATTATCCTATCTTCAATGTGGAGGTCACTTTTGACATAGATTATGCTCCCATCACATCGGTTAAGACTACTTTCATTGAAGAACAATCTGTAGCCAGGTATGTTAAAGTCATTTGTGCAGTACACATTGTGGGTTTCCGACATAATTATAACATCAAAGGACTTACCTAGTGATTCAAGGAACACCAAAAATTGATCGAAATTTTGGTATATACTACGTATGTTGACATGCATAATATTAATATCACTTGTTTTATTGTCAAAGTAGTTTATTTGGCATAAGCTGTCACATTCCCTTGTTTCCAGGATATTATTATAATCATCCAGAATATCATTCAGCTCCATGAATGCAAAATTAGTTTATTTAGGGTTGTATTACTGATTTATATGATTTATTGGAGTTTTTCAAGATCGGAGTCGCATCTTATTTTAAGGGCCTGGTCAGTTTCGTTAATTTTAAGAAAAATTGTTCCATTGATATAGAAGGCTGCCTTATAGTTTTTTTGTTTCCTTAAATCCCTTGTTTTTTTGAAAAGCATCCTTTTTGCCACTGGCATGTCCTCATTAAAGAATATTTTTTTGTCATCCCCGTCCAAGCCACATTGCTTTGTAGATATACCTTTTATGTCCTTTATTCTCCTAAGTACATCCTTTTTAGCTTGCTCATTGTTCATTTTCAGTAAGATTGGCCCTTCTCCTTGTTTATCCACCCTGAAACACTCCAAAATTTCACTATTTGCCGTTTGCAGTTGCATGGCTACAAAAATCTTTTTAATAGTTCCTACTGTGTCTAGCCTGGTTTGTTTTGGGACCCCTGCAACTATCAGGTTTTTAGATTTTTCAGTGACCTCAAAAGCATCCATTCGGCCTTCCAACGACTGCAGCCGCTTCTTCAACTCCTCGTTTTCCTTTTTAAGGACTTGATTTTCCATCAGAGCGCCCTCGAACACTCGCTTTTGGTCCTCGAAAGCATCAGACATAAATTGAATTGAGGCCCCAAATTCAGTAATTTTTTTATCAATTTTCTGCTCAAATGGGCCCAGGTAGCTTTTAAATGATTCCTTAATAATCTCCCTAAGCCTTTTTTCGTCCATTTCCAAACAATTGTCCGATTTTTCGCTGTTTTTTCGTGTTGTGCTTGGTGGTCTAACCTCACTCTTGCCAATATCACAACAGACAAATTTTTTTCCACTATTATGTTTAGCTACCCTGGCTGAACAGCTAGGATGGTATTTCTCCTCACAGTTTTCACACTCACTAAACTCTGAGACGTTTTTCTTACAATAATTACACTTATTTTCACTGTTTTTTACTTGGCGAAATTTTTGCTTATCACCCATTTCCCAACCTCAAATTGACATGACATGATAAATGAACATGTTGCGGAATAATAACAAAATAAACTAGTAACCCGATAATCGGAATAGAAACAAAATAGCTATTTATATAACAAGTACATAAAGTAAGGCTTTATTGTACAAATAATTTTATGGCCGAGCGAGCTTGCGAGCGAGGCTATTAAATAATGAGTCAATAAAGCCTGTTTATGTATGCGTTATATACATGATTTTATGTACGATTGCGACTGGTTTTTGTTAAAAATTAAAAAAATCTAATGAAAAAAGTAAAATTCGCGTAGGTATACCTGTTTCACCTTGGCAGGTTGTCAAGACCTGTTTCACCTTGGCAAGTTGTCAGGACCTGTTTTACCTTGTAAGGTAGTCTAGGTAGGCAATAAACTAGCACTTTATTTTACTAGTAAAATAAAGTAGCACTTTATTTTACTAGTACAATAAAGTGCTACTTTATTGACGCAAAACTGTTCTATAAATAGCACTTTATTGGTCAATCGGACATAAACACTATTATTCCGATTATCGGACTAGCATCCAGTCCCTTTTTTTAGTGTGCAACATATGGGAATATTTTTTAGTAATAGCACAACCCAAATACAAACAAGGCCAAAAGTTAGTGCATGTCTGATAATCATATTAGGTGCACTTGGAATGGTTGCAAGTCAACCAGCATACAGGGTAGCTCAAACAATATCAAAGCTGTACTGTAATTTGTAAAGTACCATTATTTTAGAAAATTCAACAAAATGTTATAAAGAAAAGTTGTTTGGAATTAAAAGTTATGCCTAAATACCAAAACATAGCCTCCTAAGATTTTTTCAATTTTCTTTCGAAAAAAATCTATAATTTCTATATTTTTTTTATTTTTCATTTCCGCCCTTAACACTGTCAAAAATTAATTAAAATCAAATCAGTTTTACATAACTTTGTTGAAATTCAATTCAAGCATATTTGTAAAATTAACTTAGATTTTAATTTTTTTATGGAATCACAAAATTCATGTTTGTTGCAATATGATATTCAACACAACTTTAAAATGTCGCAATTTTTTTTTAACAAGTTAAAACATTACTAATGATAATATAAATATCAAAAAAACTCTCTTTAAGTAAATATTACTACAATTTTGATATTTTTTGAGCTACCTTGTATGTTGTTTGACTTACAACCATTCTAAGTGCACCTAATATGATTATCAGACATGCATTAACTTTTGGCCTTGTTTATATTTTGATTGTGTTATTAGTGTTATTACTAAAAAAAAATCCTATATGTTGCACACTTAAGTAATGACACTGTATATGACTAAATAATAATTGTAACTTTGAAATTACACTTATTGTAACATTAAACTGATACAACTATTGTAACTTCAAAACCCCACTTTCATGTGTCAAGAATATGGCAAATTATGATAGTTTTTGACGCAGGTGGTACATCAATGCAACAGAGAATAAACAATATTTTGCAAGATTTCAGTCAAATTATTGAATAAATTAATGAATAAAAACTAAAAATTTAAACGGAAAATTAGGTAATTGAAAACGCCCTCTGATTGGCTAAAGCCGATTTTGATGTGCTTGTTGCAGAGCTGGGCAAAGCCCTCAGTGAAAGAGCTTGAAGCACTAAGCCCTAAGCCCTTTCTCAAAGTGCTTTCAATTTCAAGCACAAATTCTTTTTTATTTTCAAAAGTGCTTCACAAGCACAAAGCCCTCAAAGTGCTTTATGCTTGGCAAGCACAAAGCCCCCAAAGTAATTTATAAGTGCTTGAAGCACATCAAAAGTGCTTGGGGTGCCTCAAAAAGGGCTTTGAAGCTCTTTAAATGTGCTTGAAGCTCTTTAAATATGCTTGAAGCTCTTTAAATGTGCTTGAAGCTCTTTAAATGTGCTTGAAGCTCTTTAAATGTGCTTGAAGCTCTTTAAATGTGCTTGAAGCTCTTAAAATGTGCTTGAAGCTCTTTAAATGTGCTTGAAGCTCTTAAAATGAGCTTGAAGCTCTTTAAATTTGCTTGAAACTCTTTAAATGTGCATGCAGATTTTTAAATGTGCTTGAAGCGAAGCCCTTTGAATATGCCCTGAAATCTTAGTACTCCTAACAATGCAAGTAAGCAATAAAAATACAAAAGCTTATTTACTCTCAATTCCCTCAGTTCATTTGACTAGAGAATCTGTATATTTTGCGAGATATTTTGTATTTTTTTGCAAATTACAATTACAATAATTGTGAATGGTAAATGGTATTGGTAACCAAAATAATTGTAAGTGGGTAATTTTTTTTTACATGGGATCCTATCCTTATACATCACAACAACTCAGGCTAATTTCATGAAATTACTAAAATTGTATTACTTGTCATTTTCTTTCATGTTAAAAGATGGCGTCAGTCACAAAAAAATTAGCATATCGATACTGTTATCGAAATATGGATTTGAAATATCGATGCCATTTGACGAGCACCGCTATTTTTAAAATATCGTACCTACCTATTGAGAATAGAAATATCGATAAGCGAGCGAAAATCTAAATTCTAGATAAATATCAATCAGAAAATTCGGTGGTATGCGGTAAGCATTCCGACACAGAATAGATATCAGAATTGAGCAACAAAACACATCGATTCAAAATTTTTAGGTGGGGGATAGGTTAAATGATGGTCAATTTAAATTTCTTTTAGAGTGCTTCAAGCCCTTTTAAAGTGCTTCAAGCCCTTTCAAAGTGCTTCAAGCCCTTTTAAAGTGCTTCAAGCCCTTTTAAAGTGCTTCAAGCCCTTTTAGAGTGCTTCAAGTCCTTTCAAAGTGCTTCAAGCCCTTTCAAAGTGCTTCAAGCCCTTTTAAAGTGCTTCAAGCCCTTTGGAAGTGCTTTAAGCTTCCAAAAGTGCTTCAAGCCCTCTAAAAGTAATTGAAGCTCATTGAAAGGGCTTCAATTACTTTTTTTCAATTCCAAATTACCAAGCACTTTTCTAAAGTAATTGACTTTGCAAGCCCCAATTACAAATATGTAAAAGGGCTTGAAGCACAGGCAGTGTTGTCGAAGCTACCGAAATTTCGGTATTTCTACCGAAATGGCAACAGACCTACCGAAATACCGAATACTGATGAATTTTTACCGATTTTCGACAATAATTACGATTCTACCAATTTTTTTACCGTTTTTCACCGAAAAATCAATTTTATCGTTTTTATTTTCGCCGATTTTTCTATCGATAGCTCATTGCAAAGCTATGATTTTTCTGATTTTAATGATATAAAGTTCGATAGGTTTATCTCTAACCGTTTTCGAGAAAAAAAATAATTTCGGTTTTTTTCATAAGAAGCAATGTGGGTCAGTTAAGTTAGCCCCCCCATAGAAAATTTCTGGATGAAAATTATCCTATAATTTTGCTCTCATTTTGCTCCATTTTGCTCCACTAATTTCGATTTTTGCTCCATTACAGTGGAGAGACTATGTGGCCTATTAGGTGGGGGGGGGGGGGGGGCTGAATTAACGCTAGCCCCCCCCCAGTGAAAATTCAGAAATTTGATCATGCTGATTTTGTTCTCCGAGTTTTGCTCCATTTTGCTCCACTATCGGCGAGTTTTGCTCGATTACCAGGAGAGACCTACAGAGCTCCCAAGAATCTCTCCCAGCCCCCCCCCGGTGAAAATTTTGAAATTTGATCATGCTCATTTTGTTCTCCGAGTTTTGCTCCATTTTGCTCCACTATTGGCGAGTTTTGCTCCATTACCAGGAGAGACCTACAGAGCTCCCAAGAATCTCTCCCAGCCCCCCCCCCGGTGAAAATTTTGAAATTTGATCATGCTCATTTTGTTCTCCGAGTTTTGCTCCACTATCGGCGAGTTTTGCTCCATTACCAGGACAGACCGACAAAGCTCCCAAGAATCTCTCCCAGCCCCCCCCCCCCCCCCCCGGCGAAAATTTTGAAATTTGATCATGCTCATTTTGTTCTCCGAGTTTTGCTCCATTTTGTTCTCCGAGTTTTGCTCCATTTTGCTCCACTATCGGTGAGTTTTGCTTCATTACCAGGAGAGACCTACAGAGCTCCCAAGAATCTCTCCCGGCCCCCCCCCCCGGTGAAAATTTTGAAATTTGATCATGCTCATTTTGTTCTCCGAGTTTTGCTCCATTTTGCTCCACTATCGGCGAGTTTTGCTCCATTACCAGGAGAGACCTACAGAGCTCCCAAGAATCTCTCCCAGCCCCCCCCCCCCCCCCGGTGAAAATTTTGAAATTTGATCATGCTCATTTTGTTCTCCGAGTTTTGCTCCATTTTGCTCCACTATCGGCGAGTTTTGCTCCATCACCAGAAGAGACCTACAGAGCTCCCAAGAATCTCTCCCAGCCCCCCCACCCGGTGAAAACTCTGAAATTTGATCATGCTCATTTTGTTCTCCGAGTTTTGTTCCATTTTGCTCCATGATCGGCGAGTTTTGCTCCATTACTAGGAATGACCTACAGAGCTCCCAAGAATCTTTCCTAGCCCCCCCCGGTAAAATTTTTTAAATTTGAACATTTGAGTTCCAAAGAATCTCTTCTTGCCCTCCAGTGAAAATTTTGAAACTTGAAATTACTCATACTGAGTTTTGCTCCATTTTGCACCATGATCAGCTCGTTTTGCTCCATGACGAACCGTTTTCGGATGCCACGCTTCGAGCGCTCAGCGCTTTCGAGTTAGTCCGAAGTACTCCGTCTACAATTTTACACATTCGAGCGAACAGAGTTTGGCGCTCTCAAGCTGCTCTCACTTTCCTCGCCTGTTTCTCCTGATGCGCCTTTATAACTGATTTTCAAGCGTTCGAGTGCAAAGCGCATTGAGTGTAATGGGCGTGAAATGCTCTAGGTGCTTCGCACACTGCATCCGAAAGCGGCTCTTGAATGAACTACACAGCTACCAGGAATCTCTCCTTGCAACGCGTGTGAAAATTTTGGAGTCTCTATATGCGCAATTTTGTTCTCCGAGTTTTGCTCCATGATCGGCGAGTCTTGCTCCATTACCTGGAATGACCTACACGCTCCTAAGAATCTCTCCTAGCCCTCCCACACCAGTGAAAATTTTATTTGATCATATTCATTCTGTTCTCCGAGTTTCGCTCCGTTTTGCTCCATGATCGGCGAGTTCTGCTCCATTATTAGGAGAGACCTACAGAGCTCCCAAGAAACTCTCTGAGCTGCTTTCGGGTGCCACGCTTTGAGCACTCAGGCGCTCTGAAGCTACTCTCATTTTCCTTGGCTCTTTTTTCTGATGCACCTGTAAATGATTTTCAAGCATTTGAGTGCAAAGCGCATTGAGTATAATGACCGTATTATTTGTTGTCCTTGTCTAGTCAACAGGCTATACTAGCTATTTATGTACCAAGGGGATTATGTAGATTATAATGCCCGAAGGCGAAACTAGCCCGAGGGCCTATGGCCCGAGGGATATATTTCGCCTGAAGGGCATTATAATCTTGAAATCCCCGTGGTGCATACAATGCTTTATTTTCTACTCGACACAATGTTTTTTCATCAATTTGTTATTAACAAAATCAGTTAAACTTGTGTGACAGAATATTGTTTTGTATTTTGACATGTACCTGTACCTGTGACCTGTACCTGTACCTGCGACCTGTACATAGAAACGAAATACATTAATATATCTATAAACATCTCATAAGGCAAGGCAACGGTGGTGGTCCTGTGGGTTAACGCGCTGGACTACATGGGAAACGTTGATGGTAGACCGGGTTCGAATCCTGGCTAGACCGAAAATTATTTTCGGTCAGACATTTAGTGGCTGCCTAGGGTAAAGTGCAAATTAATAGAACAACAACAACAAAAACACCTTAAGGTATTATAAGCGGGCGTTATAGATCATAACGCCCGCAAAAGCGGGCGTTATGGATCAGGTTGTTATAGGTGTGTTAACGTATTTCGTTTGCTAGGTATTATGGATCTATAATAGTAAAGTAGAAAATAAAGGTGTTTTTGTTGTTGTTGTTCTATTAATTTGCACTTTACCCTAGGCAGCCACTAAATGTCTGACCGAAAATAATTTTCGGTCTAGCCAGGATTCGAACCCGGTCTACCATCAATGTTTCCCATGTAGTCCAGCGCGTTAACCCACAGGACCACCACCGTTGCCTTGCCTTATGAGATGTTTATAGATATATTAATTTATTTCGTTTCTATGTACAGGTCGCAGGTACAGGTACAGGTCACAGGTACAGGTACATGTCAAAATACAAAACAATATTCTGTCACACAAGTTTAACTGATTTTGTTAATAACAAATTGATGAAAAAACATTGTGTTGAGTAGAAAATAAAGCATTGTATGCACCACGGGGATTTCAAGATTATAATGCCCTTCAGGCGAAATATATCCCTCGGGCCATAGGCCCTCGGGCTAGTTTCGCCTTCGGGCATTATAATCTACATAATCCCCTTGGTACATAAATAGCTATAAGGTATTATAAGCAGGCGTTATAGATCATAACGCCCGCAAAAGCGGGCGTTATGGATCAGGTTGTTATAGGTGTGTTAACGTATTTCGTTTCCTAGGTATTATGGATCTATAATAGTAAAGTAGAAAATAAAGTATATTTCAATCGTTTTGATAGGTTTGATAGGTTCATAAAATCTGTCGCTATGCGTCCTGTCCCATTGGTTTCCTCTCCCCTTTCAGACGTCGTCCGTCATGATCCGTGCTGTGGGCTTCAACAAAGGCGGAGCACTCGTTCTCATGGAAACGCTGCTCCCATGTTTCAAGAATAAGGACCCTAGAGGTCATTCCAGGTAATGGAGCAAAATTCGCCGATAGTGGAGCAAAATGGAGCAAAACTCGGAGAACAAAATGAGCATGATCAAATTTCAGAAT
Source organism: Ceutorhynchus assimilis (assembly GCA_917834065.1). Lineage (NCBI taxonomy): Eukaryota > Metazoa > Arthropoda > Insecta > Coleoptera > Curculionidae > Ceutorhynchus > Ceutorhynchus assimilis. Next base: position 32,423,177 of record OU892287.1, on the reverse strand, counting down.
TTTCACCGGGTGGGGGGGCTGGGAGAGATTCTTGGGAGCTCTGTAGGTCTCTTCTGGTGATGGAGCAAAACTCGCCGATAGTGGAGCAAAATGGAGCAAAACTCGGAGAACAAAATGAGCATGATCAAATTTCAAAATTTTCACCGGAGGGGGGGGGGGGGCTGGGAGAGATTCTTGGGAGCTCTGTAGGTCTCTCCTGGTAATGGAGCAAAACTCGCCGATAGTGGAGCAAAATGGAGCAAAACTCGGAGAACAAAATGAGCATGATCAAATTTCAAAATTTTCACCGGGGGGGGCTGGGAGAGATTCTTTGGAGCTCTGTAGGTCTCTCTCTCCTGGTAATGGTGCAAAACTCGCCGATAGTGGAGCAAAATGGAGCAAAACTCGGAGAACAAAATGAGCATGATCAAATTTCAAAATTTTCACTGGGGGGGGGGGGGGGGGGGCTAGCGTTAATTCAGCCCCCCCCACCTAATAGGCCACATAGTCTCTCCACTGTAAAAAAATGGAGCAAAAATCGAAATTAGTGGAGCAAAATGGAGCAAAATGAGAGCAAAATTATGGGATAATTTTCATCCAGAAATTTTCTATGGGGGGGGCTAACTTAACTGGCCCAAGCAATGTGTTAGAAAAGGACTTTATATCTGTAAGGAAAATGAAAAAGGTCTTTTTCTAATACATTGTTTCTTATGACAAAAACTAAAATATTTTTTTTCTCGAAAACGGTTAGAGATAAACCTATCGAACTTTATATCATTAAAATCAGAAAAATCATAGCTTTGCAATGAGCTATTAATATAAAGGGTGTCCCATTGAAAAAAAATCAGACTTTGGTCAATATCTCAAAATCGGCGCCAAATAGAAAAAAACTAAGAACATCACTGGATTCTGCTTAAAAAAGTGCTTCTAGAAAGTTTTAACGGAAATCAATTATTTCCATAAACAAAAAAGTTATGAAGGATTCACAATATTGCTCAAAATCGAGAATCGCCCTCTAGCGGCTAAACGGTTGAAGATATCAAAATGCGGTTTGCACCAATCAAAATTTCATGAAATTTGAGCCTCAGAGTGGGGGGTTCATTTTTTTCTATCTCTAAAAATAAAGGGTGTTTCCATAAGGAAGTGTCCAAATTGGCCCACCCTATACAGGGTGGCCCATTTTCGATGTTTTAATAGGCTATATCCGAGGCTATATCGAAAACCAGCAAAGATATCAAAAATCTGGAAGCACATTCTGGTTTTGGAGAAAAAAAAATAAATTCCGTTTTTTCTATAAGAAACAATGAGTTAGAAAGAGATAGTTGAACTATAAATTTCTTAATTCCTAATTTAATTTTTCAGTTCAGCTATTTTTTTTTATTTGAACTATGAATCGGGGGTGATAAATAGGCAACACATAATTTATTTACTGACTTATCTCTCTCTAGCTTATTGTTTCTTATTATGGAAAAATGGAATTAATTTTTTTTTCTCCAAAACTATAGAAGGTAAAGGTATAAAACCTTATATCATTGAAATCAGCTCACAAAGAGCTATTCAATGAAAAAATAATATACGGGATGTCCCATTTAAAAAAACACAACTTTGGTCAATATTCCAAAATCGGAGGCATCTGCAGAAAAATTGGCTATGCCACTGGATTCTCCTTAAAAATTGCCTAAAGAAAGTATTTTTCGTTTTTAAATATCTTGAATAATAAGGAAATTAGAGTCTATTGAAATTGGACAAAATTTGAAAAGTGCCCTGTATTTCCTAAACGCATCAAGTTAGCCGTGATTTGTCTTCGCCATTGTTATTTTCCCAAAAAAAGAGGTTGAGAATGTGCTCCCAGATTATTGATATCTCTGCTAGTTTTCGATATAGCCTATTAAAACATTGAAAATGGGCCACCCTGTACAGGTACTGCAATTTGGAGTGTTTTAACAGGAAAAACATGTTTCCAGAACAGATACAGGAAAATTGACTTAGATGGCATGGGATTGATTTTCGAGAAACGTCGATTGTCAAAAACCGTATCGCGATATCTTCAATGGTACCATTAATACTATTATTTTCGATTTTTCCCTATTATGAAAAATAGCTATAAGTTTTTTGTTTATCAATTTTTTTTATTTTTGTGAAAACATTTTTGGAGTATTTTTTTGAGCACAATCCAGTGGCGTATTCAATTTTTTTTCTATTTCGCTCCCATTTTGAGATATTGACCAAAGTCCGATTTTTTTAAATAGGACACCCTATATATTAATAGCTCATTGGGTAGCTCTACTTTTGCTGATTTCAATGATATAAGGTTCGATAGGTTTATCTCTAACAATTTTCGAGAAAAAAAATTATATCTGTTTCAGTCATAAGAAATAATGTGTTAGAAAGAGACCTTCCTCATTTTCCTTACACATATAAAATCCTTTTCTAACACATTGGTCCTTACGACAAAAACAGATATATTTTTTTTCTCGGAAACTGTTAGAGATAAACTTATCGAACTTTATACCATTGAAATCAGCAAAAACAGAGCTATCCAATAAGCTATTAATATATAGGGTGTTTCATTTGAAAATATCGAACTTTGGTCGATATCTCGACATCGGAGCAATATAGAAAAAAACTGAGTCCGCCACTGGATTGTACTCAAAAAAGTGTCTCCATAATGTTTACAAAAATAAAAAAAATTGATAAATAAAAAACTTATAGCTATTTTTTTATAATAGGGGAAAATCGAAAATCGCCCTGTATCAATGGTACCATTGAAGATATCTTGAAACGGTTTTTGACAATGGACGTTTCTCGAAAATCGATCCCATGACGTCTAAGTAAATTTTCCTCTATCTGGTCTGGAAGTATGTTTTTCCTGTTGAAACACTCCAAATTGCAGCACACCCTGCTGATATTGTATCTTTTTTCTTTTTATTTTTCACTAGCGAATATCCGACGTGTGCTACTACGCTAAAAAAATAAGTACATTTTGTTTATTTGTTGAAAAAGCAAATTTTTAAAGACGGAGGTAGTCCTGACAATCTGCCCACCTCTCCATCGACTCCATCTATCACATTTGATAGTTAACATCTGTCAATTTTTTTCAACGTCTTATGGCGTTTCCGATTCTGGACACCGGGCAGGCATATGACGCACTCTGTCGAAAATTACATTTGACAGGTTGAATATTCCAAATTGTATTATCACCCGAAGTTAAAGTGTATGCAAAATTTAAGCAAAATTCGTTGCGAAGAAATGGTTCAAAAATCTGCACCTGTCACAATTTGACAGTTGACAACTGTTATTAGTAGTCTAAAATGTATTATCACCCGAATTCAAAGTGTATGCAAAATGTTTGCAATATTTTGTTTTTTTTTTAGAATAATCGTATTTTTCGCAATTTTTGTAAATTTTTATACATTTTTCATGATTTTTACGATTTTTTGTAATCATCGTATTTTTTTCGCAATTTTCATTAATATTTGTATTTTTGCAATTCTCGTAGATTTTTTGATTTTTCATGTTTTTTGTGTTTTTTTTTTGGAATTATCGTAGTTTTCGTAAATCTTTATATTTTTTTATATTTTTACGATTTTTTGTATTTTCGGGGATAATACCACGAGAGCTTCAAAATTACCGATAATTTTTCACGATTTCGTGTTTTCTATAATTTCACGACTCCGTAGGACGGGTGAAATTTGCAGAGAAAACACGCATGAGTGAAAAATTATCTGGTTCATTTTAAAGCTCAAGTGGTATTTAGAGGATTATTTCACGTATGAGAATGCAAAAAATATGGAAATAAATATGTATTAAACGATTTGAACATCTTAACAATCAATACAAATAAATGGTTGCTATCAGGAACTGTTTGTTTGTATCAAAAATTAGCATGACAACCATGTATACAAAAACATGGGAGAATTATCGCTGTAATTCTCTCTAGTTAAACAAATGGAAAAGAGAATTTTCGCTGTAATACTGAAAATCGTCACTTGTCTTATGGGATTTCTAACACATGAGTGGAATAATCCTTGTAATCTTTGTATTTTTTTGCAAATATCGCATTTTTTTGGATTTTGCACAATTTTCGTTAATTTTTGTATTTTTGCAGGTTTCGTAAGTTTCTGTATTTTTCATGATTTTTGCAATATTTTGTATTTTTTTTGGAATAATCGTATCTTTCGCAATTTTTGTAGATTTTTATATTTCTCGTATTTTTTACGATTTTTCATATTTTCTTTGTAGTCTTCGTATTTTTATTTTTTCGGGATTATCGCATTTTTTTGGATTTTTCGGAATTTTCATTAATTTCTGTATTTTTGCCATTTTCGTACATTTTTATATTTTTCATTATTTTTGCGATTTTTTGTAACCATCGTATTTTTTTCACAATATTCGGTAATATTTGTATTTATACAATTTTCTTAAATTTTTGGATTTTTCGTGTTTTTTGTATTTTTTTTTGGAATTATCGTAGTTTTCGTAAATCTTTATATTTTTCATGTTTTCACGATTTTTTGTATTTTCGGGGATAATACCACGAGAGCTTCAAAATTACGGATAATTTTTCACGATTGCGTGTTTTCTATAATTTCACGAGTCCGTAGGACGAGTGAAATTTGCAGAGAAAACACGCATAAGTGAAAAATTATCGTAGGCAATTCCACGAATGCATAATCAAAATAAAATATGGAAATACTTTTTAAAATGAACAGTTATTGAAGGTACAATTAGAATAAATATTTTGCCCCTTAAAATTTGACTCTACAGGAAGAGAAGAAAACTCTGTGTTCTCAGGAATTGAATTTTCTATTTTGCTATTAATTCATCTTTAATTGTCCCAAATCGCTGCATGTTGAAAATATTTTTAATTTGATTTAAAAATACACTTTTAATAAGCTAAAATGATAGAACTTGTGAATTTTTGTGACAATTATTTGACAGATGATTCAAAAACCAATTTTATATGCAATTGTTACTACGGTAACGATTGCATCAACAGAAAATTTATCCGATTTTTTTATCCAGTTATATTTTCTCTTCCTTCCTATTTATCCGCTAGCAAACTACGATTTTTGACATTTCAAATGGGATTAATTATACATGAGTGGAATTGTCTGGTTCATTTTAAAGCTCAAGTGGTATTTAGAGGATTATTTCACGTATGAGAATGCAAAAAATATGGAAATAAATATGTATTAAACGATTTGAACATCTTAACAATCAATACAAATAAATGGTTGCTATCAGGAACCGTTTGTTTGTATCAAAAATTAGCATGACAACCATGTATACAATAACATGGGAGAATTATCGCTGTAATTCTCTCTAGTTAAACAATTGGAGAAGAGAATTTTCGCTGTAATTCTTAAAATCGTCACTCTTCTTATGGGATTTCTAACACATGAGTGGAATAATCCTTGTAATCTTTGTATTTTTTTTACAAATATCACATTTTTTTGGATTTTTCACAATTTTCATTAATTTCTGTATTTTTGCCATTTTCGTAAATTTTTGTATTTTTCATGATTTTTGATTTGAATACGAAAACGTATGTCGCATTTCTGTATCTTTATTGATCAGGATTTTTGACATGTCATTTTGACATTAAAGTTCATTGACAAAATTACAGAAAAATATACATACGTTCAAAAAACCATAGCAATCTTCGATTGGTTTTTTTTTTTTTGAGACCCGATATTTTCTTTGTAATCATCGTGCATATTTCTATTTTGTTTTTGTTTTGAACTTTTGTGATTTTCATAAATTTTTATGATATTTTGTATTTTTTTTTGGAATAAAGCGGCGTTTCCACACGCATAGTATATTGGCGCTAGTGCACGTGCCAGTTTGTTGGCGTAATAATAGTGGCGCCAGTATCTGTTTCCACTTGATATCAAAAACTTTTAACTGGCGCAGTAGAAAAATTGAAAATGGCGTCAACTTAAATGGTTCAAGCAGGTATTAATGTTGCTGTGGATATTTTGTTTCTAGAATTATTTCAGAAGACCCGAAAAAACAAGAAGAAGAGACATAAACACAAGATGGATTTCACGCAGAAAAGCTCTAGGAGCATCAAATAATTTACTGTCTGAGTTTGTTCAAAAAGAAAGCGCTACGGATGGCCCCCCTGTCAGAGCGAACCATGTCGCTACCGACGACCCCTCTAAAACGAAAGAATGGGCCGGTCCAAGCAGCAAGCAGGGGACGAACGACGCCGCGTTGGTAACGGCGACGGAGAACTGAACAAGACCTTCTCGGCTTCTACAGAACAATACGTTATTTTTTGAATTGTAAAATTTTGCCTGCGAATAAAATAATAATTATGTAGTTGTATCTTAATTAAAAAAATACAGTCCACTCATATTGAAGAGGTGAAGCAACACCAGCCATAGTATTTGGTCCATCTCGCCCGATAGAAAACAGCAAAGATTCTCGAATTTGGAAGAAACAAGAAGCCATTTTGTGGATTGCCAATTATTCCATATTCCATGATTATTGTATCCTTTCACTTACCTTTTTCTCGAATTTTATTGCTGCCTTTTTATGCAATGATGAAGTATAATTATTTGTTTTGTTTGTAGGGGATTGGAAATCGTAAGTACCTGCATTTAATATTTTGATGTTTGATTATCTGCTTGAATTATTAGGTATTTAATAAAAATTGAATTGATTTAATGAATTTTGATCTATTTTGGCCTTTGTAAATTTGTTTTTATGGTTGGATTTCGATTATTTGAAGATATTTAATGTTATATTTCAGAAATTTATTGCAAGCTATTGATTAATGATTGTCTGGTTTTAAAAAAAAAAAAAAGAGTTTTAAGCGGGCAATAAATTTCAAAAAAAAAAAAAAAAAAAAAAAAAAAAAAAAAAAAAAAAAAAAAAAAACAAACAAAGGGATCCTTCAGGATTTGGCTATTACAAGGGTCGTTCAAAGAGTTTTGAGAGATTATTTGAAATTTGATTTTAAAATGTTTGAAGGTTTGTTCAAGTAAATGATTATGAATATTAAATTTTGATTTTAATGGTAATGATTAATGATTAATGAGCTGATTTTATTCTCTCTGAGCGTTGATTAAATTCGATTTGTTCGTGGATTTATTAATTAAAAATTTATAAAATGTCAGACTTAGAGACTTTGATACGAAAACGTGGTAGTATTAAGTTGTACATTAGACCAGCTCGATAAACAATATCAAGAAAGATCTGTTTTTACTGATTCATATTATGAAACTTTAGCTAAAGCTAAAGATTTTTTAAGTAAGTATACTAATGATTCCCAGTCTGTTGGTTCAGGTTCAGGTGTGGCCTCAAATGTAGCAGCTTCCGCTGCACCGAATGTAGTGTATGATAATACTGGTGTCAAATTACCCCCAATTAAATGTCCCATTTTTAACTGTGACTCTAGCAAGTGGCTCGAATTCAAAGACACATTTCAAGCTTTATTCCATGATAATTCTGCGCTGTCTGATATCCAAAAATATCATTATTTAAGATCTTGTTTAGCTGACGATGCATTAAAAATTATCAGTAGTTTGGAGTTTGCTGCGCATAATTATAATGATGCTTGGAAATTGTTATGTGATAGATTTGATAATCCAAGATTGCTAGTAAATAATCATCTAAAGTCACTTTTTGAGATGGAAAGTTTGACAAGAGAGTCATCTTTAGGATTGAGGAATTTGGTCGATTCTGTAAATAAACATTTGAGAGCATTAAAGATTTTGAATCTTCCTACTGACGAATGGGATGCAATGATTATTTATATGGTTTCCTTAAAGTTAGATAAAAATACAAACATATGGTGGGAACAGTCACGTAATGACAAAAATTTACCAACTTTAAGCATATTTCTTGAATTCTTAAAAAATAGAGCTGATTTTCTCGAAACAATAGAAATAAATAATGTTCATAAACCTAAAGATTTTTCATCAAATAGAAACAAAACAAAATTGCATACTTTTCTTGGAAATGGGTCAGATAATTCTAATTCAAAATGTAACTTTTGCAAAAAAGATCATCTTATTTACTCTTGTGAAAACTTTTTAAAACTATCAGTTCAACAGAGATGGGAGAAGGTAAAACAATTGAAGCTTTGTTCAAACTGTTTGTGTTTTGGGCATTATGCTCACCAATGTCATGCTAAAGCCTGCAAGTTGTGTTCAAGGCAACATAGCTCTTTACTCCATTACAAAAGGTTCTCAGCAGACAATAATTTTTCACAAAATGGTCAAAAAGATAGTAGTTCTTTACATGTTAATGAAAACTCAGTTATTCAAAGTAATGCAAATGCCAATATTGATAATGCGTTCAATGGTTCCTCCATTGTATGTGCTTTAAACAGAGAAAAATATGTACTTTTGTCCACAGCATTAGTTAATGTAAATGATAAGTATGGTCAATGCCATAAAGTTCAGGCACTGTTAGATTCAGGAAGTCAGTGTTCTTTCATAACAGAGTCCTTGAAAATTCGTTTAGGCTTGAATTCACAAAAAGTCAGTATGTATGTGTCTGGAATAAATGATAATGGTTCAAATTTAAAACATAAATGTGAAATACTACTTAGTTCTACAATGAATGACTTTCAAGCTAATTTAATGTGTTTAGTAGTCCCAAAAATAACAGGAAATTTACCCTCTCGTAAGATAGATATTTCAGAATGGTTGATTCCAGATAATATACCCCTTGCAAATCCTACTTTCAATATTTCCAATAATGTAGATATTCTAATAGGCGCGGATCTGTTCTGGAATGTCATTTGCAATGAGAAGATAAGTTTGGGTGAAAATATGCCTATTTTAATAAACACTGTTTTTGGTTATGTTGTATCTGGTTCATTCATTAGCATGCCCATTCAAAAAACAATTAAATGCAATTTTCTTGTCAATGATGACCTTCAAAAATTTTGGGATATTGAAGAGATTCCATCTGAGTCTTCTTTACTAACAAAAGATGAAAAATATTGTGAGGATTATTTCAATCGAACTGTTTCTCGTGAACCATTATCAGGGAAATTTGTTGTTCGATATCCTTTGAAGGAAAGTCCTTCAGAATTAGGTGGATCTAAAGATTTAGCAATTAAAAAACTTGTTAGTCAGGAAAACCGATTAAAAAAGAATGAAGTGCTTAAGCAAAAATATAGAGAATTTATGACTGAATATATCGAACTAGAGCATATGAGAAAATTGTCAGGAAAAGATTTAAATGAGTTCAAATGTTTTCTACCTCACTTTGCAGTTGTTAGAAATGACAGTATTACCACGAGTGTTAGAATCGTTTTTGATGCATCCGTTCCAACTAAATCAGGCAAATCTTTTAATGACTTGCAGTATCCTGGTCCTGCAATACAGAATGACCTTTTGGGAATAATGTTGAGATTTAGGGAACACCGATTTGTCGTAATTGCTGATATAGCTAAGATGTATCGGCAGATTCTTGTACATCCTGATGAAAGATACTTGCAAAATATAGTATGGCGGTCTAACCCAAATGAAGAGATTTCAGTTTATGAATTACAGACGGTGACTTATGGCACTACTAGTGCACCTTATCTCGCAATTAAATGTGTAAAGAAACTTGCTTTAGATAGTAAGGTTCAGTTTCCGATTGCTTCTGAATTAGTTCTGAGGGATATGTATGTGGATGATTTGATAACAGGATTTAATGATGAACGACAGGGTATAGTGCTATGTAATCAAATATCTGATATGTTAAATTCTGCTTCCTTTTCTCTGAGAAAATGGGCTTCAAATAGCAATGTAATTTTGAATGGTTTAAAAGACACTTCTGACGCTTTCAGTATCCTTGATATAGGAGAAAATGACAGAATAAAAACATTAGGTATTCAGTGGTTGAGTCACCCTGATTTGCTGTCCTTTAAGATTGTAAGTTCCGAACAATCTCCAGTTACAAAAAGAACCTTACTCAGTACTATTGCCAAGATTTATGACCCTCTTGGATTGGTCAGTCCATGTATTATATTAGTTAAAATTTTAATCCAGAAATTATGGTCATTAAAGCTAGGATGGGATGATTCATTACCTACAGATTTAGCTGTTAAATGGAGATTATTTCAATCACAACTAGCCAGTCTTCAAAATTTAAAAATTCCAAGATTTGTTATGTGTAAAAATCCAATAAATATTGAGGTACACGGTTTTAGTGATGCCAGCATGGAAGCGTATAGTGCAGCTGTGTACGTACGTACGTTGGATTCTGTTGGAAATATATGTGTCCGATTATTATGTTCCAAAACTAAGGTTGCTCCAGTGAAGGTGCAAACCATTCCCCGATTAGAGCTGTGTGGAGCACTTGCTCTTGCTCGTTTAATGAAAAAGGTGTCTAGTTCCTTAACTTCTCAATTTAAAATCTTCTATTGGTGTGACTCTCAAATTGTTTTGAGTTGGGTTAATTCCGACGCTAACAAATTTCAAGTTTTTGTAAGCAACAGGGTAGCAGAAATTCAGAGGTTGTGTGACATTTCCCATTGGAGCTACGTCAATACGAAGGAGAATCCCGCGGATGTTGCGTCAAGAGGTATGGAACCTGAGGCTTTGCTTTTGAATAGTATGTGGTGGAATGGTCCTTCATTTTTACTAGAAAGGTCCGATTGGCCTCGACAATTTAGAACAAATGAAATTAATGAAAACTTACCAGAAATCCGTGCTTCTTCTAGCAAAACATTTCTTACAGTTGAGTCACCTTTGATAGAATTTGAACGTTTTTCGAATTTGAACAGAATCATAGCAGCATTAGCTTATTGTTTTCGGTTTTTTGATATGATCAAAACAAGAAAAAAGACTACTGGTAGTCTGACTGTTTTAGAACGACAAAATAGTATGCTTCAATTGATAAAAATTTCACAAAAGGAAAGTTTTAATAATGAAATTTTGATAATTAAAAATGGTAAAGATTTAAAGTCAAAACATCGATTGTTATCCTTGAGCCCCTTCTTGGATTCTGATGGTTTACTTCGTGTTGGGGGGAGGCTAAAGCATTCGTCTTTACCATTTAGTGGAAAACATCCTTTATTAATAGATGGCAAACATAGATTAGCTTTATTGATATTTCGAGATGAGCATAAGAGGTTACTGCATGCTGGTCCTCAACTTTTGATGTCCTCAGTGCGTGAAAAGTATTGGATCACATCTGGAATGAATGTTGCGAAAAAGACTGTAAGAATGTGTGTGAAATGTTTTAGAGTGAAACCAAAACCAACAAATTATTTGATGGGTGATCTTCCGAAGCATAGAGTCCAGATTTCCAAACCATTTTCAATTACTGGAATTGATTACGCGGGGCCAATGATTTTACGTGATCGTAAAGGTCGTCCTTATAAGACTTATAAAGCTTACATTTGTTTATTCATTTGTTTTGTAACAAAGGCGCTGCACATAGAGTTGGTCACCGACTTGACGACTGAAGCATTTTTAGCATCCTTCAGGAGATTTGCTGCCCGACGTGGCACTCCTTCGCATTTATACTCAGATAATGGATCAAATTTTGTCGGTGCTCAGGGAGAACTGAATAGGTTATATCGGTTTTTGGAAGACTCTCAAGACGAGTTCGTTCGACGATGCGCATCAGAAAAGATTTCTTGGCATTTCATACCTGCTAATAGTCCAAATTTTGGAGGGTTGTGGGAGGCTAACATAAAATCAGTTAAAAAGCATTTGTATCGAGTTATTGGTCAGAGTGTTTTAACGTATGAAGAGTACTATACTTTATTAGTGCAGATTGAGGCGGTTTTAAATTCGAGACCCCTATACCCAATGTCCTCTGATCCCAATGATTTGTCCCCACTGACTCCAGCTCACCTATTAATTGGTCAATCATTTTCGACACCTCCAGACCCGCTCTATGAAGATGATGTGAAAATTAACAGATTAACTCGCTTCCAGTTGCTACAACAGCTGACTCAAAGTTTCTGGAAAAGATGGTCCTCCTTTTATTTGTCGCAGTTGCAGCAGAGGTCCAAATGGAAAACTACAAGTACTAATATTGAAATTGGACAAATGGTTGTCATAAAAAATGACAATCTTCCGCCATGTCAATGGCAGCTTGGCAGAATCCAAGATATCCACCCAGGAAGTGACGGTCACGTACGTGTTGTGACAGTCAAAACAACCCATGGAACTTATAAGCGAGCAATGTCAAAAATATGCCCGCTTCCAACTGATGATGATGGTTACAGTTTTGAACGTGCCGTTCAAAGGGGGGAGTATGTTCAAAAAGAAAGCGCTACGGATGGCCCCCCTGTCAGAGCGAACCATGTCGCTACCGACGACCCCTCTAAAACGAAAGAATGGGCCGGTCCAAGCAGCAAGCAGGGGACGAACGACGCCGCGTTGGTAACGGCGACGGAGAACTGAACAAGACCTTCTACAGAACAATACGTTATTTTTTGAATTGTAAAATTTTGCCTGCGAATAAAATAATAATTATGTAGTTGAATCTTAATTAAAAAAATACAGTCCACTCATATTGAAGAGGTGAAGCAACACCAGCCAGAGTTAGCGGATGAAGACCATGAAGAATTTTCAAAGCTTCTTATTTTGCTTTTAGCAGCAGTGATATCAAAGCCACTTAAGAACGCGAGAACCCGCACAATACGTCAACACTTATCCTTATAGCATCATGCGGTTTTTCCTGTCTTTGTAGCACAAAAGTTTGTGATTCCACAAACAGGGATGCTCTTCCATAAACTTAATATGTTCAATTTTTTGGGAACCACTAGTGAAAACGTTTGTATTTTTTTTGACAAACTGTCACACATGGCAAACTGGCGCCAAAAAGTAGACCTCCATTCTACTTTACTGGCGCATGAAAAAGTGGCGACAGTTCACTGGTGCCAGTTAATTTTCTGCGTTTCCAAGTGCCAGAAAAGTTACGCCAGTCGACTAGCGCCAATAAACTATGCATGTGGAAACGCCGCTTAAGGTACCTGTCCCAAATAAGGCCATGTTAAGAAGTTTTATTTTTTCCGAACACTATCCACTAAATCCAACAAAAATCACGAGTTTATTAGGTGAAGTGCTTCGCTTCTTTTACTTGAATATTAACCCCAATTTATTTATTTTCACATATAAGTGGATGTTTTTCCCTAAAACAAAAACGCTTACCATTGGCCTTATTTGGATCACTATGCTCCTAATAAAGCCAGCAATAAAAAAAAAATATACATATAATAATTATTTATAAAAATATTATTTTTTGACAAAAGTACCCAAAATAGAACTTTAACGTTTGCTGCATTCTAAAAAAACAATAATTTTAAGTCCTGGGATGGTGATCCAAATAGATCTACATACAACTAGGACAAATGAACCGCAGCTTTTTTTGCTTGGTTACATTCCAGGCACTTTAAAACACATCACTTAAGTAATATTATGACACATTCTTTTAAAAAAACACTGTGATGTGAGGCCAATTGAACATTTTTCATGTGGCCTTATTAGGAACATGTAACATTGATAAAAAAAGTCTGTTACTAGAAATCTAGCAAAGATATTATTCTGTACTTACTCTGTAGCTTTCTCAATACATAAATGTCCGTGTAAAAATTACATTCGCTCCATTCACTTTATGAACATGTGTATAAACTAATTATAGTCCAGGAGGTGGCGCCAAAAACATGCAAGAGTTTTCGCAAGGCGGATATTTTCAAAATAGGTCGTACTTTAGTGCTAGAATGCTAGTGTACAGTCAGCACTCACAGTTCCGGGACAGCTGGCTCTGGGACGCGGGCAAAGTTGTAATTTTAAGAAGCATCTAAACTGTTTTCTCAAAGCTCAAAATTTATAGAAATTTTGCACATTATCTCTTTGAAGGTCACAGATAACGTATGTAAATCGTCAGACGTCTAGTTCGTTGCAAAAAGGGGGTCAGACGTCCTCAAAGTTTTTATTTTATGGCATTTTCTTCAAATATATTTGTCAAATACCTGCAAAAATATATTTTGACAGGACACCGAAGAAAATGCCATAAAATAAAAACTTTGAGGACGTCTGACCCCCTTTTTGCAACGAACTAGACGTCTGACGATTTACATACGTTATCTGTGACCTTCAAACAGATAATGTGCAAAATTTCTATAAATTTTGAGCTTTGAGAAAACAGTTCAGATGCTTCTTAAAATTACAACTTTGCCCGCGTCCCAGAGCCAGCTGTCCCGGAACTGTGAGTGCTGACTGTACACTAGCATTCTAGCACTAAAGTACGACCTATTTTGAAAATATCTGCCTTGCGAAAACTCTTGCATGTTTTTGACGCCAGCTCCCCAACTATTAAGTTTCAGCCTCAAAGTTATAACGTGACATATAAAATCTGTGGTTGGCCATTTTTCCAAATATAACGAGTTCCTAGGAATCCTCGCAATAATTTTTGATTTGTATTATAGGTATCTTTTTCCAATAATGTTATAATTTTTGAAGATGAGATTCAGTATTAAGCAATAAGGGGCACTGGCCTTATTAGGTACATGGCCTTATTTGGGTCAGGTACCTTAATTGTATTTTTCGTAATTTTCGAAAATTTTTATATTTTTCGTATTTTTTACGATTTTTCATTACAAAGAAAATATGAAAAATCGTAAAAAATACGAAAAATATAAAAATTTACGAAAATTACGAAAAATACAATTATTCCAAAAAAAATACAAAATATCATAAAAACTCTAAAAAATCATAAAAATTTATGAAAAACACAAAAATTCAAAACAAAAACAAAATAGAAATATGCACGATGATTACAAATAAAATATCGGGTATACACAAAAAATTGCAAAAATCATGACAAATACAAAAATTAACAGAAATTGAAAAAAAAAAATACATACGAGAATTTCATACATCTGTCAAAACTGGTATTCCAACAATAAATTGACATGTTTTGATTGTTGATTTGAACCAATCAGATTGTAATTACGCGATAATTTGCACTAGTGCAAATTATCAGATAATTGCATACTAACTGGTGCGAAAACTGGTGTTTTGACATTTTTTGACAAAAAATTTAGATTTTTGATTTATGAAATTCTCTCATTAAATACAACTCGTGCAATGGAAATATATTTATAATTTTCGACAAATTTGCACTCATGCGTTTTTAACTGAAAAATGCATGAGTGCAAATGCATTCGGGCAAATTTCCCAAAAATTATCAATAATTTCCATTGCACTAGTTATATTACTATTGATAATTTACAAAAAACCGCAAAAATCATAAAAAAATAAAAAAAAATACGAAAATTGCAAAAATACAAAAATTAATGAAAATTGCGCAAAATCCAAAAAAATGCGATATTTGCAAAAAAATACAAGGGAATACAGAGTTTATTATTATTACACGAAAAATATAAAAATTTACGAAAACTACGATAATTCTATAAAAAAAAATACAAAAAACATGAAAAATCTAAAAATTTACGAAAATTGCCAAAATACTAAAATTAACGAAAATTGCGAAAAAAATAAGCTGATTACAAAAAATTCCAAAAATCACGAAAAATATAAAATTTTACGAAAATTGCGAAAAAAATACATACCTACGATAAAAAATATAAAAATTTACGAAAATTGCAAAAATACAAAAATTAACGGACATTGCGAAAAAAAATATAATACATAATTACAAAAAATCGCAAAAATCATGAAAAATACAAAAATTTACGAAAATGGCAAAAATACAGAAATTAATGAAAATTCCGAAAAATCCAAAAAAATGCGATAATCACGAAAAAATAAAAATACTGTAGGATTTTTATCGTAACGGTCCATTGAAAATATAAGGAATTTTAATAATATTTACGAAGAATAGATAGATTAGATGGTAGATAAATACGTCAGTGATAAATATACAATTGGCACGGAAAATCACAATAACAACTTCACAACTAAGTATAGGTACGTCTTCACGACCACGTCTTGGTCGTTTTACGGCTTTAGAAATATACGTCTTGATAATTAATTGAACGTCGCGTCTTAAATTTACCCCGTCTAGGAAAAATCTGGCGGCCGTCTTCCGCCTTCAGCGTTCAATTAACGATTGACCCCTCTTTTTAATATTATTCGTTCGTGGCTACTTCCCCACTGGCGCCGTGCCATTCGGTGCCACCCTGTTACCGTCGCGAGTCGCTCCCGCTCGTATCTTTTATCCTCTTCTATCAACCTATATAGAGATATTCCCTTTTCGTCGCCCTGTTGCTACCCTGAGATCCAGCGCGCCTCGCCTATTCAACCGTGACGGTACAGTCTATGTAAAAATAAATAGGTACAGTCGGAAGAGAATTATTTGGAGAAATGAAGAAATATAATATTTACATAATTACAAACGAAAAAAATACTTATACCTATAAATACAAACACAGATACCGATTAGGTTTCGTACCCTACATTCGGCCATCCGACACTGAATCCGCCTCGGATTCGCTCACATTTTCAATCCATGGTTTTAGATACTCGGCACACGTGGTGGTACGCATAGGCCCTTCATGACATCCCACTTTAACTACATCGTACCGTTCATTTCCCTTAACTCGAGAAATTTCATAAGGCCCAAAGTATTTACCGCTCAATTTTAATCCTGGTCCAAACTGCGTACGCTTTATTGCGACTAAATCTCCTTCCTTGTACACTGTTGCTTTCTTTCGTCTTAAATTATAGCCCTTTTTATTTTCTTCCTGCGTCTTCAAAATCTGTCTCTTACTTTCCTCTCGCATTTTCTCTCTATTTTCATCAAACTCAGTTACAGCTTCTCTCTCAATTAAATCTTTAATAAGAATATCTTCCCGATTTCTCATACGAGTTCCCACTAGAACTTCGAATGTTGTGGTGTCAATGCTCCTCTGGTATGTGCAATTTAAGGCTTTCTGCACTTTGTCCACAAATTTAAACCACTTACTTGGATCTTCCAAACTCAATTTCGTCAATATTGGTATAATTATTCGATTAATTCGCTCCACCTGCCCATTACTACGAGGGACTCCTGTAGTAATTAGCACATGCTTGATTCCTTCTTCTACACAATAGCTTTCAAATTCCTCTGACGTAAAGGCTGTTCCTCTGTCTGTGATAATCCGAGCTGGGTTACCAAAAATCTGTTGTTGTTTAGACAGGCGATCAATCACTTCCTTCGTGGTAGTAGATTTCGTAGTATAGAGCCACACAAACTTTGAAAAGTCATCGATAACTACCAGAATATGTTTATGATTCTTATTGGTACTTGGTAGCGGTCCCAGATGATCAAGGTGGTATGTATGTAAAGGTCCTTCAACTTTTGACAATGGGTGTAAGAATCCTTCTTTCTTCCCCTCCTTCTTGCTACCTAAAATGCATGCTACGCAATTCTTAACGCAGGTCGTTATCTTTTCTTTTAATTTTGGGATAAAGAACTCTCTTTTTACCACTTCCTCTGTTTTAGCTACGGAAAAATGTCCAATATCATGAGCTTTTCGAATAATTTCCATCTGCATGTGTTTAGGAACCACTAAAGATTCACGTCCTTCTTCATATTTGTAAAGTATGTCGTTCTTGAGAAAATAGTCCTCGTGATTCTGTCCTGTCTGAAGAATTTTATTCACAGTCTTTATATAATCATCGTTATTTTGTGCCGTCTGTATACGTTTTAGAATTCCGTCTTCTTCACTTAATATTTCTGTGATAACCATAGTGTTCACTGGGTACCTACTGAGCGCATCCACGTGCGACATTTGATTACCCCCTTCGATGAACGATTTCATAATCGTATTCTTCCAATAGAAGAGCCCATCTTGCCACTCTAGTCGTGAGGTCTCTCTTATCCATCGTTCGTTGAAATGCAGAACAATCAGTGATGATTCTGAATTTATGACCCAAAAGGTATACCTGAATTTTTTGACTACAAATATAACAGCAAGCACTTCTAATTCATAGCTGGTATACTTCTCTTCTGCCGGAGTTGTTTTCTTACTCATAAAGTAAATTGGGTGGAACTTATTATCTTCTTCCGATCTTTGCATTAAGCAAGCACCATACCCAAATTTACTGGCGTCAGTATGCAACTCCGTCTCACTGCCTTGTTTATAAATGTGCAACACCGGATAAGAAATTAATAATTCCTTGAGTCTGTTAAACGCCTGTTCTTCTTTAACTCCAAATTGAAAAGTACTGTCTTTCTTCAACAAATCACTAAGTGGTTTTGCGATCAAAGAATAGGATGAAACGAATTTCCTAAAATAACCTGTCAATCCAAGAAAAGATTGTATTTGCTTAGTCGTTGTGGGCTTAGGAAATCGTTTTATTGCTAAAGTTTTGCCTTCAGATGGCATTACTCGTCCTTCCTCTATTATAAAACCTAAGAACTCCATTCTTGTCTTTAGTATCTGGCACTTTTTTTTCTTTATTTCTAAACCAAAGTCTTTAGCTATCTGCGTCACAATTTTAAGTCTCTCAATTCCTTCCTTTTCGTCCTTACTAAGTACAATCAGATCATCCATGTAGTACATTACTACGTTTTGCCTCGCCAAATCTCGGAAAATGTGGGCAATAAACCTCTGAAAGACTGAGGGACTATTGCAAAGGCCAAAAGGACACTTCAAGAATTCATATTGACCATTGTGAGTCACAAACGCCGTGTACTTGATGCTTTCGTCAGCCACTGGCACGTGAAAGAACCCGTTCCTAAGGTCAATTGTACTAAAGTACCTAGCTCCTTGGAGCTGATCCAAAACGTCTTCTATCAATGGAAGAGGAAAACGATCTTTGACTATGATTTTATTTAGTTTTCTGTAGTCACAGCATAGTCTTATTTGTCCATCTCTTTTTTTTACCAATACGATGGGACATGCGTAGTCGGATGCACTTGGTCGTATAATACCTTCCTCTAACCATTCATTGATTTGCTTTTCGACTACCTCCTTCTCTGGTGCAGCTAACCTTCGTGGACTTTGATATATAGGTTCCTCCTTTTTCAGTATTATGTTCATTTTGATATCTGTTAATTTAGTTTTTACTGGCTGATAATCTCCAATTATCTTTTCCAGCTCTTTTTTGTATTCTAAATTCTTAATATGATCCAGATTAATTTCGTCTCTGTCTGCTACAGTTATTTGCATAAGGAAGTTCTCTTTCTCTTTCCTAATTAACAGAATTCCATCTTCAGTTATGGAAACATTCATTTGAGACAGAATGTTAGTCCCTATGATAGCCTTGAAACTCGACGCTTCCGTAGGAATCACGTGAAACTTCAATTTTACTTCCTCATCATTTACTAACACATCTTGACTAAACGATCCCAGAGTTTCAATCCTATTGTGACCAATTCCTTTTATAAAAATCGTATCTTCATCCAGTAAAATATTCATGAGATTTTCATCGTAAACGTCCTTTCTTATTGCGGAAATATCGCTACCTGTGTCTAATAAGGCTGTCAACAATATTCCTGAAATTCTTAATTGGACTCCATTCTTTGGTATAGCTTCAATAACATTCATCGCTGAATTTCCAGCCGAAGCATTAACATTTTTCTTAGGACACTTGGTGGAAATATGCCCAAAGGCATTACAGTTAAAACATTTGACGCCTTTTGTTTTGTCTGGACAGTCACTGGATTTATGACCTTGTCTGCCACAATTAAAACATTTCATTAGTTTTCCAGTTTTCTTTTCTTCGTTATTAAAATTTTTGCGAAACTTTGTTCCCTCAACATTCCTGTCCTGATTTCTTCTATCCATAAATTTGCTTGTAGTTTTCTTCGCTTTGATCTGATCATACAATTTTATCTTCTCCTTAAAATCATTAAGAGTTTTAGCTCCATATAACGCTATTTTGTCTGACGTTTCATCTTGAATGCCATCTATAATATATTGTATAATTACCTCTGGCTCCAAAAGTATTTGACTACCAATTTCTCGCATTATTAGTGCATATTCTTGCACTGTTTCGGTATGATATTTCTTTCTAGACATAAGTCGTTTATGCACTTGCGCGCTACTGACTTTTATTTCAAATTCAGCTAGTAATTTTCTTTTCAACGTTTTCCAGGATTTAATGCCACTTTCTGACTGTATGAAAAGCTCCGCTAAACCTGTCAAAGACTTTTTAGCAAATATCAATTTCTGTAGATCATTCCAACCGGTGACATCGGCAAGTTCTTCGAAGTCTGCGATCCATTTCTCAATAGGATAGTCATCCTTACCACTGAATGATCTGATGCTCTCTTCCACATCACGGAACGTCAACGCAAAATAATGATCTGTCTTCTTTGTTTTATTTGTTTTTAGCCGTCTTGCTAAATCTGCTAGAGTTTCTTGATCGTCATCCTCACCTTCTTCTTCTTCTTCGTCGTTGTCGTCTTCAACTTCATCTTCGTCAAGTTCTTCCTCGTCATCTTTTTCGTCTTCTATTGATAATTCGTTCAAAAAATCACATACGCGATCGGCCACTTCACTCTCTTCACCACTATAGTCTAAATTCAAAATATTACACACTGCTATTAAATCACTCAAATTTAACTGTTGTTTAACTTCATTCACTTTCTCCACATACTCGTCCGACTGTGTATCTAATTGAAAACCCGAAAATTTACGTACCTGTTTCCTAGCTAGACGCGGAGGACCTTGTTGACCATACGCGGCTGTGTGTAAAGCTTGAATAGTTTTAAGTTTAGCCCCTGTAATATTATGTTCAATTTTCTCAATAGCACCCAAAGTAGCCATTTTGTTATTGAAAAAAACAAACTTCAACCCTTATAATCAAAAAAAACAAAACTCGAAGGTAAATAAATCACCCTTAAAACCTTTTAACTCAAAACGTGGTCGTGAGTCGAAAAAAATACAACTAAATAAACTTAATTTAGCAAAATTCTCAACTCAAATCAATCGATGAAATAAAAACAATTTTTCAACTAAGTAAGTACACTTCAAAATAATATACAAAAATTTACAATAAACAAAGAGACAAATATTCTCTTCAAACAGTTCCTCAAAATACTTAAATATTCGAAAAAAATACACAAATAAGAAAGATGAATCAGTACACAGCCTATTCTCTAGCAAAACTAGTTATTGGCTGATAAAATCATAAACATTTTCAAATAACAACATTAAAATCAAAAATAAAGTTGATAATAAAATGCATTTCAATATTTCACTAACTTTTAGTAATATACACCACATATCTACATAATAATATACATAAAAGCCACAATCAATAATAATTATAAAATGTTTCAAATATTTTCATGTCAAAACTTTCAACAAATGTAATTTAGCACTCAAAATCTAATCTAATAATCAGTTCGTTCAAATTTTTTTTTTTTATCAAGTTCAAAGTTAAAATCACGTTGAAGAGTCAAAGAGTGCACTTTTAAAAAACTTATGCCATCCACCAATAAATAAAAATGTTAGATCCTACCTTGAATGTTCATTCAAACCACTGTCGATTGTTTTTTTTTTCTTTGCAAGCAGTACAGTCTTCGCATGGACTATAGCTTTCAAACTATACTTCAACTTGTTGCATCTTCTATGTCGTCATTCACTCGTCGTAAACCATATTATTGTTTCTTCTTCTGCGTCTTTTCCAAATTCTCAACTTTCTGAAATCTGACTTTGTCCTTCGTTGTTTGCGTCCAGTCCCACTGTGTGTGTTTTATCTATCTCTATCTATTTTTATCGGCTTCATCCCGGACGAGCCCCCAAAATGTAGGATTTTTATCGTTGTCTAGGGGTATTTTGGGGCAAGCAGAAAATCAAACGTAACGGTCCATTGAAAATATAAGGAATTTTAATAATATTTACGAAGAATAGATAGATTAGATGGTAGATAAATACGTCATTGATAAATATACAATTGGCACGGAAAATCACAATAACAACTTCACAACTAAGTATAGGTACGTCTTCACGACCACGTCTTGGTCGTTTTACGGCTTTAGAAATATACGTCTTGATAATTAATTGAACGTCGCGTCTTAAATTTACCCCGTCTAGGAAAAATCTGGCGTCCGTCTTCCGCCTTCAGCGTTCAATTAACGATTGACCCCTCTTTTTAATATTATTCGTTCGTGGCTACTTCCCCACTGGCGCCGTGCCATTCGGTGCCACCCTGTTACCGTCGCGAGTCGCTCCCGCTCGTATCTTTTATCCTCTTTTATCAACCTATATAGAGATATTCCCTTTTCGTCGCCCTGTTGCTACCCTGAGATCCAGCGCGCCTCGCCTATTTAACCGTGACGGTACAGTCTATGTAAAAATAAATAGGTACAGTCGGAAGAGAATTATTTGGAGAAATGAAGAAATATAATATTTACATAATTACAAACGAAAAAAAATACTTATACCTATAAATACAAACACAGATACCGATTAGGTTTCGTACCCTACAATACGATGACTACAAAGAAAATATAAAAAATCGTAAAAAATACGAGAAATATAAAAATTTACAAAAATTGCGAAAGATACGATTATCATGAAAAATACAAAAATTTACGAAACTTGCAAAAATACAAAAATTAACGAAAATTGCGCAAAATCCAAAAAAATGCGATATTTGCAAAAAAATACAAAGATTACAAGGGAAATACAAAAAAAAATCGTAAAAACACGAAAAATATAAAGATTTACGACAACTACGATGATTTCAAAATATATGAAAACTCCAAAAATTTATAAAAATACAAAAATTGACGAGAATTGCGAAAAAAATACGATGATTACAATAAGTTACAAAAATTATGAAAAATACAAAAAATTACAGAAGTGGCAAAAATACAGAATTTGATGAAAATTGCGAAAAATTCAAAAAAATGCGATAATCGTGAAAAAATAAAAAACGATGACTACAAAGAAAATATGAAAAATCGTAAAAATCACGAAAAATATAAAAATTTATGAAAATTGCAAAAATACAAAAATTAAGAAAATTGCGAAAAAAATATGATGATTAGGTACAAAAAATCGCAAAATTAATGAAAAATACATAAAAAATTTACGAAAATTGCAAAAATACAGTAATTAACGAACATTGCAAAGAATACGAAAAAATGCGATAATTGTAAAAAAATAGAAATACGATAATTACAATGAAAATATGAAAAATCGTAAAAAACACACAAAAAAAAAAATAAAAATTGTAAAATAGCTATTTATACAATAAGTTGCGAAATGAGCGTCTTTTAGGCACGCGACGTGAAAATTGTCCAACTCGGCTTTGCGTCGTTGGACAACTCGTCGAGTGACTAAAAGACTTCGTTTCGTAACGTATTGTATACAAGATTTTTTCTACTTGCGTTTCATAATAAAAAAACACAATAGTCTCATTCAGTGAGGTTCCATTAACCACGTTTTTTAATATTTTTATGGAGTATTACTCACATATAGCACACAAAAAAAATTTCAGCGCAATTGGATAAATATTAAAAAAGTTATGCGGCTTTGAATAATAAAACATTATGCCTCAGAAATTCATCGCTTAGAGATGGTATGATGTCATCTCTCGAATCAAGACGGGCTAAAGGCCGTCACACGACCAACTTGAGAGATGCAGTGACGTCACCGCGTGTTTCGAAATTTCCAAACTTGGAGCTTTTTGATAATTTATTTAAATATGAACAAGGGCTCGGAAAATTATGAAATTTTGCACAACTGCTAAACTCAATACGCTCTTTTAGAATATGTAATAAAAAAAAAATGCTGAACGAGCCTATTTTATTTCAATGTTTGTCACCTGCTTTTGCTTGACACCTTTCATGGTGGTGACTAATATTCATAATAAATACAAAACAAAATTCAAATCTGTGTTTAGTGTGTTTTTTTTATTTCTGAACAATGAATGACACTTTTAGGCACTAGTGCTTAAAAGTTACTTTTACGCACTTGAAAGTCACTTTTACGCACTTGAAAGTTACTTTTACGCACTTGAAAGTCACTTTTACGCACTGAGTGCCTAAAAGTCACTTTTACGCACTGAGTGCTTAAAAGAATGTCGTTTCAAAACTAAAATGACAATCGAAAAGTTGCTATTATGAAACGTCAGTAGAAAAAATACGATTATTCCAAAAAAAAATACAAAAAATTGCAAAAACCATGAAAAATAAAAATTTATGAAACTTAGAATGCTCTAAAATTGCTTCAGATACTTGTTGAGTGTTGAGTGAATCGACTCAATTTTTGAATCAATAGAAGAGACTGAAATTTTTAAAATTGGCTTCAAACACTATAAAATCCATTCTAAACTCGAATGAACTACTTAGGGCGGGTATTATAAAACTGCTTTGACAGTTAACTTTTTGAATTACATGTAATTTCAGAAGTTAACTTTAAGTTAACTCTCAAAGTAGTTTTATAAAACCCGCCCTTAGTGTTTGATGTTAAAAAAAATTGAAAATTCTAGAAATTGCTAAAAAATACCAAAAAATGTTGGAAAAAACTGATAATTCTAAGAAATTCCAAAAAAATTCTATCAGTTTGTACACCAAAATTCTAAGCTGGTTTCCCCCTCGCAGATAGTAGAATGACTAAAACACTAAAAGAATAATTTGAATGTGTTTTTGAAAAATGTGAATGTGGCTCATTGAAACTGAAATTTTAAAAATTATAATGTTTTCCGACCTTCGCACATGTGTATTCAATTATTGAATAATATTTAAGGTTTTTGTTAGCTGTAACCAACATTTTTTCTCCAAGCTTTCAAGCCTTTCTAGGTATATCTCTTTTGCATAATTTTGTTGTTTGTATTTTTGTACTGCATCTTCCAGTTCTTCATAGGACTTGTATTTCGCCCCAAGTTTTGAATCCATTTTGAAGTAAACTGGATACCAAGATATCCTACAATAACAGATAAACTATTCTGAAAAACTTTGATGTAGGGTAGCAATAATAGGTTTGTTTCTGCAAAAATCACAAACCAGTCAGAGCGAA
The DNA here is from genome assembly GCA_917834065.1 of Ceutorhynchus assimilis. Classification (NCBI taxonomy): domain Eukaryota; kingdom Metazoa; phylum Arthropoda; class Insecta; order Coleoptera; family Curculionidae; genus Ceutorhynchus; species Ceutorhynchus assimilis. Next base: position 32,398,303 of record OU892287.1, on the reverse strand, counting down.
TTTCACTGGTTGAAAACAGTCAGCAAACTAGTTTCAACCAATGAAATTCACTCTGACTGGTTTGTGATTTCTGCAGAAACAGACCTGATATTAACTGACCTGCAACTGCGCAGTCAAACTTGTATTCTTTAGGATATGCAGTTTAGCACTCGGACCCCTATACACAGCCATTTTTTGAGCCTTAAGGCTACGTGAATGATTGCAATTTTTAATTTAATTTTTAAAAATGGTGAATGCGTCAGCAGTATACAGTTTTACTATACAGGGCCGCCGAAAGCCATGTCAGGCCCTAGTACAGAAGATTCGCACCGACCTCCCTAATTGCACTTCACACAAAAAAAAATCTGGGCTTTAAGGTCTAACCATTGAAAAGATATATTTATGCGGCATTGTTATTTATACAACAAGTGAAGTAAAGTGAACTTTTCTTCATAAATGTGAATTTGGAGTGAAAAAAAGATGCTTTGCATTTCTACTACCAATAAAATAAGTGTAAGAAATAGGTAACTATTATGTATTAAAAAAAATATTTAATTAGACATTCCTCGAGATATTAAATAATTCTAATAATAGCTAAGGTAACAGGGTGAGTTACCAAGCGAGCGGTGGTCCATATCTCCTATACTAACGGAGATCGAAGAAAAAACTAAATACAAGACTTGTAGATAAACATGAGTACTACATTCCTAAATTATTTTCCAGTATACAGGGTGGCCCAAAAATTAATGGTGACAAAGTTATGTTTTTTTTAAATAACTCTCCCTGTATATTATGACATTTCTGGATTGTGCGAAAAATTCTAGACATATTTCATGTACAATGTCCTCGACAATGTCATATACCTATCTTCAACTGTTTCGAAAATTTTGACAGTTGAAAATATACTTTTTTGCATCTTTGATAGACTGTAAATCCTGCAGGGTTAATTTTACAGCAAAACGGATCATAGATTCTTGTCTTAGTTTTTCATAAACTATCATTTGACACCAATTTTGAATTTATTCCATGATGAAAAATTTCGCTTAAATTAATAATCTCCGGTTAAATTCAAAGATGGTGTCAAATGATAGGTTACGAAAATCTATGATAAGAATGTAAAATCGGTTTTGGTGTGAAATCAACCGTTTAGGTGTAAACATCACCACTACTTATTAGGCCACCCTGTATACTGGAAAATAATTTAGGAATGTAGTACTCATGCTTATTTACAAGTTTTGTATTTAGTTTTTTCTTCGATCTCCGTTAGTATAGGAGATATCTCGGGAGATATGGACCACCGCGCGCTTAGTAACTCACCCTGTATAACAAGTACAGTTGCGATCAAAAAAAAGTAGTACAGAAAAATCTCCGCAATCTCCTGGTCTATTATACATTAATTAGATTCATAACCAAAAATGACATATTTTTGGCATTTTTCCACCAGTTTTTAACCTAGAATATGTCATTGCCTATCAAAATTTTGTATGTTACACCGGGAGCTCAAATTGGGGCTAATAATTTTTGTACTACTTTTTTTCGATCACAACTGTATGTACATAAAGTAAGGCTTTATTCTCGGCTTTATTGTACGAATAATTTTATGGCTGAGCGAGCTTGCAAGCAAGGCTATTATATGTATAATGACTAACAAAGTGCATCCAGAAATCAAAACATGTTGAAAAATTCCAAAAATCAACAAATTCCAAAAAAAAATTGAAAAATTTCAAAAAAATACAAAAAACACCAAATTTTAAAAAATGTCAAAAAGTTCCATAAAACCTCAAATTTCAAAAATGTTGAAAAATTCCAAAAATCAACAAATTTTAAAAGATTTTGAAAAATTTCCAAAAAATTCAAAAAACAGCAAATTTCAAAAAATTCCAAAAAACCTCAAATTTCAAAAAAATTTAAAAATGCAAGAAAAAACAAATTTCAAAAAATATTGAAAAATTCTAAAAATCAACAAATTTCAGAAAATTTTGAAAAATTTTAAAAAAATTCAAAAAATACCAAATTTCAAAAAATGTTGAAAAATTCCAAAAATCAACAAATTTCAAAAAATTTGTAAACTTTCGTAGATATTTAAAAAAAAATCCGAAATCGTTTTTATTTTTTTTCTGCCTTTATTTTAGGAGGTTTTAGGAAACTAATACATAGCACATTATCAATTTATCAGGGCTACTTTTTATTCCTGACAAGATAGCATAATAAGATTTGAGATCTGACGTTTCGTTTGCAGGTTACCATCCTCAACTTGGTTTTTTTAGATACGCTTCTGCTCATGTTCTAAAAATTACAGTTTTTTTAAGGTTTACTACTTCTCTATGCGACATATCAATTGCGATGATTCAATTATATTTCTTGAAATAATGATAGAAAAAAACCATATGTCAAATTTTTGACATAATGCTTCTAGACAAATAACTACCCAATTAATGATTGTCATTGACATTAATTAGGCAATCTCAATCACGTGATTTTATAATGGCCGTTCAGGTCAAATATTGCGGTGACAAGCCGGTGACGTTCATAAGGAGAGCATTTGTGTTCTGGCTCTTGTTGCTTTCGAAGTGAATTTTATGTGTTTCTACGTATTTTTCATTGGTTTTGGTCATATTGTTGTTTTCATGGTGAATTTTATAGTTTTTAGCAGTGCGGTCTGCGTCGGGTCCCCAGAGCTGAGGGACAACCGAATTCTAAAGGCATCGATAAAAAAAAAAAAAAAAACTCAAAAAAAAAATAAAAATCGAAGATTAAATTTTGAAAGAGAAGACAACGTTGTATACCTCTAGGGAATCCGCTGGAAAGAGTCTAATAGTGAGGATTTGGAGAGCCCAAGGAGCATCCGCTGTTGCCAAATGTATCGTTATAGGTTAGGTAATATGTTGCGATTGCGCACATTATTACTTCGATTTCTACGATTACTTCCACAGGTATGGTGGTAGGGACCAGTTGGGTTACGCACGGTTTTTGGAGTAAATTGACCCTGATTCGATTTGCGTTGGAGGCAACACATTTTTTTTAAGGTTTTTAATTTTTTCAAAGATTATTTAGAGGGCGGACGGGTTAGTTTGGGTAAGCTTGGATTAGCTCTTTTTGTCTAAAATACCAACATACAAAGACTAGCATTCATTATGAGGACGAGTTAGTTTGGATAAGCTTTTTTTGTTCAAAATACCAACATACAAAGACTAGCAGTCATTACGATACATTTTGCAATGGTGTCTCGAGCTCTCTCTATACTAGAACTCATTCCGGCTCTCCTTATTGGTTATTTCTGCGAATAGACTTTATTGTCTTCCAACCAGACTCCAGAGATAATTTATGGCACTTGTTAGTAGAGTACGGACAGTACAGTACGGTGCTTTTTAGTTTTTGTTTTTGATGCCTGTATGAGTACTAGTGGAGTAGGTGTCGTGTTTTCATATTATCTCATATGTTCCTAATAAACTTGTTTTTTAATTAAATCTGTTTTTATATTTGGCTGTAAAAAACTTCAAAAATATAAAATAAATAACTTTTGCTCACTCGTCTCATACCCCAACACCACAAGAAAAATACCTAAAAAAGTATGTCAGGGACCCACTTTTTTTTTGCGTCGGGCCCCAAAGATCCTAGGTCCGCCACTGGTTTTTAGTATGTCTATATCCTGTTCACAATCCGATGTCTACAGGTGCAGGTAAGTTTATCATCTTTCCCTATCAAATAGCATTGAAAGGTGATAATTTTACCTGGTACCTGTGGACATCGGATTGTGAACGGATAATACCTACGTATTTTTTAGTGTTCTGGCCCTTGTTTACAAAGAGAATTTTATAGTGTTTATAATGTTTCTACGTATTTTTTAATTCAATAATAAATTCTGAGATGGAGAGTGAATATCTTAAGCTATTATTATTAAGGGAAAATCGAGCCTCTGTTAGATCCTTTATTTTAATTGCAGCAATCCATAAAGTCCTGCGTTGTTTTGATAATTCACTTTTGTAGATCAAAAGCTGGTGATTTAAAATAGCAGGAACTGAATAAAATTTCACATTATCCCTGTTACCTCAACTTCCACACCCAATTACGATGCAAATCGCTGGCATTTTAATTTACACAATACCTAAACACACAAAAATCACAAAATCCGATAATTCAAATGGACGTTTGTCTAGAATGTGACAGAATCCATACAGAATCAATGACATACAGAATAAACAGCACAGTGCTTGACCCAATGCTTGACCCGAACTTCCATATTGAATTTCGTTTTTGACAGGTCAGTAGATTGCCTAATTGTCATTTCAAACCATGAATTCATTTTAATAAATCTTGACATTTTTTCAGGTTCTAATATCATTTTTCGGGGATAATACCACATAATACCACGAGAGCTTCAAAATTACGGATAATTTTTCATGATTCTAGGAAGCGTTATGTCAAAAATTTGACAACTGGTTTTTTTCAAAAATGTCCCAATAAAACCTATTGAGATTATATAAAGCAAAATGAGCTCTATCCAATCAATGAAAAAAAAGATGGCGTTCCCATTTAAAAAAAAAGATCAATGACGTTATATCTTTGAGAGGATTTTTTTTCCTATATCTCTGTGTAACTTTTCCCTACACGTCTTCTTATACCTATTTCCAAAATTTCATCAAATTCCATTGAGCCGTTTTCTCAGAAAAATGCCAACACACAGACACAGACAGGAAACAATCAGTGTTGCCACAGGTGGCCCCGTATGGCCAGATCTGGCCCGTTGGCCACTCTTTTCCGAATCTGGCCCGTTTCTCCAGAACAAGCCAAATCATTATTTTTTGATGCAAAACGAACGTTTTTGGGCGTGGCACCCGAGAAAATTTTCTGCCTCCGGTTTGGAAACGGTTTGCCCGAAATATTGAAATCTGGCCCCTTTTGAAAATATAATCTGGCACGAAATTTTCAGAGGCTGTGGCAACACTGGATACAATTTTTGAAAATTTCGGTTTTTTATGAGTATATCCGGAAGTTGACAGAATTTTTTAAATTTCTTGTATGCATATTGTTATTTAATAACCATTGCCGTATCTGTTACTTGCTACACAATACCTATCTTAAATGTATCTTGAATAAAATATACATTGCTTTTAATGTTTTTTTTTTTCTTCCGTTCTCCCCAAAAAAAAACTCTCTCATTATCTTCATCTGTCTTATAACGGAATACCTGTCTAATTGCCCTGCCATATCTTTTTTGCTGCTAATATAAAACTAAGTAATGGCTACTGAATAAATCATTATTAATAGGATACTTTCAGTGGCATCTTAGCACCCTTAACTTATTTGTGCCACTGTGTATAAAAAAAATTTGAATAGGAAAGTTGTAGCTTTTGAAAAATAATTCTCAGAAAACATAGTTTTGTTTATACAGGGTGTTGCGAAAAGAAACATATATTTTTTTAATGGGACACCTTGTATATTATGACATTTTTGGATTCTGCGGAAACTTCTAGACATACTTCATGCATAATGTCATATACCTATCTTCAACTGTTTCGGAAATAATGACAGTAGAAAATTGACTTTTTTGCATCATTGACAGACTGTAAAACCTAAACGGTTAATTTTAAGAGGGGGGGTCCGTTAAGAGCCCGCGCGCCATCTTTTGGGCTTTATGACATACATTAAATATCACAGGTGTTCAAATTCTCTGTAAATGATTGACTTATTTACAAGTAGATGGCGACACCTTCAATATCAATTCGTTTACACAGTAATTTACAGTGGACTAAATAATTTTATTCAGATACAAATGAAATAATAGTATTTCATATTTTTAGCTAGGTAAAACAGTTTTTACTGGCGTTTAAAAGAAGTGACTACCCTTCCCGAACTCGGCGACATCTTTTAGAGAAGCGCTGAACACACGTTCGGTTTGAGTCTTTGCTGAATATGACAGCAATCACCTCGTTGTTTGGCTAATTTTAATTAATTTTGTGATACAAACATCCAGTGGCGTATCAACCCAGCTCCGGGCCTGTGTGCCAAAATTTCTGCGGGCCCATCACAAGCCCCCCGCCGGGGGCTACAGTTTTTTTTGAGTAACCCAAACTAACCCAAATTTCGACCCAAAAGTCGTTCAAAAAACACTCCTTAAATTTTTTATTAGGTATTTTTATTTAAACGTTGAATTGTGAATTCACCATTTTCAAAAGTTATATTGTCACAACTGCCCGCTTTACGGGGGTGACATGGGGGGTTTGTAGCTTTGGGAGTTGATGGAGAGAAACTCGCTCAGGTTATATAAAAATATAGATATATATTTTCCCAAATATAACCTTACATGTACGCTAACCCTATAAGATACATGACCCTTCGTACACTGGGGTCCTTATAGGGGGCCACACGTCAATGCTGCTTGGGGGACTGTAGGTTAGTTTATCGTTACCCTTATGCCTTGTCCAGAGGGGCGTTCCCAACGAGAGGTAATTGCACTGGACAACGATAAGGCTGAAGATACCCAGAGGGGCGTTCCCAACGAGAGGTTCTTGCACTGGGGAGACTTAATTCCAGAGGGGCTTTTCCAACGAGAGGTACTTGCACTGGTTTAAGTCTGCCTTTGCTGCGGCTTGCAGCGCAATTTATATTAATTTATTGCTGAATTGCAATAAACATTCGATCGAATCGGCAATTAAATTAATAAGGTTGAATACCGGGTCCTCCTTTCCTAAGCAGCTAGTTGACATATGCCCCCCTCTATGAAGCATTGGACCCCAATGCTTGGAAGAGACACTTACAACAAAATATATACAAATACCATAATAATGTCAAAAAAATACAATAATATCCTTATCCTAAAAATATCCCTTCTTTACAATAATAGCCTAATTATAAAATATCCCTGATGCTTAACAATTATATAATCCAAATATAGCGTATAGAGAAAAAAATTAAAAATTAAAATTAACAAAAGTTTTTTATGGTGGGATGGGTGAGGGTGCATTATTATTCAGGTTACTACAAAAAAAATAGCTTACAACTAAGAAATTTCATCAACTTCACCGCTTCAGCCATGGGTTTTTTTCTTCTGGTCCGGTCCTGTTTTCTGAATTGTGGGTCTGTTCTGGTGCCAAATACTTCTTGGTAGGTCAGCTAGATCGTGGGGTGTACGGTCCCACGGTCTAAGTGTCGTTTCCTGGTTTGTTATGCTTCTTTCTTGTTCATTGTGCTGTATTCTGTCTTTCAAGTGGATTGGTTCTGGCTTCAAGTACTTCCTGGTGATTTGGTCATCTGGGTCGTGGGTTTGCGCGGTCCCACGGCCCAAGTAATCCTTGATCATTTCTTTTGTGAGTGTGGTGGAAATGGTACTGTGGTCTGTCTACTTTTGGTCCAAACCCATTTGTTTCTTCTGGTTTGAAGTTCCTAGCCCCTGCTCAGTCCAGAGCTAGGTCGTTCTATTACAATGCCTTCCCTCGAATTTGTTTTGTAGTCCGTCCCTGGTTGGTGGTTTTGTATATACATGCAAAAAATAAAATAATATTTTTAAAAAATGTGCTTATTCCTATAATTACATAGTTTAATTATGACCCACATTTGGCCCATCAGTTTAATTCGCCCAATTGTTAAAAATGACCCCTCCAGGTAAGTTCAGAAGAAGTATAATTTGTTTTAGTATATTCATGTGTTTTTCCTTGTAGCCCGCTCCAGACTTAGGGCTGTCAGGAGACTTGTGCGGCAGGAGTGCCCCAATATTGGCTTAGTTAGTCGTCCAACGTACCCTTTTTTATGGGTCCCTTTGTGGAGCCATTTGTTTAATTTGTGCCGTGGTGCGGGCTAGGCGACCGCTCGTCGTAATTTATTTTTAGTAATACATAGAGTTGTAAGAAAAAGTGTTTTTTTTTTTTTTTTTCTCTTTTTGTTCCCTCGCTTTCAGAGAATATTTACTATTCCAATCAAAGTTCCACCAAGTCCACCTCTGGTGTTTTGTTTCTAATCATTACGTACTTCTGTAATGTCATTCAATGGTGTGCTTGCGTCGCACTTATTTTTATGAAAAGTGCAGGTCAGCGTTCCGTCAGGTCTACGGCCTGTAATTCGCAATATGTATTCGTGGTTTTCTACGCCCGTATCGTTTCTTTCTGGTTTATGTGGCAAACTTTCTTTTTTTAGCTTTATTTTGTAGGTACATAAACCCTTTTCCCAATAGGTACATGAGGAATAGTACAAACAAACCGCATGTAGTGTAGAATATTACATCGTATTCTGGTGGGTGTTGGCTTTGGTCATCTTTGCCCGAGTCTTGGCCTGTGCAAGGGTTGAAGAGTGCAAGGATTAATGGTTGTGTTCTTCTCCATAAAACATATATCAATATTACTGTTAAAACTGTGTTCCATATCGTCATTATACTGTGACTGTCGTCCAATGGTAAGTTCTGGCAGATGCTTGTCCCTATTTTAGTTTTCTTTCAATGTTTTCTAATAGTGCTTTATTTGATGTTAGGTTTCGATGTGGGATCGTCAGCGACCAGTTATGGTTTATACATTCGTGTATATTGTTGAACTTTACTGGCGTAGATGTAGTCAAAGGGTTGAGCACAAATGATTTCAGGTTTGTCCAAGCTGCAGGGATCACGTGAGTAATGTATAAGCTGTGTATCTACTTCCTTGCAGGGGAATCTCTTTGGTATTATTATTTTATCATTTATTTTTAGGTTACACTGGCATGGCATGAGGACTTCGATTGCCCCTGGTTGTGCTGTACCGTTTTTCTCTAGGACTGTGGACTTCTTTGGGCAATCTACTTTTATATCTCCCTGGGGGTGAGTTATAATAAATTGGTCGTCTCCGATTTCCGTGATAACCAGGAGAGTTGATTTGTGACACCTCATAGGGCAGTGGGTGGTCAGGTCTTCCACTGTAGTGCCTTGAAACAGTTTTGTGGCACACGAAGGGCCCTGGAGTGTGTCGCCTGAAAACCTTGGCAGGTAGCATAGCTTATTTTCATACGGGTTACATAGATGAAGACCCGTTCCTGTTATCTGTCTTGTGGTTTTGCTGTCATGGTAGTCATTACCTCCAGCTACCGCCATATAGAGTGTGTTGTGTTCGATGATACATGTCTGACCCTGCCATGAAAAAGGGTACGTCTGTAATTCAAATAGTTGCCATTGACGGTTCTTCTCGTTTGTAGGAACTTTTATATGAATCACTAGTTTGTTGTCTGTGAAACTGCACTCACAAATTGGGAGCTCATAGTACTTAGAGATTTCCTGCGTTTGGATTGCCAGTTCGTGTTCCCTGTTTTTGAGCTCTGTGTTCAGGTGTTTCAAATCTTCCTCAAGTATTTGGGGAGTTACAACCGCCATTGGTATGTGGTGGTGTTTGCAAGAATCTATGATACTTTGTCTTTTCATGGTTCTGGTAACTGTCACTACCTTTTTTGCCAGATCTATGTTATTCTTTAAGATCAAGTATATTAGGTTACGCTGTGTTGCTTCTTCTTTCAAAAACTCATTGCCCACCGTTTCTACAAAATTCTCCAGGTTTTTGATTTTCGTTTCGGTTGTTTTTAGAGCCGCTGCTGTTTCTTCTTGGGATTGTTTCATGTAAGATGATTGTTCTCTTATTACTTTAATCGCTGATTCAAGCCCTTGCGTTACTGAATCCAGTCTTGATCTTAAGGAATCTGTGTCCATGACTAAAGAGTGTAGTTTCTGTTGTGTGGCCACCCCGCAGCACCAGTTAAGTTCGTCCGCTATGAATGACAGGGAGATTGCTCTCTTTGTCTTCTTTGATTTTTTCAGGCGAGTAGTGATCCCATCGTTATTTAGGCTGCTGAGCTCTTTGTCCACTGCCTTGGCTATTTCCTCCATCTGCTTCATTACCTTGTACTCTATTTTTCCTTTATCTAGGCATTCCATTGTCGTTTGTTTTTCTTGCACTTCGTCTTGCCATGATACCCTATATGTCAGTGGTATGGATCCTCCATATGATATTGTTTCCGGCAGTAGCTTCCACGAGGCTCCTGCGGAAACTTCCACTTCATTCCCTTGGTGTGCACCTATGTACACCACCAAAATCCTGTGAACAAAGGTAAAATTTGTTAGGATTTGTTTTCATCTTGAGCTACCGTTCCTCTCCATTTTTTCTCTGGCGATTATCTTATACTCCCTAGCTAATGTTTTACCCTATTTTTTCTATCCTTTTTCTATTTTCCTACTCTATAGTTTTTGCTTCTTCTTCCTCGTTTTCTGCTTCACTGCTTCCAATTTCTTTTTCAATTTTTTCTTTGTCTTCTTCATCCTCATCAACTTCAGATTCTGCGTTTTCAGCTATATCTGTCTCATCTGCCCTTTCTTCAATAGGCGCAGCTTCTGTCCATGGGTAACATCCTACTCACGTGGACCGTATCCTTTTTTCTGCTTCCAATATTTTGTACCTCGTAATTCACTTCTCCCATTTTTCTAATTACTTTGTATAGTCCAAACCATCTTAAGAGTAACTTTTCGCTTCTTCCAACCTTTCTAATTGGTATGAAAACCTTAACTTTGTCTCCAACTAGGAAATCTAATTCTCTATGTCGTTCGTCAAAACGTCCCTTATCTTTTCCTTGTCTTTTTTGTATATTTTCTACTGCTATGGCTCTTATTAAGAGTGCCTTTTCTCTAATTTGCAGAGCGTCCGTTTCGTTGTCAGCGTCCAACAATGCAGCTTCTGCTGGTAATGTGGGTTCCCTTGCATATGTTAACATAAATGGGCTAAATCTCGTTGTGTCCTGTATTGCTGTATTATACGCAAATGTTATAAATGGTAGATAGCTACACCAGTCCGTTTGCTGTGGATAATATGTCAGCTATTGTCTTATTTAGCCTTTCAGTGAGACCATTACAACAAGGATGGTATGCGGTTGTAAATTGGCTTCCTACTCCCATTAATTTTCTCTAATTCCCTTACTAATTCCGATTGAAAGACTTTTCCTCTGTCGCTGAGCAGATTTCTTGGCATCCCGTGTACTAAGAATAGTTTTTCTAGTAAAAAATTTGCAACTGGTCCGGCTTTTCCATTCGGTAGGGCGGCTGTGATGGCATATCGTGAGGCGTAATCGGTAACTACAACTATCATTGTTTTCCCTTTACTGCTTCTTCTAAATGGGCCTAAAAGATCAATTCCGATTTTGTCGAAAATTGTTCCCATCGGTATTGGTTGTAACATCCCTGGCGTTTTTCTGTAAGGTTGCCCCTTTCTAGCTTGTTAATCTGGGCATCCCTTAACGTACTTTTCGATGTCCTTTAGCATTCCATCCCAAAAAAATCTGTTTTTAATTTTGTCCGTTGTTTTGCTCAGTCCCAAGTGTCCACTTGTCGGTGATGCATGTAGCTCCCACATAATTTCTTCTCTCATTGATTTTGGTACTACTAATACTTTTTCTAAGCCGTTTTTTGTCTTATTAATTTTAAAGAGTAAGTCTTTTTCAATCCTAAAATTTTTTGCTCTTCTTCTGATGCCAATATTAATTTCTGGGTCGTCTGGGTTTCTTATAGCTTTGAATATTTGTTTTAGACTTGGGTCTTTCTCCTGTAATGTAGCCGTTTGCACTGATTTTAGTGTGAATGTGGGGAGCTCCTCTTGCTCTTCTTTTTCCTCGGAGTCTGGTTGAAGCACTGGATTGCGGGAAATACAGTCGGCGTCGCTATGTGTTGATCCTTTTTTATATATAACCGTGTAATCAAATTCTGCAAGTTTTAGTGCCCACCTGGCCAAGCGTCTGTTACTTTCCTTAATGGAGTCCATCCGGCAAAGAGCATGATGGTCAGTGACGATTTTTACTGGTCTCCCGTAAATTAAGTGTCTCAGATAGCTCAATGCCCATACTACGCCTAAGAGTTCTAATTCACTAATTGAATAGTTCTTCTCGCTATTTGAAAGACTTCTGCTTATGTAGGCTATTGGATGTGCTTCTCCCTTGTCGTCTTCTTGTAAAAGTACTGCCCCAATTCTACATGTTGCTGCGTCGGTGTGCAAAATGGTATCTTTATTTGGATTGAAATGCTGTAGCACAGGTGCGGAAACCAGTTTTTCTTTAAGAATGTTAAATGCTTTGTTTTGTTCAGAACCCCATTTGAACCCTATGTTCTTTCTTGTAACTTCATGTAACGGTCTTGCTATTGATGCAAAGTTATGTATAAATTTTCTATAAAAATTACGTAATCCTAGAAAGCTCTGTACATCTTTAATTTTCTTTGGCGTCGGGAACCCTTTTATGCAAATTATTTTTTCCTCATCTGGTAATATGCCTTGCTCCTTTACTTTGAATCCTAGTATTTTGATTTCTTTTTTCAAATATTCGCATTTGCTTGGTTTTAGAGTAAGGTTAGCTTGCCGCAGTCGCTCAAAAACTTTCTTTACCTTTGCTCAAGTGTTCTTCGAATGTTTGTGAGAATATAATGATGTCGTCTAGGTAGATTAGCACTTCCTTCCATTTCATATCCCAAAAAACTTGGTCTGCTAGTTCTTGGAAAGTGGCTGGAGCGTTGCATAATCCAAAACTTAAAACATTAAATTCGTAAATCCCATGTCCTTGCGCCACGAAGGCAGTGTATTGCTTGGACTTCTCTTCGACTGGAACTTGCCAATATCCGGAAAACATATCGAGTGTGCTAAACCATTTTGCATTGCCCAAGTATGACAAAATGTCATCGATCTGTGGTAGTGGGTATGTTGATTTTTTTGTTACTGTTTTCACCTTTCTGTAATCTACACAAAATCTTGTTTTCCCATCTTTTCTCTTAACTAGCACTGCGGGGCTAGCCCTCAGACTAATAATAAAAATAGAGACCAAACATGCCATTTAGAAATCGCCCCATGTTTACAATCAATCATCTTTTAGTCCCTGACATGAGTAGGAGAGAGGTAGACCTATAAAATGGCAACACTGTTCAGTGGCGGTGTGTTCAGTTTCCTCTCAATTTTGCCATTCACAATAAATTACCATAAATATCCTGTATCTACGCCAATGTCAAGCGTAAAATGATGTCAAATTTCTTACCGCCGAAATATTAAAATGTGCTTGGAATCATTAAAGATAATACATCGATTTACCATTTTAACGTTCTCCACCACACTTTCCACATATTTAAATCCAAAAATACCACTGATTAACACTCAAATCACAAAATTTATCTCTATCACTTCACAGCAACAGTGCGAAATCCATTATGGCTGCCATAAGTCACCTAAAATCATCTGATTGGCTGCTCGTAGATGCAACGTTGCCGATGTGCCGTTTTTCGAGCCATATATTCCTGGTTCTTCCCGAATTTTCACCAATTTAAATTATAAAAAGACTAATTATTTTTTTCAAAAAGGCGTTCAAGTTATGTTTCAACAAAGATTGATATAAAAAAAACATTTATATTATGTTAAAACATATTTTGAAATAATGATTATCCGTGAAAACATTTAATATTGAAAATCACATCGGATTATTGGCAACCAGGCTTTTCATGCAAAAATCGACCTTATGGATGTTGGATCGCGAATTGTTTGTTTACTGTTGTATCTGTCGTTTTTAGTTGTTAATCTGAGGGCTAGCCCATGGAGAGTGGCAAGGCCGAATTACTTTGCTATCGAGCATTTCCTGGATTTGTTCGTCAATAATCTGTCTTTCTTTTTGTGACACTCTGTATGGGCGGCTCTTTATTGGGCGAGCCTCTCCGACGTCTATTATGTGTTCTGTTAAGTTTGTCTTTCCCATATGTTTTGTGGATTTCGCGAAAACGTCGTTGTATTCCAGAAGGAGTTCTTTGAATTCATGCCTGTTCTTTTCGTTTGTGATGCTGTCTAACTTATGATCTTCCATTGTTATTTCTTCGCTCTCTTCATCTTTTCCTGCTTGCAACATGAAATTGTCTGAAAGATTTGTCTCTGATGCAGTTTCTGCCAAAAATGCCATTGTGGTTCCTGCGTAAATAGCTACTGGGTTCCTTGTGTTCGATTGTACTTTTAAAATGAGGCTACCTTCATTGGTGTGAATGTGCGTTTTTACTTCAAGATGATTTTTTGCTAACCAATCTAAATTATATTTGCATGTATATGTAGTATTATCTTTAATCTCAGTATTTTTGCCCATAATATCTAATTCCAATGTTTTTAACTCATTCTGAGACACCGTATAATCTTTCTTTGTACCCAATTTATATGTCTTTTTCTTGGTTTCTGTACCGATTTGCATCAGATGCCTGATTTCTTCTTCCTGCTTTTCTTCTTTAGCTTTATACCCAGGTTTTTCCCCATAAATATGAATTTGGACCCCTGCATCTTCAAATAGAAAATATATCATCTTTTAAATCTTGTCCATTCTTTTTCTAATCCCCATCCTTGTCTTGGAATGACTAATTTTTTGATGGATTTATTTGTTGAGATATTGTTCCTCAGTGCTGTAAGACATTTATACATGTTTCTTGGACTTGGCTTCTTCTTCATTGATTCTCTTGTGAATAGAAAAATTACTGATTTTTTTCCTTGTTTCGACATAGATAGCTCCCCAATGGTCCCTTTCTCTCTCTTTTTTGGAATCATATGCCTATATTTTCTCAAAACTGATTTTTTTTATTTGTAACTTTGGGTTACTCCTACTACTAAAACGGCGTCGTTCGTTAGGACGTCTATATTTCCATATTCTTCTTTCAAGAGACCGTTAATCTGGTGATCTTTTATGTGAATGTGCTCTTTTATAAACTTGTTAAACTCTTGTTCATCTCTTGAAGTATCTTGTTGAAGCTCTCTCGTTTTAGTCGGCTGTTTTGTTGTGACCAGCCCTGACATGTTGATTTTTTCGTTATTCATTTGTCTTAGAGGTATTTCATACTGACCATTCAGAATCAGTTTTTTCCTTGGGAGATCTATGATCGCGTTATTTTTTGTCAAAAACTCCATGCCTAGGATGACTGATTGAGTTAATGATGAAATCACTTTGGCGTTTAGTCTGCCCTTCCATTTTTGACTCCCTGGTATTTCTATTGGAACTTCAATGTCTCCCAAAACTTTTATCTGGTGTCCTCCTGCAGTGACTAGAACCGTGTCATCATTTCTTGTTAGTTCCTCTTTGATTAGACTTCTTTGTAGAACGCTATCTTGTGCTCCTGTATCCACGATTGCTGACATGTACTTATTATTTAATCTAATTGTGATGTGCAAGATTCCCATGCTTTTGTTCTTCCCCATGGTGAGGATGGCAGGGGCTTTTAATTTTGCCAGCCCTTGTCGTTTGGGTTTTGTCGTCGGGTTGTACAGGTGTTTGCATAGTGACCCTGTTTTCCGCAAATAAAGCATCCAGGATTGTTTTTGCTGTTCCGCGCCGTATACGATTTGTACCTTTGAGGCTGACTTCTGCATACTGTTGCAGTATGTCCTGTTTTCCCACATTTGTAACAAACGGTGGCAATTTTTGAGTTGGAGTTATGATTTCTCATCTTTTGGCTCCTACATACAGCTGCGAAGTGTCCTGTTTTCCCACAATTATAACACGTTTGGCTAGATATTGGTACTCTTGTGCTTGTGTGTTCTCCTTGCATTCGGATCCTGCAGGTGGCCATTACATGTCCTCTTTTTCCACAATAATGACATATGTTTAGTTCTGTGTCTGTGGTTGTGTTTCTTTCCGTACAGCTGATAATTTGGGTATCTTGCGTTGCACCTTTCTTCGGAGCTTTTTCTATTGTGTCTGCTATTTCTTTTAATTGTATAAGTGATGTTGGTGGCTTGTTCGGCGGGTTTGTTAACCAGTAGTGTTTTAAATTATATTTCACTAAAAAAATACTTTAACTTTTTAATAGTTTTTATTCATTTTTCTGAATTGACAAAATCTGACAACTAGTACCAATTTGTTTATTTTGTTACTCCTCACAACCATCTCTATAACAACCATCATGACCAACTACTAAACTAAACTAGAAAGGGAATGTCGCCAACTTAATAAGTTATACAATACGCTCTCATTTTTTTTTTTTATTTTTTTTTATTATTTTTTTTTTTTATTAGGTATTTATTTATTTAAAATTTAATTATTCTTTGTTTTTTTACATATAAATTTTTTTAAAATTAGATTAAGATATATTTTTTTTTATTTATATGTTAAATATTCATTGAGATGAATAGGGGGCTTAATATCTTGCCGAGAGTGAGTTGATGTTTTTTTAAAATCTGCAAAATCTACTAGACTGTCCAAAGCAGAGTCATAATCCGGTTTGTTATCAACATTTACAGTTTCACTTAATTTAACCGGAAGATTCAAATCCATAATAAAGCCTCCGATATTACTGTTTGATGCATTACCAAAGTCTGTACTCAGTATATTTTCATCTTGATATTCAATAAAGGTACTTTGGATATTTGGCTTATTCGCCAAGTTTTCAAATGCTGCACTTGTGTCTTCTTCATCTGAATCAGACAAGTTTTCAAATGCTGCACTTGTGTCTTCTTCATCTGAATCAGACCCTGAAAAGGTATTATTACTCTGTAACGAGTTATTCATCAATACTACATCAATATCCGTGGCTGAATCATGACTAATATAAAGGTCATCATAAAGCAAATTCAAATCGGTACTATTAATAGGAATATTTGTCCTATTAATTAACTTCCGATTCCTCCTAAATTTATTGCCATTACAATCTTTAATTAAGTTAGAACGATCATTATAATTATCCACTACTACTCCTTTATTCCAACGATCATTTTTTTGAAAAAGAACTCCATCACCGCTGCATAAAACCGGTAAGTCCTTTGCACTTTTGTCATAATTTTGTTTCACTCTCGCTGAATTTTCTTTTAGCCTTGTAACTACAATATCTTTATCTATAATTCTTGGCAATAAATTTTTTTCAGGTGTCGGAATTTTTGTCTTTAGAAGCCGATTTAATAACAATTGAGCGGGAGCATAGCCAATGCTTGACAGAGGAGTATTTCTATATTCCATCAAAAAATTTGGCAATTCATCAATACTTTTCATCTTTTTTAGCATATTTTTTGCAATGTTTACATGCTTCTCTGCCATGCCATTGGATTGGTGATGATAGGGACTACAAAATTCTAAATCAAAGTTCCACGATTTCGCAAACTGTTTTAAATACGTACTATTATAGGGATTATTGTCAGCAAACAAAATATCAGGGACCCCAAATCTTGAAAAAATCTCTTTGCAACATTTTGCTACAATTTTTGCTGTTTTTTCATTTACTGGAAATACCTCGAACCAATGTGAATAGGAATCTACTATTAACAGATAGTCATTACGGTTATGTTCAAAAAAGTCAGAATACAAATATTGCCATGGTCAAACTGGCAACTCATGGGTTACAAGAGTTTCTTTTCTATTCATAGGTCTGTTAAGCTGACAGATTTCACAATCATTTACCACCTTTTCGATATCTTGAGACATATGAGGCCAAAACATTATTTCTCTAGCGCGCAGCTTACATTTTTGTATACCAAAATGGGCAGAATGTATTAACTTAAGCATGTCCTGTCTAAGCTCAGCTGGCACAATTAATTTAGTGTTGAAAAACAATAAGTTATCAGATAGAACAATATGATCTTTAAATCTATAATAGTATTTCAAAGTATCATTTAATTTTTTGTCATTTCTTGGCCATTCAGTTAAACAAATTTTTTTTACCTGAGATAAGTTTGAATCGTCGATAATAGATTTTTGAAAAATATTTTTTTTACTCTTAGTCATAGGAATATTCAAGGACAGAGAATGTATGGTATATTCTAGTTCTTCATCAATCGGACTTTCAGTTTTCATAAACGATCTGCTGAGAGTATCAGCTATATACATTTTAGAACCAGGAACGTATTCAAGTTTGATTTTATATTTCAATAGTCTGAGAAGCATACGTTGTAAGCGAGCACTAACATTATCTAGGTTTTTTGAAAAAATAGGAACAAGAGGCTTATGATCAGTTTGTACCATCACTTCACGACCGTAAATCCAAAAATGGAATTTTTCACACGTAAACACAATGCTTAATAATTCCTTCTCAATTTGTGCATATTTTACCTCAGCTTTATTCAGCGATCTTGACGCAAAGGAAATTGGATGAGAATCTTGCATCATGACGCTACCCATGCCTTTGCTCGATGCATCAGTTTGGATAACTATTGGTTTATTTACATCAAAAATCTTTAGAATGGGTCTGTTTGTTATCAGGGTTTTTAATGTGTCTAATTCCTGTTGATGTAAGTCGGTCCAGTCAAATTTCATATTATTTTTTGTTAGATTTCTCATATTATATGTTAACTGAGAGAGGTTTGGTATGAATTTCGAAAAAAATTTGAACATTCCTAAAACTCTAAGTAAGTCTTTCTTGTTTGAGGGTATTTCAATAGCCAATACTGCTTCAATATTTTTATTTGATGGTTGGATTCCAGACTGAGAAATATTTTGACCCAAGAAAGTAACTTCATTTAATTTATATTGTAATTTTGAAAAATTGAATTTTATATTATATTTCAAAGCTCGTTCGATGACTTTTTTAAGGGCATTGTCATGAGATTTTTCATTTGATCCGCTTATAATCAAATCATCAAAATAGATATGAACATTGGGAATATCACCAAAAATTTCCATATTTTTCCTTTGGAAAATTTCTGGGATACTATTCAACCCAAATGGCACTCGGTTGAATTTATACCTATCAAAAGGGGTGTTAAAAGTGCATAGCTCTGAACTTTGTTCATTCAACTGGATTTGCCGGAATCCATCTTTCATATCAATCACAGGAAAAATGGTTTTACCCTCAAGTTGACTCAAGATATCATCACATTTTGGTATCATAAAATACTCTCTACAAATATATTTATTCAGGGGTTTTGGATCAAGGCACAATCGGAGAGTTCCATTATAGTAGAGTTAAGACCGTGAAATAATCCTTCTAGAAAAGATTTTCGTTCGCACTTTATTGCTAAAATGTAAAACCTATTTTATATCGTTCCTCACACCTTAAGAAAGCAAAATCGATTGGTCGTCAAAAATTCGTGGGGTGCAGGGGGGTAGTTTGGGGTAGTTTTCCAAAAATTTGCAAAAATTTTTTTTTTCATTTTTCGAATCTACACTACGTGTTCAATGATCTGCAAAAGTTTTATTTCAAAATTCCAAGTAGAAGTATTTTATTTCGAATTTTGAAATGTTTGTACAACACGCATTTATATGGAGTACCCTAATATAAAACAGCTCGCACTGAAACATCAAAATTGCAATATCATTCACACATAAATAACTCACAAATTCTTATTCTAATCAAAAATACACTTTCTATAAACGCTGTAGATCAAAGATCAGGGATTAAAATGCTTTTTTATAATCATAAATCCGATAAGTCGTTTTGTCAAAAATCTGTAAAATGTAAAAGTATGTCGTGGCGACCATGCCCGGACGCGGAGATGCGAGGATGGTTGAAATTCCCTTGGCACGCGATTGATTCTGTGTGGTGCACGGTTCGTATGTATTTTCAGGCCTAGATGGTCGCTTCTCGTCTGAAACAGCGGAAAGTGCACTATTTCTGTGAAAAAGCGTCGTAATTTTCCAAGATACACATATAGATACATTATAAGAATATAGTGGCTTTTAGTTTATGTATTTGAGTATAATATTTAAATAAATCAATAACAGTTAGACATAATATTATATGAGAAAATATGATCATTTCAAAAAACTGTTCCATAATTTATTGACCAGTTAGGTAAAGCATTTATGCTAAAGTTTGCGTTAAAATCCAAAGGTAGGACAAACTTTATTTTATGTCATACCAATACATTATTGTCTTTTTATACCTTAGATACCATCTACATAATTCATCTCTTTATGCCCGTGCGGGCATAAAGTACACATTCTGGCCCGCGCGGGCATAATGTACCATCGTCACCAAAAGTATCTGGGACAAAAATAATTCATATCAATCTCCTGGACTAATTCAACCGTCATTCATTTCAATGCATTTAATACATAGTTTGACAAATATTTGACACTAAAATTCATATAATAGTACAAGAGCTGATATGATGCTGTCCCAGTTACTTTTGGTGACGATGGTACCATTGTAAACATCAGGTTGACAATTACGCCGCAAATGACGTCGTTTGCGTGTACGCAAAGTTGCATCGATTTCAAATAAAGTCCCCCTGGTATGACATAAAAGTTTGTATGCACCAGGGGTACTAATAGATATATACCCTCGAGCGACTTACGAACCTTCGGCCAGAGGCCCTAGCTAGGCTTTGTAAGGCTGTCGCCCTCAGGGCATAATCATCTACTTAGTACCCTTGATACATAAATAACTATAATGAGCTTTTGATAATAGGTAGATAATAATTGTATAATCAGACATATTATTGACGCATTTGAAGTTGTGATATAGCCAAGTATAGCACCGAGTATATAGTGAAATTAATTAAACAGTGTATGCACGTGATCAAAATTAATGACATAAGCGCGTCGCAATGTTGCCGCTATTAACTTTCGTTTTACTTTGACATACCATGTCTAGTAAAATTTGTTATCACTAAAGCAAACAAACATCGATTTTTTTATGTATAGATAGTGTATTATGAACACAATCTAAAAAAACTACTCACTTTGATAGTATCAATATACTTCACCTCTCTAACGCTATTTAATGGCAAAAAGGGGCCCCCATTATCTCGTTCCTGTTCAAAGAAACTAATTAGAGACACAACGAGTTTCTGACTCTGACTATTCAATGACTTTGGCATTTTATAGATACACAAATAGAAATAATTTCAAATTATTAAAATCAGTAACCGCAGATTTGCAGCAATATTTGGCAACATAACCCATGAGTGCCAAACTTTTTATCGTCCGATTCGGTTAAATGCCAACAGTGTTCTGTCTTTTTTTTAACTAAGGTTAAATAAAAAGGAGAATGAGCTCTCAGCTTGAAATGAATTTTAATTTCTTACAAACTGCAATTGGCAATAATTTCGACGTCATTGATCACGTGCATACACTGTTTAAATAATTTCACTATAGCACCTTATTTCTTATTATGGGTACTTGTGGTCGCTGTTCCATGATAGAACCTTCTATTTTTGTGTAGATAGAGAGATATTGCAAGTGCTTGTCTTTTTAAGGCAAGCCTTATTTTGACAGCTGCGCATGCGCAGTCTGCCTTATTTGGGAGAAAATAGGACCTGCTTTATAATTCCATAAGTCAAAAATTTAGTAACCATGTTAGCAACACAAGCCTTTTCTACATAAAAAATTTTAAACCATTGACAATTTTACATTGTATTGCCAACATAATGTCATTTTGACTTTTATCTTAAAAAAAAAAAGACTATACTCGATCGGCGATGATCGGTAGCAATAGTGAACTAATTTTTTGTTGTGTTATGTGTTTATAACCATAGATTGGATTCATGACCGCTTTGCGGGTAATTTAACTGAAAACAGGGTAATTTTCTAACATTTTATAAATCGGGTAATTTCGGGTAATCGAGACTCCTAGTCCCCAGTATGATAGAAAATGGTTCAAAAAAACTAAAAAAAGTCTTTAAAATAATAATTAAAATATAGGTATACATTGTTTCCTAATTTTCTGCCACCTACTCCGTATACTGAAAAAAAATACCTTTGCCTTGCTTCGGCTTTGCAACTTTATAGGGTGTTCATTTGTACTGCTTTTCTTGTTTCGAGCAGATCTCAGCAGCAGATCAGCTTTAACTTGTTCCATATAAGTTCATAAATAGCTGCTCCTAGCAGATCTTCCTGATTTTTCGAGCAGGAAGAGCAAGTACAAATGAGCATCCTATTAGCATCATCGATTGGCATGGCACGAAGCACGAGTGTATAGTGTCTCTTTATCTTTTTCTCTTCTATACCCTTAAAAAAAATTAAGATACCTACCTGAAATACTTTTTTTTTTGCTTCTTTGCGCTGTTTTCGAATATCCTCCTTTCCCCGCCACGAAAACCTGGCAAAACCACTGCAAACGCAGGTAAAGATCGGGTAATTTCGGGTAATTTCAACTAGAAACTCGGGTAATCTGACTTCACCACATTCGCAACACTGATTCATGACAACAAATTGACTTTTCTTGATTTTTTTTTTCATACTTTGAGAATTGGAGCAAAATCAGAACAGCATCGAGGACAGAAAAGAGACAGACTGGGGTTAACGTAAAGTCTGTTTTTATTTGAAAGATAAAAGTCAAAATGATATTAGGTTGGTTATACAACTCACTGTACATTATTCCCATATGACACGAGAGGCTTAATAAGTGATAAGCCTTTTGGGATTATCGCGCTTGGTGGCATTTATTGCAAATTCTATTATAGACATTTTTTTAAATTTTAAAGTATTAAAGTTTAGTTCGTTGTATAACCTTTTGAATACCACTCGATGTTTCAGGATTACCTAATACTTTTACCTGACACTCAACGCGTTACCAGCTGGTGTTGCTGGAAATGAGGCATCAGCTCCCAGTCATTTCTGGAAATTTGCAATATCTAAACTTATCATTCGAAGTAAGGAAATAACCTATCGCGTCTAAATAAGATTATAGCCTTATTAGGGCTGATTTGCAATATCTCTCTAATAAAGAGATAAATATTTAATAAGAATTTATTAACATTGTTATTAAACTATCTTACATCATTCAATAAGAATCCGAATTTTCTTCACTATCTGTGAAGTGTTTTTGACCTAATACAGTGTCGTTGCCTTGACTAATGTTCATACGGACCTTAATTCGTACATCCAATGAATTTCTGTCGGGATTTTTGATAAGATTCAAACAAGTTTTTTTGACAAAAAAACGCACAGCTGATATTTGATATTTTCAGCTGTATAATAGAAATACCTACTTACAAAATATAGTATGTAAGTACTTATACCTTCTTACAAAAAAGAGACAATATAGGGTGGGTACCCCGAATTAATTCAGCACTATTACAAAAGTTATTAATTACTAACTCCGTTATTATTGGAGCTACGAATTAAGTTAAATACAAGTTGTATGCAAATTTAAATCCAGTCAATAGTTTACACCAAAAAGTCATAAACGGTAGATATCTAATACGGACCGTGCACCACATAGAATCAATCGCATGCCAAGGGAATTTCAACCATCCTCGCATCTCTGAGTCCGAGCGCGGTCGCCACGACATGCTTTCACATTTTACAGGTTTTTGACAAAACGACTTATCGGATTTTTGATTATAAAAAAGCATTTGAATCCCTGATCTTTGATCTACAGTGTTTATAGAAAGTGTTTTTTTGATTAGAATAAGCATTTTTGAGCTATCTATGTGTAAATGATGTTGCAATTTTGATGTTTCAGTGCGAGCTGTTTTGTATTAAGGTACTCCATATAAATGCGTGTTGTACAAACATTTCAAAATTCGAAATAAAATACTTCTACTTGGAATTTTGAAATAAAACTTTTGCAGATCATTGAACACGTAGTGTAGATTCGAAAAATGAAAAAAAAAAATTTGCAATTTTTTGGAAAACTACCCCAAATTACCCCCCTGCACCCCACGATTTTTTGACGACCAATCGATTTTGCTTTCTTAAGGCGTAAGGAACGATATAAGATAGGTTTTACATTTTAGCAATAGACTTCCGACGGAATGACACGATAAAATCATTTTTAAACTACACTATTAGGTTTCTCGACTATCATCAAAGAATTTACCCATTCGGTAGGGTAGTCTACTTTTGTAATTATATTTTTGTTCTCTAAATCTATAAGGGATTTTTTTAGTCTCTCATGAAGAGCTAATGGAACTCTTCTCTGCGTTTCTATTACAGGAATTGCGTTTGGTTCAATTTTATATCCACATACCCTGGCATGCAACCTGAACCATCAAATATTTCAGATAAAACATTTCTCAAATCATTCTTATTCTTGGGCAACAAAACATCATTTTCCAATAAACTACAATATTGAACTGTGTTTATTCTAGAAATCATACCAAACTTTAAACACTCATTAAGCCCCAATAATGGCTCTGTGTCCAAGTTTACTACCAAAAACTTTATATCAAAAATTTGATTTTTGTAAACACACTTCAAATTGACATGCCCTTCAGGCTTTACTTTGAAATTTCCATATGAAATAATAACGCTGTTAGATGGAGTAATTTGAGAATGTTCTAACTGGAGAATTTCAAAATACTTTAGAGGCAAAATACTTGATTCTGCTCCAGTATCTAACTTAAACCGAAGTTTATTTCTGTTAATATAAATTAGCTCAAACCACCCAGAATCAATATTTTGTCGTTTTTGATCAAAAATAAATATATTTTCACTGAGGTCACTACTCGGGTCACTACTTACAGTTTTATTGAGAGTTTCATCCCTACATGGCTCATTCAGCTTTTCTTTTTCAAGTTGTATTGTCGAAACCTGAGCAGAAACATTCTCAAGCATGTCACAACTAGCTGTATCTTGCCTCGCTTCTTGCACATTTACACTTTGTTTTGGTATAGTATAACCACCATTGGAATTTTTTGAGGAATTTCCACTACGATTAAAATATGAAGTACTCGAGGAAGTACCACTATTACTTTGATTTTTGAAGAAACACATTTAGCATAATGCCCTCTTCTTTGACACACTGCACACGTCTTTCCGAATGCTGGGCATTGTCTTATTGGATGCTCTGAATCACATCTTCTGCATTTTTGGCTGAACTTAACTGCATCTATCGCTTCCATTTCATGTGATGGCGATAGCATCTTGATATGTTTTTTAGAGAGTTCAATTGATTTACAATATTCTTGTATTTTTTCTAACGTCATGTCAGATTCTCTGATCAGTCTCTGTTGAATTTGTTTGTCATATATTCCTAGAATGATTCTATCCTTGATCATCCTATCAACATAACTACTCTTACAATTGTCTTTTATGCATACGAAAGCACAATTGGCCGCTTGCTTTCTAAGTTCAGTTATGGATGAGTCAATATTTTGATCTTCCCTTTGCACAATGCTATTAAACTTGAATGTTTCCATAGTAATATTTTGCTAAAAAATATGAATCAAAACAAGATAGGACATCGTCTAACGTTTTTGTCTTGTATGATTGAAACGTGTTATAAATATCTAGACCACTTCCACCTATTATATGTAATAATAAAGCAATCTTTACATTTTCTTGGCTTTGGTCTTTTCCAGAAGCTAATAATAGTTATTTGTTTAACTAGGCAGAAAAGTACAAGATTTAATGCCGCGGCTGGTGTTTCATAGCCGAGGCATAGCCGAGGCTAGGAAACCAGCCGAGGCATTAAATCTGCTTTTCTGCCATGTAAAACATATAATTTTTTCTCCGAATGTTCAACTTCACACATGGACATCTTTTTTATATTTATTTCATTCATTATTATTATCCAAATAATTAAATTATAATGACAATTGTCATTGTCACCATCAATTTCAAATACCAAATTGAGTGAAATCATTACCTGGAACGTTGTGACACTGTAACTTTTAATGCCTAGGCAGTAAAAATACAACTTTTGATCCTGTCAAGTGTCATTAAAAGGCCGCTTTTACTGTCATTCGGAGAAAAAAATATTTGGAATCGTTGCTTCCATTTTGGCCATGCACTTGAATCCTCAATATTAAATCGTTCGGGTGGCTTACAGTCAACCATTTTGACGTTAGATTAAATCCAACTTTATGGTTTTATTCCTGGGAACACTGCACTTCACTTTATTTTACTGAACTTTCTCTACACACCTGACACCATTTTTTAAAATTATATTTCACTAAAAAAATACTTTAACTTTTTAATAGTTTTTATTCATTTTTCTGAATTGACAAAATCTGACAACTAGTACCAATTTGTTTATTTTGTTACTCCTCACAACCATCTCTATAACAACCATCATGACCAACTACTAAACTAAACTAGAAAGGGAATGTCGCCAACTTAATAAGTTATACAACAAGTAGTAAGTGTAATGATTTGCCTCCGTCAATCCTTCGCTGAAAATCCTTACAAATTCTTGTATATCAAATGTATGTGTGTAATTGTGGTATAATACTTGTAAATCGTACAAGTATTCCTTGACTGACTCATCTTGACCCTGTTTTCTTTTTTCGACTTTTTTCTTGAGTGCCCTTTGGTAATCTGTATCCTCAAATTCCTCTGAAAAATCTTTGACAATGTCTTTCCAGCTGTTGTTTTGGTGGTCGCGCTTATACTCCTGAAACCACAGGTTTGCGGCTCCGTCTAAATATGTTTCAAAATAAACAATTTTCAGTTTTTCGTCCCATCCATTTGCTATCGCTGATCTGTCATATGTTCTTAGGAACTCGATCGCGCTAGTTTTACACGGCTGGAAGGTTTGAGGGCTGATAAACTGAGGCAACTTCGCCTTTTTCTCTGCTGTTATAGCATCAGTTATTGTGGTGTTCGCCATTATATCCGGTTGATCTACTTTCTCTTTTGATAGTTGCCTGGGTTTTGGTGCTTCTTGAAGGGTAAGGTCTGGTGGGCTACCAAAAACACTGTCTTCTTCGTAGCCTGTTAGATTATTTGCTTGATTTTCTATCTCACTGGTAATCTGCTCTAAACTGATACTGGGCGACTCTGGTGGTGATCTTTGCAGTGATCTTCTCGGCAGAAAAAGCGCGTTTTCTGACTCTGTGCTCCTATGGGGTGGTCTAAATAACTCTACTGTAGTTGCTGCTGCGTTTTTTGGCCTCAAATTGTATTTGGGTTTGTCTGGCATCTATTCTTGCCACGATGGCGACGGTCACAATTTATGTCACAGTTTTTAAATCTACGAGTATTTTCTTCACCTTCGCCACGCTGTCGTGAATTTCTCTTGTCGACGTACTGCCTGGTGACGTGTTTGGGCGTTGGCTTTCTTCAAAGGCGCCTTACGGCGTCGGTTTTTGCGCGTCGGTTTCGAGACGGCGCCTCCACCAAATATGTCACAACTGCCCGCTTTACGGGGGTGACATGGGGGGTTTGTAGCTTTGGGGGTTGATGGAGAGAAACTCGCTCAGGTTATATAAAAATATAGATATATATTTTCCCAAATATAACCTTACATGTACGCTAACCCTATAAGATACATGACCCTTCGTACACTGGGGTCCTTATAGGGGGCCACACGTCA
Source organism: Ceutorhynchus assimilis (assembly GCA_917834065.1). Classification (NCBI taxonomy): domain Eukaryota; kingdom Metazoa; phylum Arthropoda; class Insecta; order Coleoptera; family Curculionidae; genus Ceutorhynchus; species Ceutorhynchus assimilis. The sequence continues at coordinate 32,371,209 of OU892287.1, read as the reverse complement.
ATGCTGCTTGGGGGACTGTAGGTTAGTTTATCGTCACCCTTATGCCTTGTCCAGAGGGGCGTTCCCAACGAGAGGTAATTGCACTGGACAACGATAAGGCTGAAGATACCCAGAGGGGCGTTCCCAACGAGAGGTACTTGCACTGGGGAGACTTAATTCCAGAGGGGCTTTTCCAACGAGAGGTACTTGCACTGGTTTAAGTCTGCCTTTGCTGCGGCTTGCAGCGCAATTTATATTAATTTATTGCTGAATTGCAATAAACATTCGATCGAATCGGCAATTAAATTAATAAGGTTGAATACCGGGTCCTCCTTTCCTAAGCAGCTAGTGGACAATATGAATAATTATATTCTGTTCACAATCCGATGTCCACAGGTGCAGATAAATTTATCACCATAGGCGCAACTAGGGGAATGCTTGGGGGTGCTAAGCACCCCTAAAGCAAAAATTAGCACTCCCATTCGGCATCCCACCATAGCACTACCTAACACCTATATAAAAAATTAGTGCAACCAAATTATTTTATGTATTTTTTTGCACTTTTTGTACTTACTTAAGTCATCGATGACGTCATAATTTAGAAAAAAGTTTTTCTCGTTGATTAATTCATAGAGCACGTTCACAATTATTATTGTTAAAATCAAGACTTACCTTAAAATATACGGTTTTTATCTTATATTAACATTTAGGATGACGTCATCGAACAAGGTTAGACAATGTTGTCAATGTCTATGTTTATTCTATATCTTAAGGTGACATTGAAATACCGGCTCTTAAAAAATCATTGGAGTCCCAAATATATAAATTAATTAACTGCGTATTATACAGGGTGTTCTTAAATATCATGTACAAACGACAAAGGGTGATTCTTTTTTTTTACGACTGAAATTTCAAATATGTTCTAAAAAATTGACTTATTTAAGCAATTAAAAAAAAATCACCCTCATAAGGCCGTTTTACAGCTTGCAAGAAAACTTGAATGCCACTTTTTGCATGCAAAAAAATTGCATTCAAGAATTCTTGCACGTCGCTTTACACCTTGCAATTTGACTTGTTTCTTTCTCTAACTTCAACCATACTTTTTTGTCTTTAATGACGTGTTGTTGATGTTTGCATTTTCCAAAAATAAAAACAGTGATTATAAGTTGATATAAAAAGAAGAAAGCAATAGCAGCAACTTTAAGCATCATAATTGCTAAAAATTCCCCAGCTTGCACGAAAACCTCCAAGAAAAATGGCACCAAACCGATTGCTTGCAATGCCATTCAAGTTTCAAGAATCTTGCAGAAACCGATCAGCTGACTCCTCTCTGCGCATGCCCTCGTTCAAGTTTCTTGCATATTGCAGAAAGAATTGCAAGCTGTAAAACGGCCTTTACATTTTAATTTTTTTCTAGAAAACTTGCAAAGAGAAATTTTTGAAAATTTTCCAGGAATAAGAGGAAAATGAGGAGCTCATTTCACGAAAATTTCAAAATGTTCCAGTAAAAAATCACTTCAGGAAAAAATCTGAAAAATTGACTTTTTCAAGTAAAATTTAAAAAAAATCACCTCTTACATTTTAATTTTTTTCTGCAAAACTTCCAAAGAGAAAATTTTGAAAATTTTCCAGGAATAAGAGGAAAATGAGAAGCTCATTTTACGAAAAATTCAAAATTTTTCAGTAAAAAATTAATCCAGGAAAAATTTTGAAAAACTTACTTTTCAGCAAAATTAAGGAGAACTCATCCTCTTACATTTTAATTTTTTTCTAGAAATCTGGCAAAGGGAAAATTATGAAATGTTTCCAGAAGTAAAAGAAAAGTGAGGAGCACATTATAGAAAAATTTCAAAATTTTCCAGTCAAAAATCACTCCAGGAAAAATTCTGGGAAATTGAGTTTTTTAGGCAAAATTCACCCTCTTACAACCGGGAAACTGGCAAGAAAATTGTGAAAATTTTCCAGAAAAAGAAGAAAATAAAGAGCTCATTATAGCAAATTTTGTAATTTTCGAAGACTCGTAATTTCCGTAATTTTTCTTTACAAATTTTTTAATTCCTGTCATTTCTCAAATATTTCTTATAATTTTTTTATTAATTCCTGTTCTTCAAATTTTCGTAATTGTGATTTCTAATTCTCGTAATTCCCGTAACTTTTTAGTAATCCCTGTAATTTTTTATAATTCTCGTGACTTTGATAGTTTTCGTAATTTTCAATTCAATTTTCAATTGTCGTAATTTTTTAAATTTCTTGGACGTTTTTTAAAATTTTATAATTTCCCGGTCTTTATAATTTTTGTAATTGTAATTCCTGATTCTTGTAATTTTTGTTATTTTCTAACTTTTTGAAAATCATCATAGGTTATTCCGATTTTTGCAATTTATTAATAAATTTCCATGATTTATTTCCAGAATTTTCGTAACTTTTGTAACTTTTCTAATTTCCATAATTTTTTAAAAATTTAATTGTTTTCCGTAGTCCCGAAATTTTTCGTAATTTATGCAATTTTTGCAATTCTCGTAATTTTCGTTGATTATCAAATTCCTTAATTTTTGTGTTCTTTCCGATATTTTTTTTTTTCAATTTTTCGTAATTTCCATAATTTTTGCAATTCCTATAGTTAATCTAATTGTCCTAATTTTTTTTATGATTTTCCTAATTTCCGTAATTTTTTATGATTTTCGTGATTTCTGTTATTTTTTTAATTCCCGTAATTTCTTTATTTTATTTTTCAATAATGATATTTCCCGTAAGTTTTTGAAATTTCCGTTATTTTTGAAATTCTCGTGATTTTTTTTTTCTGTAAAACTCAATTTCCGATTATTTTTTGCAATTCTACGTAATTTTTTTCAATAATTTTCATTGTTTTCCGTAATACTCGATTTTTTTCTAATTTTATAATTCTTCTCTCAATTTTTTTAATAATTAATTTAATTTCCATGATTTTTTGAAATTTTTGTGATTTTTGTTAATATTTTTCCATATTACGTAATTTTCCAATAATTTTCGTAACATTGGTACATAATTTTTGAAATTTCCATGATTTTTTTTCGTAATTTTATAATTCTCCTAATTTTTCAATAATTGTATTTTCCGTATTTTTTGAAATTTCCGTGATTTTTTGTAATATTCGTTATTTTTCCATTTTTATAATTCCTGTAATTTACGTAATTTATCAATGACTTTTGTAGTTCTACGTAATATTTGAAATTGCCAATAATTTCCATTGTTTTTGTGATACTCAAATTTTATAATTCACCTTTTTAGTTTTTAATAATGGTGGTTTCCGTAACTTTTTAAATTTTCCGTAATTTTTGCAATTCTCGTAATTTTTGTTACTTTTCCGTTATACGTTATTTTCCAATGTTTTCAAAATTTTAATAATTTTTGAAGTTCCCGTGTTTTTTTTCGTAATTTTATAATTCTCCTAATTTTTTTCAAATTTAATTTTCGCAATTTACCCATGATTTTCGCAGTTCTACATAATTTTTGAGATTCCCGTGATTTTTGTAATCCTCGTGATTTTTGTAATTTTTTCGTAATTTCCGTAATTTGCTAATGATTTTTGCAATTTCACGTAGTTTTTGAAATTCCCGTAATTTTTTAAAATAATTTACATTACATAAGTATTTCCATTCCCGGTTTTTTTCGTAATTTTGCAATTCTCATTTTAATTTTTCAATAATTGTAAGTGCTGTAATTTTTTCAAATTTTCATGATATTTGCAATTTTAATGATTTTTGTTATTTTTTTGTAGTTTCCGTATTTTATGTAATTTTTCAATTATTTTTGTAATCTATATATCAATGGTGAGTGGGCTAAAGAGTACAAGTCAAAATTAGACAAATCAAGAAAAATGCGTTCGAAATATAAGACTTTAAAATAATCGGATTTTTTGTGGCTGTTTCGGACGAATCGAATTTTTAACTTTACAAAGGTGTTTTTTTATTAGAGATAATCTATTTTTAAAATTTTTTTTTGTTCTGTTTTTTTTTATTATCTACAAAAAAAAATGGACTTATACTCTTTTGACCAGACCTATAGATGACATATATTATTATGAAATAAGATAATATGACTTATAATATCTTGACCTGACCTAAGAAATGCCTTATACTAGTTTTGCTCAACCCAAAATTTGATATTAGCAAAAACTGGAAAAGAAGGCCAACTCTTTTTCACAAAACACTTTTTTTTTTGCTGATAACATAACCTCTTTGGTCACCAAATGGTACTAAGAGTATAAGTCGACCGACAAAATCAGGATACGAATAGTATAAGTCTACTTGTACTATTTGAATTTTATTAATAGTGTATAATCTAAATAGTACAATTCAACTTATACTGATATGCCCAACAGAATAAAATTCCTTTTAAGTTAAACTATTAAATTAAAAGTAAAGTATTTGAAATAAATTGACTTAAACTGTTTGGACCAGTCGATGTAGGAACCGAAAATATATACCAAAATGACTTAAACTCATTTTCGCAAAATTTTGACTTGTACTCGTTAGCTCACCCACCATAGAATATAAAAATTAATGCCACTTTTCGTTGTAATTTTATAACTCAAGAACGGGCTCACCTAGCCAAACCAAATGTTTAGGCTTTGTTCGGACTATTTATTAGATGGTTTATGTGAAGTTTGCACAAAATCGGTCCAGCGGTTCTTCATCTATCACATTTTTTGTAATAAATGAATTATTCAATAAATGGAGGATCATTTTGTTAATGGGGATTTTGCTGTCAAATTGAAACTTTTTTCAGCGTTGACAGCACCAGCATGTTGTTATGTCAATAATGTGGTCATTTCATTACTTATTTTATTTATTTATGAAAAAAATTTACTAAGCCCGCATACGGCGCCTTTTCTTATAACCGATACCAAGTTTATTTTGTATTTTGTATTTTGTATACCGCGGCATCTCTGATACCTGGAACGAAGCTCGGCATTGCAGATACAGTAGAACAATGCTGCTCAGGAACTGGAGCTATTTCGAACAGAACTTTTCCACTATTCCGATCAGATAGAGTGGTGCAGAAACAGTAGATCAGATAGAGTAGTGCAGATAGAGTAGAACAGATGGAGTAGTGCAGTGCAGATAGAGTGAAACAGGGCTGCGCTAGAGATTTTTTTGTTTTCTTTACATCCTTTGAACATTCCTGTGCCTGAGTTTATTTATTTGGTGGTACACTTCACAAGAATAATGCCCAAAAGCTGCCTAAAAAAGGATGATGTAAAATTTTAATTTTAGGTGACTTCTGATCCAGAGAGTAAACATTAATTTTCTTCAACCAAAGCCAAATTCACCATCGAAAAAAAATGAATTTAATTCAGCTAATCCTAGATACGTTAACACAACATTTAATAGGTATATTTAATAATTCAGAGGCGGTACGAAGTTCGCCGGGTCAGCTAGTTTTGTATAATTTTTGAATTTCCAGTATTTTTAAATTTTTTTTATTTTCATTGCTTTTGTAATACCCGATTTTTTTGTAATTTTTTAATTTTCCTCTTAGTTTTTTAATAATTAATGTATTTCCCGTGATTTTTCAAAATTCCCGTGATTTTTGCAATTTTTCCGATTTTTTTCATTTTTTCGCGATCCCTGTAATTTTTGAAATTTCTATAATTTTTTTATTTATTTTTATTTAATTCTATATTTTCCGTATTCCTGTATTTTCCGTAATTTTTTAATGGAATTTTTATAATTTTCCTAATTTTTGTGATTTCCGTAATTTTTTGAGGAATCTTCGCAAATTCGGTAATTTTTTTGATTTTTTCGTAGTTTCTAATATTTTTCAATTTTTGTAATTCTTTAATAAATTATTTTCGTAATTTTTTAATTCTTTTAATTTTTATAATTCTCATAATTTTTTAAAAATCTAGTAACTTTTTGTAGTTTTTAAAATTTTTGTAATTTCTGCTAATTTCAATTTTTGTAATTTTCGTAAAATTTTCAGAAATTTTTGCAATTCTTATATTTTTCAAATTATCAATTCAAAACTATAGGAATTATATACATAATTCAAAATTTCAAAAAATATTCTGAAATTACAAAAAAATAGGGGAATTACAGGAATTATCCAAAAATGCTCAAAGTTATTCAAAATTACAGGAATTATTTGTAAATTACGGAAATTTTCTTAATATTACAGAAAATTACAGAATTTACGAAAAATGGAAATTATGAAAAATTACGTGAATAACGAAAAATTAACAGATCAAACGAACTTACCTATAGTGAAGTTCGATCTGAATTATATGAAGCCTCGTCGAAGTAATTAAGAATAATGTAGTACCTTCCACTTCACGTCAAATCACACGCTTTTTAAAGATATCGATTTTTAAAATCCCTGCTTACCTGTCCCGGTGCTTGACCAGTCACCAGTGACAATTTCATTTCATTTTTTTTTTAAAGCAAACCCGATATTTATAATTGTATGCCTTGGGTTATAATAATTAATTATGGGTCGGGAGGGACTTAATTACTTCGACGAGGCTTCATATAATTCAGATCGAACTTCACTATAGGTAAGTTCGTTTGATCTGTTAATTATATTACGCCTCGTCTCGTAATTAAGAATAATGTAGATGTTTAAAGAAAATTGCAACAATTATAAATGAGGTCTATTTTCCAAACTATTGAACATTACATAAAACATTAACAAGAAAAAGTTAATACAATATTCAAATTATACAACTCCTAGTAACTATCAAGAACCCAAAACAGCTTCGGCAAAACTGGACTTTCTTATCAAAGGGCGTTGATAAAAATTAGCAAAAGTCTTTGATTTCTCAGTCCAACCTGCTGCCAGCCTGATTACATCCATACTTACTCCCTTACGAGCCGCGGCAGAAGTGGCCGCATGTCGTGTACTATGGGCAGTAAATATGGATGTATCGAGGCCACTATTTTTGAGAACTTCTCTTATCCATCTACTGATCGAGTTGGGTTTTGCATTTCTGAACGGCCTTTTAAAAGTAATAAACAATGAATTACAATGGGGGTCTCTTAACTTTCGAGTTTCCTTTAAATATTGAATTAAGCACTTAGCTACACATACTGATGGATCCGTCTTGAAAAAGGGTAAAACTAGAGTTGGCTGTTTTCTATTTAAACCAGACGTTTTGAGTCGCTTAGGAATTTTTATACTGATGCCATCATTCGCTATTACTATATTCCCAATTTCAATACTAGCCAAAGTCTGTACCCTTTGTCCAGTACTAAGCGCTAACAGCGCTGCTAATTTGTAAGTCAAATTCTGCAAGGAAATATTTTTAGGAAACGTTTTAATATAGTTAAGGACAATAGAAGGGTCCCAAGTCGTGCTATATTTGGGCTCGTTGGGTCGCAAATTGAAAACACCCTTAAAGAATCTTTTTAGCCTGAAATCGTTCGCAAAATCCAACCCTGCTATTTGAGCTATCGCACATCTATATGAATTTAAAGTGCCGTAAGAAGCACCTTTATTATAATACAATGTAAGAAATTTTAGAACATCCGGTACAGAAACTGAAAATATGTTCTTATTTTCTCGCTTACAAAACTCCCACCAAAATTTTAAACCGGAATTGTATTGTCTAATAGTACCACTGGTAATGGAAGCCATACAAATATCCAGCGATGCATCAGGTACCCCGCCTATCTGCAACGCTCGCCGGATAAGACTCCTGCTACCAGCGTAATCCTCTCCCATAATGGATGAGGAGCCCTATCAAAAGAAAGAAGTAAATCTTCACTCGGGGTAAAATAAATTAATCTACTAACAAGCAACGAGCTAAAAACTGGAAACCATGGCTGAGAGGTCCAGTAGGGAACGACAAAAATGCCCTCGGCTTTATCCTCTATGATCTTATGCAAACACTGCAATATGATCGAAAAGGGCGGAAATGCATAAAAATAGAAAGTCGACCAGTTAATCGTAAATGCATCTACCGCATAGCTATCTGGGTCTCTCTGCCAAGAAATGAAGCGTTTACATTTTTTATTTACTCTCGAGGCAAATAAGTCAATTTCGGGGCTGTTAAATTGAAGCGTTACTTCTCGAAAGGCCTTATTATTTAACTCCCATTCGGTTTCAATTTCTAACTGCCTAGATTCCTCGTCTGCCTCTACATTATCTTGAGATTTAATATACGAGGCGTATACCAAAATTTTTCTTTTTTCGCACCATTGCCAAAATTTTCTCGCCAGGGAGTTAAGCTTAGGATATCGAACGGATCCCATTCGATTGATACAGGCGATCGCTGTAGTGTTATCTATCCGGCATAGGATATTGCTGTGGGAAAGATTACTGGCAAAGCATCTTATAGCGAAGAAGGCAGCGAGGAGTTCGAGATAGTTTATGTGCTCCCGCAATTCGTCCCTGTTCCAGAAACCGTGAGCCCTCTTTTCCTCACAATAACTTCCCCATCCAGATGTCGATGCGTCGGAGAATATGCTTAATTTAAAGTCTTTCGAGGGTAAATTATTAAAGGATTTCATAGAGTTTTTAATCCACCAAAGAAAGTCTTCCGATACTTCAGAGGGAATATCCATGAAAGAATCGAAGTCTCCTCGCGATGTTTTGAGAGCGATTGCTTTAACTCTTTCAAAATTTTTTGTGTATAACCATCCATACTTTACTGCTGGGCAAGCCGACGTCAAAACACCAATAAATTGAGCAAATTCTCTGATTCTGCATTTTTCACATTTAAAAAATTTCGTAGCAAGTTTGATGATTTTTTGTTTTTTAAGTTCGGGTAAGCAAATTTTCATATTTATCGAGTTATAAGTAAACCCCAAAAAGGTGCAAGTCTGCTGAGGACTAGGGGAACTCTTAGAAAAGTTTATAATAAATCCCAAATTTTCTAATAGTCTAACTGTTTCCTGAACGTTAACTTCACAATCTGAAAATGTGTTACCCAGTAATAAAAAATCATCGAGATATAATACAGAGATTAATCCTTTTTTCCTTAAAAAACTTAGGATAGGTTTCATCAGTTTGGTAAAAATTAGGGGAGCACAATTCAACCCGAAGGGCATACAGGTAAATTCATACAGTGAATTGTTAAACTGAAAACGTAAATATTTCCTATGCGTCTTATTAACAGACAACAGAAAATAAGCATCCTTGAGATCTAATGTCGCCATAAAACAATTTTTGTATATCAACTTGATAACAGTCTTATGGTCTTCTAATTTGAAATGGCCAGTATTTATATAATTATTGAGATATTTGAGATTTAATATGAATCTTTGCGAACCGTCTGGCTTAGGAGTAAGAAATATTTTAGAAACGAATTGTCCTTTACAAGGTTCGACTTTATTTATGGCGCCCTTCTGTAAAAGTTCATTAATTGACTCTCGGATCTGCTCTTGTTCACGTAAAGACCATTTAGGTCCACGTGGAGCACTAACCTGCAATGGAGGTTGAGCGAAGGGAATTTTGATACCTCGAATCCAAGATAAAACATGTTTGTCTTTAGTCAAATGCGACCAGGCTGGATAAAAATGCCTCAGCCTGCCAGCGAGTTTACTAACCTTCGACTTCACTGTCGGTATTTGCTGCTCCTCTGTCCCTGTCTCTCTGACTTGCGAAACCATTTGTCCCGCGTCTTGTGATCTCGTCGAGGTTGCTGTTGATGATATTGTTGGCGTTCGCCGCGTCGCAACCCTTGGAATTTTCGAGACGAACTTTTGAAGTTTAAAGAACGCTTAGGATAGGAACTAGAAGATGCTCTGTTGGATGACACTTTTTCATCCTTTAAATCTTTACTAGATTGAGCGAGGTTTTTGTGAGATTTCACCCTATCTTCTAGGTCCTTCCCGAATAGCCATTCATCGTTTGGCGTATTGAACAAAGTCTCCTTGAGACTTTTATTGAGGTTTAGGGCTACCAGCTCCCTCCTCGAATGCGTATCTTGATGAAATAAGTCGGTTAACATCCGACCAGATTCACCCAGTTGCTGAATAACATCTCGGTCCCCCTTCTTTTTTAAAAGGGTAGTAACTGCCGAGCCGATAGACGATATGGCTGCGCTCAATTGCGCCTGAATATCAGCCAACCTCTTGTCTCTTTTTACCACCGACTCAGAACAGGCACTGATCACCAAAGGATTCAGTTTAGGAGGAGCTAAAGAGATGCAGTTCTCCGGATGAGGAAATTTCCTCATTAACTCTTGCCTTTCTTCGCTATCGAGTCCGTTATTTAAAATTCCCGACCATATCTCTGAAAGGTCTTTTTGAATTGGAGGACCGAATTTAGAGGACTGAATAACATTCTTTCCAAGAAGAGATATTACCTCCTGATCTAGACTGACGTCACTGTCAGATTCAGAACTATGGTCTGTAAGGATAAATGATGCCTCGCCACTGAGTACATCTTCCTCTAGAATTTTAGAGGTATTGGCGTCGTCTTCGCGCCTATAATTCGAGCTCACAGAGGGAGCGACATAATCTCCCTCTAGATGTTCTCGATCACGTCGCAAAATTTTTGCCAACGACGCCAAAGAGGTCTCATCTTCGGACCCTTCATTTGAAGAAACCTTACGGATGGAAGGTTCACGCAAAACGTCGTGGTGACGGCTGAGACTATCAAACTCAAAATGTTTTTGAGACTTGGCGGCAACATCCTCGTGCCTTTGTCTGACAAGAACAGTTTTGGCAACATCTTCGTGCCTTTGCTTAACAGTTTTGGCAACATCTTCGTGCCTCTGTCTAACAGGAACAGGCTTGGCAACATCTTCGTGCCTTTGCCTAACAGGTTTGGCAACATCTTCGTGCCTGTGTCTAACAGGAACAGGTTTGGCAACATCCTCGTGCCCCTGCTTAGAAGAACTAGCTTCCTCGCCTTGCCGACACAATCGCTTGACAACCTTTCCTCCATTCTCCAAATCTGTCAAAAGTTTCTGTGAAGGAATTAATTTATCAGTCAGTAGTACAGCAACAGGGATTCTAGCACCAAATTCCGACCATAACCTCAATCTTTCATTCTTGACACGTGGTGGATGCGCCGCCGTTGACACGAAGGTGGATGCATCGTCGGCGCCATCTTGTCAAACGTCATGGCGCCATCTAGCGTACATAGTGTGAAGTTCGTAATACAGGATGCTGTAGTTGGGACCCGTGGGGCTCTGCCCCCCAAAAAGGGGGCCCGCAGGGCTCCGCCCCCCAAAAAGGGGACCCGTAGGGCTGCGCCCCCCAAAAAGGGGGCCCGCAGGGCTCCGCCCCCCAAAAAGGGGGCCCCGGATTTTAATATGGGTACCAGAAAAAGGGGTGGGGGGGGGAAATGTTTTCCCGCCATCTTGTCAACCGTCACCTGTCAAACTTCATCTGTCAAACGTCACCTGTCAAACGTCATGACGTCATAGCGGGAGTTCTGAGTCGTTCCGGGTTCTGTGATGACGTCATAGCGACCTGGGTCACGTCCGTGGAGTCATTTAGAGTACATAGTGCAAAGTTTGATTCATGGTTCGGGTTCTGTGATGACGTCATAGCGACCTGGGTCACGTCCGTGGAGTCATTTAGAGTACATAGTGCAAAGTTTGATTCAGGGTTCAGGTTCTGTGATGACGTCATAGCGACCTGGGTCACGTTCGTGGCGCCATTTAGAGTACATAGTGCGAAGTTCGTTTCATGGTTCTGTGATGACGTCATAGCGACCTGGGTCACGTGGGTTACGTCAGTGCGGGTCCGTGGCGCCATTTAGAGTACATAGTGCAAAGTTCGATTCATGGTTCGGGTTCTGTGATGACGTCATAGCGACCTGGGTCACGTCCGTGGCGCCATTTAGAGTACATGTGTCAAGTTTGATGTGTCTTATAACAGGATGCTGTGGTGGTGACGTAACTATGAGGGTCCAGCAGCTAGCTTCATGTTGTACCTGGTAGAGGGTGTTCGAACTTAAGGATGATACACACCTACAGTATTGCTCATTGACCTCGTGTGTTACCATTTGCGACGCCATAACTAAGTCATCAGCTGTTTAAACAACCTACGTCAAGGCGAGAAATAACATGCTGCTTACGTCACAACTGGTGATTTAACGTTGGGGAGAGAGTGGATTTGTTCCACACAGGCCTTATGAGGATAGGCTATCCTGTAGTAGTAGTGTGTATTATCCTTGGTTGGAACCAACGTTTGATGGGAAAGGGGCCTCGTTTTTTTATTAAAAACATACATTTTTTAAGACAACGATTTCAAAAAGCGAATATTTTCCATCAATAAACTGCTTAATATGATCCAATCATTTTGGTGGTACGTCTTGGGGCAACACTGCGTTATCGTCAAATTCGACGAGTATTTCAAATCCATAGCTAAAAATATGCCACAATTGTATCGATTACCTAAGTATATACGATATTTACTTACTAGGTTAAAATAATAATTTCTGTACAATAGTTTTATGATCTACCTTAATTTATATAGTTTATTGGTTCCAGTAAAGATTTGCAATTATTTTGAGGTCTCTATCGTAGAAAATATTGGGAACTTTCACTTTATACCAGATCTTATAATTTTCTCAGTGTTTTTAATCCTTTGTTATAAAAAGACAGGTCTTGTTGATTGATTTCAAATCCATATCTAAAATATTCCATAATTGTATCGATATCAGTATATAAGATATTCACTTACTTGGTTAAAATGATAATTGTTGTGCAATAATTTTATTCTTGTTGACGAGTCTCAAACAAGACTGAAAGAGCTTAATTATTATAAAATCCGATTCAAACTTCGAATTAACAACATAACATACAAAAAACGCTGTCAAAATATTGAGAATTTCACTTTCTATGAGGCTTCAGGTCTTGTAATTTTCTCAGTGTTTTCAATCCTTTGCTAGGAAAAGACAGGTCTTGTTGTTGATTGATATTAGTATATAAGATATTTACTTACTTGGTTAAAATCAAATTAATTGTTGTGCAATAATTTTATATTTTCCACTGTTGACTAGTTTGAGCGAGAAGCTTGTTATTATAAAATCCGATTTAAACTTCGAAGTATCACATACAAAAAACACCGCTAAATGCAAACGCTTAATCGGCAGTTTTTTTATCTGAATTATATCAGGACCGTTCGCAGAAATCGCCCGAGAAAAACAACAACACATTTTAAAGATAATTTTTTAGTTTAAGGCGTAATTATTAAGTTAGATATCAATATGTCCATTTTTATTTTAAAAAAGGTGACAAATTCAATCAATTTATCAAAATTTAAAAGAATAGATTTAAATTAGCATCGTTGACATTTTATGAGCCAATAACCCTATGCAATACAAAATTTCAGTGGATACATTGTTACCTGTAAAAGATGAGGATTCAATTTTTTTTCTTTGTACAAAAAACGCAGCATCCAGTACCAGTACTTTGAGCCTGGATTTTCAAAGTTTAGTTTCTTGTGCGATAAGTGTCGGTTTCGAAAAACTGTAAGTACTATTTTTAAATATCTAAGTGATGTAGGATAAATCATGCCCTGAGACATATTTTGAATTAACACAAACCTCGATTATTGAATTATTTTTATTTTCCTTAACACATAATCATATTGTTTGTTTTTTAAAAATACAGACAACCCTGAGTACCTACCTATTTCTTAATTTAATTCCAATAGTTTTTTACGCAGCAACTTGAATTTACTTTTATACTTACATTTGCACAAAACTCAAATTTCTTTTTCTAAAATTTAGGTAGGTTCTTTAACCAATTTAAACTGGTTTTATTTTTTCATTTACTTTAAAACAAACCTCCATAAACAGCGAATTTTTAAATTTGTGTACAAAATGGTTCACCAGGAAGGAGATAACCTGAAACATCATGAGGATTGCTAAACATCTTCCAAGATCTGTAACCAATGTGGTGGGATTTTTGAAGCAGAGGGGGCTATCCAACACCACCCAAACACCCAGCTCCAAGAGAGCCTCCAAACGAAAGGCTGGAGATCCCGCCGCCCCCATGATGAAGCAAGCTAGACTTTTGCGGGTAAGTTGACATTAATCGAATTTTTTAAATCTAATTCAATTATTTTCAGGACCTTCAATATCAGCCACATGCCGGTGGTGTGAGTATTGCGATTTGGAGGCACCGATAAATCAATGGGTTGGTCATCTTCGGTGTCTAGCACCGAGCCAACACCTGGTGAAGCAGGAGGAAGACGTTAGTCTTGTCAAAACATCTTTCAAGAACCGAATTGAAACATAGCGGCTTTCATCAAAGCAGGACCCTATCAGCGTGAAGCACGTTTTGAAATTAGCTGTGGCATACCTATTCAGTATTAGGACGGACGGAGGACTGATTGATTTTATGACACACTTACCAGGATAGCAGAAAATGCGTATGCGAAAAAATAATTTAGAGCAAACAGTTAAATAGCGCAAGGATATGAGAAAACTAACTTCGCACATTCTTGAGCAACCGACCCACCGAATTCAACAAACATGCGTACACGTAAACGAGAAGAAGGGGTTTTAAAACTAGTTTTTCCTTCAACAAATCAGGGTAACTATGGAATAACATAGAGGACTAAAATATGACAACCACTTTCAAGTTGAAACTGGAAGTGGATACCGGCTGCCACTACCACCCCCTGCTCATAAATAAATTTGGTCATTTAGGTTTTCAGTCATCCTAAACAAAAAGTTCACAGAATTCTAGGAAAAAGAAAGCGGTGTGTATCATTTCAATTGCAGTGTTATATACTAAACAATGTCTCTTACAGGCTGGACGCTCCAACAACTTTAAGCTCTAAATATGAGTATTAATAGGATCATAACCCTCTAAAAGCCTATTCATATCTGCCAGTACCAGGATAACCTGTAACGTCATGGGAGTTGCCGAACATCTGCAATCAATGTGGTGGAATTTTTAAATCATGTCATCCAGAAATAACATGGGTTGAGGAAAAAAGTATGCGGAAATTTGGGATCTGTTTCTATTTAAATACTCAATATATATTGAAAAAAAAAAAAAATTCAAGGGTGATGATAAAGACGTATTTCATTTTTATGATTATGAATATTGCTACAATTTAGATGGTAGTCGCACTCACAGTCCTATTAACCATATTGGCAATGATTGTTGAGAATAAAAATAAGCTTTAGTATAAACTATGTTTTATTCTCCTGAGAATGACAGAGATGGAGCCACCATTGATCTCTGTAGACCACCAACCCAAACCCACAGTCAAATAGCGCCAGCACACACTTAAGATATCCTACAACTTTTATTTATGTTCCAAAATTGTATCAAGATTATTTCCATTTCAATAATTTTTGAAAAGAAACTTCTTAAACGGCTTTCTGCTATTTGGACGACAATGGAGAGTGATTTGAAAAACGCGTCACGGGCAAATTTCGTTACTCGAGAGACAAGAAAGATGTAACGTAAAGGAACAGAGAAAGACAGCTATTGATTGACACAAACCAAGGATTATAAGCGTCGAGAGGACTGCCCATTATTGACAAGCGCCGATATTGACACAAACCAAGGATTATAAGCGTAAGGATGATTGCCTATTATTGACAAGCGGTATTGGAAAAATAAAATCATTTCTGGCGAATTTCGGGGTTTTCCGGATATCTCTGGAAAGCACTCGGAATTTTTGAAATATCAAAGCAGCATAATAATGAGCACAAAGTTGCACTATACTTTTTTCTGATTCAACCGACGTCGGGTCTCTTTCCGTAGGATTCTAATACAGGATTCGAATAGGATTCAAAATAGCTAGTATTCGAATGCTACCCAAGTCTCCCAAAGTACCAAGTGTTATCACAGGAGTCTATTCAAAACATGCCGCATTAGTAATAATTATCAAACTTCAAAATTGTATAACAGGAGACTTTCTCATTGAAATGAAGCATTACGTTGATAGACTTGATACTGTTTACAATGCCAATCCCCATTAAGTATACATGCCCCAGATGTAAGGGTGAAACTGATATACCTAATCGACTTTATTTGCCTTGCGAATTTTCACAATTTGTTGAACAAAAAAGGATACCATCTCATTATTTTGCAAAACCCGAACGTAGAACCTAAATTATGAAGTTGTAAATTTTCTGCTAAATAAATTTTTTGTTATTATATTTTTCTGCTTTTTATTTATGACCTCTAGACTAGGTTAGGCTATAATAATTTAAACAAAATTCAACGAGAGCATTGTGCTCAATATTAGGATAGGCCATCGAATACTATATTGTTAAGCTTTTTTAAGTCGACACTTTCCGTATGAAGAGTAAAAGAAGGAAGGATTAGGCAAAAAACAGGTGTGAGATCAGGTGACCATTGACGTACAATCGTAGGGAGTCACATCAACTCATATTGGAGTATCAGCTAGGGGATTCTTATCTTGTCACAAGTCGCTATGGCTCGCTAGCTGTCATTCGATACCTTTTTCGATATCGGATGGAGAGTGATTCATATGTATTATTGTCGAATTTCGTATCGACATCAAATAGACGGTGGTATGAAAAACGAGAGAAAAATCGACCTTCAAATTTGAATGATAGATGATAGATTATGTTTATTATTTTATAATTTTTTTTTCGCTTCAATTCAAACTATTTTTACTTCTAAAGATTCCTTTCGCGTTGAAAATAATTTCAATTTTGAATTATTATGTTGCAACGAAATCTTAAGGCAGCACCGTCAACAGCAAAACCTTCACTTTAGACGCACGACTCGTAGGGTAGGAGAAACTAAAATTTACATTTTTCTTCTCGTCTCTTAACTCCACACTCCCGTCTTCCTTATGTGAGACTGACCGCGTCCACCAGCACTCAACATGTTGAGTGATTAGTCAGCGGCTTTGTTGAAAAGATGAAATATAACGAAGGATTACATACACAAACGTCAAACATAAAACATAAACATAACACATGACACCACAACTTGTCACTTCAAAATAAAAAAGGATAGCCAATCATTCAAACAAAGATCAGCAAATCGAAAAGCCGAAACGGGACCTCTCACTTACGCCAGAGAGTCGATACCGAATCAGCAATTCGACATCGAATTGGTCCTAAAAATTCCGCAGGATTATAAATGATGGACTGTATACGCATGCAATTTAATTCATTTTACCTACTCATCAATAACTGATAGACCGTGCCTGACTCATCCATATAATATTATAGGTCCTGCAAAATATTAATGAAACCGAACAAACACACTGCACACATAAAACGTCCATTTTATGTCATATTCACGTTCATACGTCCATATGACCTATTCACTGATCTCGTAAATAAATGGATAAACAAAGAACGCTCCTAATGCTGCTAATTTACGAGGCCAAAATCTAAACAAAAACAACTGACTGGGACAGCTGTGAGCATGCGCGTAGATACATGTATTGTGCGTAGACAAAATATGGCCAATGAAAATGAAGGAATTTCGAAACTTAGAACAGTTGTTCGAAAGATAAAACACTGCGCAGGCGTTAGGCTGTTCCGTTGCACAACTGTTCGTAGAATATTGACCCCAAATTTTCGCACAAATTATGCAAATCAAGCCGTATGAATTGTTTATCCATTTATTTTTTAGATCAGTGGACCTATTCAGAACATACATAAGACGTACATTTTAGTAAAAACATTTATATTACGTACATTTACATCCACCATTTTGGTTTTATGTTAAAGTGTAAAACACAAACAGGTCACTGTTTATTTATTTAATTCCTCGTGTCTAAGTTTAACTTTGTTTGAATCTCTGTTAATCCTAGTAATTCAAATCATTGGCTTAGAAAATCGTGTGTTTATTTTAGTGGCATGCAGACGTAATAATTAGAAATTGATAAAAAAAAATTCTTGCCTCGACTGGGATTTAAACTCAGGACCCCTGAATTTCCAGTGCAATGCTCTAACCAACTAAGCTACCAGGAGCTGTTTCATTTCTACCTTTTCGAATGTAGATCAAATCTGGAACGCGAAATAAATGAAAAATAGTATAGAAGGACTAACCACACAGCGTTTTTATGCCTAGGGAGTTTATCGATACCGTGGGAAAAATCTAGATCGACGATGCATTTGATCTGAAATTTCGGGGTTTGACCCGAACCAAACCCAAATTTTTGGGGAGTTTCCCGGAATTCGACCGCAGCTCCTTATCTCATATTATCATCATCAAAACACAGTTATCGTCCCGCCATCGGGCGTCATCCTCATTGTCGTCTCGTGATCGATCGATTGCAAAAAGTCTAGCCGGGGAATCGAGTCCTCAGACCATCACACCAAAATCCAGCACTGTAGACAAGGCACTAGATCATTGAGTAATTATTGATAAAAAATGTTTGTAAGTAAAGTCTATACCAAGTCACTTGGACTAGCATAAAAACTAACTAAATCCCGACATCCATCGGCTTTTTCTTTGTCAAACATGGGCGGCGTAATTTCAAAAAACAGTACTAAAATTAATAATCAATAGACAGTATGTCAATCAATCATGATCGGCAATGGCCAATCAGATCTATTGAGTCCACGTTTACTGGTATCGAACGTGTACATGGAGGATGAAGCCAATCAGATAATATACCTATCCATTCTTACTTGTCTGGCTTCCAACGGGTACGAGGAGCAATCAGTATAAATTTTGCTATATTTTTCAATATGTGATGCAGTATATTGACAATACGTCTATTTTAGGCTTGGTCCAAGTAACTTCGTATAGACTATAAAACGTTCTAACTATACAGGTCCAGAGACAGGTCCGATACAGCTTTTCGAGACAGATCTGTCTACACAGACTGCTTTTCGAGACAGCTTTTCGAGACAGGTCTGTCTACACAGGCAGCTTTCTGAGACAAGTCTGTCTACACAGACAGCTTTTCGAGACAGGTCTGTCTATAGAGGCAGCTTTTCGAGACAGATCTGTCTATAGATACAGCTTTTCGAGACAGGTCTGTCTACACAGACAGCTTTTCGAGATAGGTCTGTCTACACAGATAGCTTTTCGAGACAGGTTAGTAGTAACGGGGGCACCTGAGCCTGAGAATTTTTTCGATACCGTGGGAAAAATCTGTAAATCGGCGGCGCCTTTGATCTGAAACAGCTATCCAGGTCTAGAGATAGGTTTGTATACACTTATACAGGGCTAGAGACAGGCCTGTATACAGCAATGGTAAGCAAGGGTTAGTTTGGGTTAGTTATAGGTTAGCATAGGACCCCCCACGTCGTTGGGTCAGTTACGAATCTTCCCTAACTGACCCAACGACGTGGGGGGTCCTATGCTAACCTATAACTAACCCAAACTAACCCTTGCTTACCATTGCTGTATACAGGCCTGTCTCTAGCCCTGTATAAGTGTATACAAACCTATCTCTAGACCTGGATAGCTGTTTCAGATCAAAGGCGCCGCCGATTTACAGATTTTTCCCACGGTATCGAAAAAATTCTCAGGCTCAGGTGCCCCCGTTACTACTAACCTGTCTCGAAAAGCTATCTGTGTAGACAGACCTATCTCGAAAAGCTGTCTGTGTAGACAGACCTGTCTCGAAAAGCTGTATCTATAGACAGATCTGTCTCGAAAAGCTGCCTCTATAGACAGACCTGTCTCGAAAAGCTGTCTGTGTAGACAGACTTGTCTCAGAAAGCTGCCTGTGTAGACAGACCTGTCTCGAAAAGCTGTCTCGAAAAGCAGTCTGTGTAGACAGATCTGTCTCGAAAAGCTGTATCGGACCTGTCTCTGGACCTGTATAGTTAGAACGTTTTATAGTCTATACGAAGTTACTTGGACCAAGCCTAAAATAGACGTATTGTCAATATACTGCATCACATATTGAAAAATATAGCAAAATTTATACTGATTGCTCCTCGTACCCGTTGGAAGCCAGACAAGTAAGAATGGATAGGTATATTATCTGATTGGCTTCATCCTCCATGTACACGTTCGATACCAGTAAACGTGGACTCAATAGATCTGATTGGCCATTGCCGATCATGATTGATTGACATACTGTCTATTGATTATTAATTTTAGTACTGTTTTTTGAAATTACGCCGCCCATGTTTGACAAAGAAAAAGCCGATGGATGTCGGGATTTAGTTAGTTTTTATGCTAGTCCAAGTGACTTGGTATAGACTTTACTTACAAACATTTTTTATCAATAATTACTCAATGATCTAGTGCCTTGTCTACAGTGCTGGATTTTGGTGTGATGGTCTGAGGACTCGATTCCCCGGCTAGACTTTTTGCAATCGATCGATCACGAGACGACAATGAGGATGACGCCCGATGGCGGGACGATAACTGTGTTTTGATGATGATAATATGAGATAAGGAGCTGCGGTCGAATTCCGGGAAACTCCCCAAAAATTTGGGTTTGGTTCGGGTCAAACCCCGAAATTTCAGATCAAATGCATCGTCGATCTAGATTTTTCCCACGGTATCGATAAACTCCCTAGGCATAAAAACGCTGTGTGGTTAGTCCTTCTATACTATTTTTCATTTATTTCGCGTTCCAGATTTGATCTACATTCGAAAAGGTAGAAATGAAACAGCTCCTGGTAGCTTAGTTGGTTAGAGCATTGCACTGGAAATTCAGGGGTCCTGAGTTTAAATCCCAGTCGAGGCAAGAATTTTTTTTTATCAATTTCTAATTATTACGTCTGCATGCCACTAAAATAAACACACGATTTTCTAAGCCAATGATTTGAATTACTAGGATTAACAGAGATTCAAACAAAGTTAAACTTAGACACGAGGAATTAAATAAATAAACAGTGACCTGTTTGTGTTTTACACTTTAACATAAAACCAAAATGGTGGATGTAAATGTACGTAATATAAATGTTTTTACTAAAATGTACGTCTTATGTATGTTCTGAATAGGTCCACTGATCTAAAAAATAAATGGATAAACAATTCATACGGCTTGATTTGCATAATTTGTGCGAAAATTTGGGGTCAATATTCTACGAACAGTTGTGCAACGGAACAGCCTAACGCCTGCGCAGTGTTTTATCTTTCGAACAACTGTTCTAAGTTTCGAAATTCCTTCATTTTCATTGGCCATATTTTGTCTACGCACAATACATGTATCTACGCGCATGCTCACAGCTGTCCCAGTCAGTTGTTTTTGTTTAGATTTTGGCCTCGTAAATTAGCAGCATTAGGAGCGTTCTTTGTTTATCCATTTATTTACGAGATCAGTGAATAGGTCATATGGACGTATGAACGTGAATATGACATAAAATGGACGTTTTATGTGTGCAGTGTGTTTGTTCGGTTTCATTAATATTTTGCAGGACCTATAATATTATATGGATGAGTCAGGCACGGTCTATCAGTTATTGATGAGTAGGTAAAATGAATTAAATTGCATGCGTATACAGTCCATCATTTATAATCCTGCGGAATTTTTAGGACCAATTCGATGTCGAATTGCTGATTCGGTATCGACTCTCTGGCGTAAGTGAGAGGTCCCGTTTCGGCTTTTCGATTTGCTGATCTTTGTTTGAATGATTGGCTATCCTTTTTTATTTTGAAGTGACAAGTTGTGGTGTCATGTGTTATGTTTATGTTTTATGTTTGACGTTTGTGTATGTAATCCTTCGTTATATTTCATCTTTTCAACAAAGCCGCTGACTAATCACTCAACATGTTGAGTGCTGGTGGACGCGGTCAGTCTCACATAAGGAAGACGGGAGTGTGGAGTTAAGAGACGAGAAGAAAAATGTAAATTTTAGTTTCTCCTACCCTACGAGTCGTGCGTCTAAAGTGAAGGTTTTGCTGTTGACGGTGCTGCCTTAAGATTTCGTTGCAACATAATAATTCAAAATTGAAATTATTTTCAACGCGAAAGGAATCTTTAGAAGTAAAAATAGTTTGAATTGAAGCGAAAAAAAAATTATAAAATAATAAACATAATCTATCATCTATCATTCAAATTTGAAGGTCGATTTTTCTCTCGTTTTTCATACCACCGTCTATTTGATGTCGATACGAAATTCGACAATAATACATATGAATCACTCTCCATCCGATATCGAAAAAGGTATCGAATGACAGCTAGCGAGCCATAGCGACTTGTGACAAGATAAGAATCCCCTAGCTGATACTCCAATATGAGTTGATGTGACTCCCTACGATTGTACGTCAATGGTCACCTGATCTCACACCTGTTTTTTGCCTAATCCTTCCTTCTTTTACTCTTCATACGGAAAGTGTCGACTTAAAAAAGCTTAACAATATAGTATTCGATGGCCTATCCTAATATTGAGCACAATGCTCTCGTTGAATTTTGTTTAAATTATTATAGCCTAACCTAGTCTAGAGGTCATAAATAAAAAGCAGAAAAATATAATAACAAAAAATTTATTTAGCAGAAAATTTACAACTTCATAATTTAGGTTCTACGTTCGGGTTTTGCAAAATAATGAGATGGTATCCTTTTTTGTTCAACAAATTGTGAAAATTCGCAAGGCAAATAAAGTCGATTAGGTATATCAGTTTCACCCTTACATCTGGGGCATGTATACTTAATGGGGATTGGCATTGTAAACAGTATCAAGTCTATCAACGTAATGCTTCATTTCAATGAGAAAGTCTCCTGTTATACAATTTTGAAGTTTGATAATTGTTACTAATGTGGCATGTTTTGAATAAACTCCTGTGATAACACTTGGTACTTTGGTAGACTTGGGTATCATTCGAATACTAGCTATTTTGAATCCTATTCGAATCCTGTATTGGAATCCTACGGAAAGAGACCCGATGTCTGTTGAATCAGAAAAAAGTATAGTGCAACTTTGTGCTCATTATTATGCTGCTTTGATATTTCAAAAATTCCGAGTGCTGTCCAGAGATATCAGGAAAACCTCGAAATTCGCCAGAAATGATTTTATTTTTCCAATAACGCTTGTCAATAATAGGCAATCCTCCTTACGCTTATAATCCTTGGTTTGCGTCAATATCGGCGCTTGTCAATAATGGGCACTCCTCTCGACGCTTATAATCCTTGGTTTGTGTCAATCAATAGCTGTCTTTCTCTGTTCCTTTACGTTACATCTTTCTTCTCTCTCGAGTAACGAAATTTGCCCGTGACGCGTTTTTCAAATCACTCTCCATTGTCGTTCAAATAGCAGAAAGCCGTTTAAGAAGTTTCTTTTCAAAAATTATTGAAATGAAAATAATCTTGATACAATTTTGGAACATAAATAAAAGTTGTAGGATATCTTAAGTGTGTGCTGGCGCTATTTGACTGTGAGTTGGTGGTATACAGAGATCAATGTTGGCTTCATCTCTGTCATTCTCAGGAGAATAAAACATAGTTTATACTAAAGCTTATTTTTATTCTCAACAATCATTGCCAATATGGTTAATAGGACTGTGAGTGCCTACCATCTAAATTGTAGCAATATTCATAATCATAAAAATGAAATACGTCTTTATCGTCACCCTTGAATATTTTTTTTTTCAATAGATATTGAGTATTTAAATAGAAACAGATCCCAAATTTCCGCATACTTTTTTCCTCAACCCATGTTATTTGTGGATGAAATGAATTAAAAATTCCACCACATTGATTGCAGATGTTCGGCAACTCCCATGACGTTACAGGTTATCCTGGTACTGGCAGATATGAATAGGCTTTTAGAGGGTTATGATCCTATTGATACTTATATTTAGAGCTTAAAGTTGTTGGAGCGTCCAGCCTGTAAGAGACATTGTTTAGTATATAACACTGCAATTGAAATGATACACACCGCTTTCTTTTTCCTGGAATTCTGTGAACTTTTTGTTCAGGATGCCTGAAAACCCAAATGACCAAATTTATTTATGAGCAGGGGGTGGTAGTGGCAACCGGTATCTTTCTAGCACTTTAATGAGGCTATTTGGGCCCCTTATAGGCTACTTCCAGTTTCAACTTGAAAGTGGTTGTGTCATATTTTAGTCCTCTATTATGTTATTCCATAGTTACCGTGATTTGTTGAAGGAAAAACCAGTTCTAAAACCCCTTCTTCTCGTTTACGTGTACGCATGTTTGCTGAATTCGGTGGGTCGGTTGCTCAAGAATGTGCGAAGTTAGTTTTCTCATATCCTTGCGCTATTTAACTGTTTGCTCTAAATTATTTTTTCGCATACGCATTTTCTGCTATCCTGGTAATTGTGTCATAAAATCATTCAGTCCTCCGTCCGTCCTAATACTGGATAGGTATGCCACAGCTAATTTCAAAACGTGCTTCACGCTGATAGGGTCCTGCTTTGATGAAAGCCGCTATGTTTCAATTCGGTTCTTGAAAGATGTTTTGACAAGACTAACGTCTTCCTCCTGCTTCACCAGGTGTTGGCTCGGTGCTA
Source organism: Ceutorhynchus assimilis (assembly GCA_917834065.1). Classification (NCBI taxonomy): domain Eukaryota; kingdom Metazoa; phylum Arthropoda; class Insecta; order Coleoptera; family Curculionidae; genus Ceutorhynchus; species Ceutorhynchus assimilis. The sequence continues at coordinate 32,346,950 of OU892287.1, read as the reverse complement.
GAGACACCGAAGATGACCAACCCATTGATTTATCGGTGCCTCCAAATCGCAATTCTCACACCACCGGCATGTGGCTGATATTGAAAGTCCTGAAAATAATTGAATTAAATTTAAAAAATTCGATTAATGTCAACTTACCAGCAAAAGTCTAGCTTGCTTCATCATGGGGGCGGCGGGATCTCCAGCCTTTCGTTTGGAGGCTCTCTTGGGGCTGGGTGTTTGGGTGGTGTTGGATAGCCCCCTCTGCTTTAAAAATCCCACCACATTGGTTACAGATCCTGGAAGATGTTTAGCAATCCCATGACGTTTCAGGTTATCTCCTTCCTGGTGAACCATTTTGTACACAAAATTAAAAATTCGCTGTTTATGGAGGTTTGTTTTAAAATAAATGAAAAAATAAAACCAGTTTAAATTGGTTAAAGAACCTACCTAAATTTTAGAAAAAGAAATTTGAGTTTTGTGCAAATGTAAGTGTAAAAGTAAATTCAAGTTGCTCCGAAAAAAACTATTGGAATTAAATTAAAAAATAGGTACTCAGGGTTGTCTGTATTTTTAAAAAACAAACAATATGTTTATGTGTTAAGGAAAATAAAAATAATTCAATAATCGAGGTTTGTGTTAATTCAAAATATGTCTCAGGGCATGATTTATCCTACATCACTTAGATATTTAAAAATAGTACTTACAGTTTTTCGAAACCGACACTTATCGCACAAGAAACTAAACTTTGAAAATCCAGGTTCAAAGTACTGGTACTGGATGCTGCGTTTTTTGTACAAAGAATAAAAATTGAATCCTCATCTTTTACAGGTAACAATGTATCCACTGAAATTTTGTATTGCATAGGGTTATTGGCTCATAAAATGTCAACGATGCTAATTTAAATCTATTCTTTTAAATTTTGATAAATTGATTGAATTTGTCACCTTTTTTAAAATAAAAATGGACATATTGATATCTAACTTAATAATTACGCCTTAAACTAAAAAATTATCTTTAAAATGTGTTGTTGTTTTTCTCGGGCGATTTCTGCGAACGGTCCTGATATAATTCAGATAAAAAAACTGCCGATTAAGCGTTTGCATTTAGCGGTGTTTTTTGTATGTGATACTTCGAAGTTTAAATCGGATTTTATAATAACAAGCTTCTCGCTCAAACTAGTCAACAGTGGAAAATATAAAATTATTGCACAACAATTAATTTGATTTTAACCAAGTAAGTAAATATCTTATATACTAATATCAATCAACAACAAGACCTGTCTTTTCCTAGCAAAGGATTGAAAACACTGAGAAAATTACAAGACCTGAAGCCTCATAGAAAGTGAAATTCTCAATATTTTGACAGCGTTTTTTGTATGTTATGTTGTTAATTCGAAGTTTGAATCGGATTTTATAATAATTAAGCTCTTTCAGTCTTGTTTGAGACTCGTCAACAAGAATAAAATTATTGCACAACAATTATCATTTTAACCAAGTAAGTGAATATCTTATATACTGATATCGATACAATTATGGAATATTTTAGATATGGATTTGAAATCAATCAACAAGACCTGTCTTTTTATAACAAAGGATTAAAAACACTGAGAAAATTATAAGATCTGGTATAAAGTGAAAGTTCCCAATATTTTCTACGATAGAGACCTCAAAATAATTGCAAATCTTTACTGGAACCAATAAACTATACAAATTAAGGTAGATCATAAAACTATTGTACAGAAATTATTATTTTAACCTAGTAAGTAAATATCGTATATACTTAGGTAATCGATACAATTGTGGCATATTTTTAGCTATGGATTTGAAATACTCGTCGAATTTGACGATAACGCAGTGTTGCCCCAAGACGTACCACCAAAATGATTGGATCATATTAAGCAGTTTATTGATGGAAAATATTCGCTTTTTGAAATCGTTGTCTTAAAAAATGTATGTTTTTAATAAAAAAACGAGGCCCCTTTCCCATCAAACGTTGGTTCCAACCAAGGATAATACACACTACTACTACAGGATAGCCTATCCTCATAAGGCCTGTGTGGAACAAATCCACTCTCTCCCCAACGTTAAATCACCAGTTGTGACGTAAGCAGCATGTTATTTCTCGCCTTGACGTAGGTTGTTTAAACAGCTGATGACTTAGTTATGGCGTCGCAAATGGTAACACACGAGGTCAATGAGCAATACTGTAGGTGTGTATCATCCTTAAGTTCGAACACCCTCTACCAGGTACAACATGAAGCTAGCTGCTGGACCCTCATAGTTACGTCACCACCACAGCATCCTGTTATAAGACACATCAAACTTGACACATGTACTCTAAATGGCGCCACGGACGTGACCCAGGTCGCTATGACGTCATCACAGAACCCGAACCATGAATCGAACTTTGCACTATGTACTCTAAATGGCGCCACGGACCCGCACTGACGTAACCCACGTGACCCAGGTCGCTATGACGTCATCACAGAACCATGAAACGAACTTCGCACTATGTACTCTAAATGGCGCCACGAACGTGACCCAGGTCGCTATGACGTCATCACAGAACCTGAACCCTGAATCAAACTTTGCACTATGTACTCTAAATGACTCCACGGACGTGACCCAGGTCGCTATGACGTCATCACAGAACCCGAACCATGAATCAAACTTTGCACTATGTACTCTAAATGACTCCACGGACGTGACCCAGGTCGCTATGACGTCATCACAGAACCCGGAACGACTCAGAACTCCCGCTATGACGTCATGACGTTTGACAGGTGACGTTTGACAGATGAAGTTTGACAGGTGACGGTTGACAAGATGGCGGGAAAACATTTCCCCCCCCCACCCCTTTTTCTGGTACCCATATTAAAATCCGGGGCCCCCTTTTTGGGGGGCGGAGCCCTGCGGGCCCCCTTTTTGGGGGGCGCAGCCCTACGGGTCCCCTTTTTGGGGGGCGGAGCCCTGCGGGCCCCCTTTTTGGGGGGCAGAGCCCCACGGGTCCCAACTACAGCATCCTGTATTACGAACTTCACACTATGTACGCTAGATGGCGCCATGACGTTTGACAAGATGGCGCCGACGATGCATCCACCTTCGTGTCAACGGCGGCGCATCCACCACGTGTCAAGAATGAAAGATTGAGGTTATGGTCGGAATTTGGTGCTAGAATCCCTGTTGCTGTACTACTTCAGTCTTCTTACCTTCAGCACGGTCCTCCTCTTCCTCCCTGCACGTCCTCTTACGCTTACCAACATCTTTAGGCATTTTAATGCTTAAACATTCACCATACACGTAAAAAAGCTATAAAATTTAACGCGAATCGTTTGAACGATGCGAATAGTTTGACACGCTGTGAAAGAATGAAATGAAATTGTCACTGGTGACTGGTCAAGCACCGGGACAGGTAAGCAGGGATTTTAAAAATCGATATCTTTAAAAAGCGTGTGATTTGACGTGAAGTGGAAGGTACTACATTATTCTTAATTACGAGACGAGGCGTAATATAATTACGAGAATTATGGACATTACGAAAAACTATGAAAATTACAGAAATTATTTCAAACATTTTAAAATTTTCAAATGAAAAATCACTTCATAAAAAATTCTGGAAAATTGACTTATTTAAGCAAAATTAAGGAAAATTCACTTCTTACATTTTAATTTTTTTTTGGAAAACTGGCAGAGGGAAAATTTTGTTTCCAAGAAAAAGATGAAAGTGAGGAGCTCATTATAGGAAAATTTCGAAATTCTTCAGTGAGAAATCACTCTAGGGAAAATTCTGGAAAATGACTTTTTCAAGTAAAATTTAGGAAAATTCATCCTCTCACATTTCAATTGTTTCCTGGAAAATTGGCAAAAGAGGAAAAAGAGGAAAGTCAGGAGCTCATTATAGGAAAATTTCAAAATTTTCCAATGGAAAATCGCTCCAGGAAAAATTCTGAAAAAATGATTTTTTCAAGTAAAATTAAGAAAAACTCATCCTCTCACATTTTAATTTATTTCTGGAAAACTAATAAAGCAAAACTTGTGGAATTTTTCCAGAAGAAAGAAGAAAATGAGGAGTTCATTATAGGAAATTTTCAAAATTTTCTAGTGAAAAATCACTCTAAGGAAAGTCGATAGGAAAGTTCTGGAAAATTGACTTAATTAAGCAAAATTAAAAAACCAAAGGGAAAATTTTGAAAATTTTCCAGGATAAAGAGAAAAGTGAGGAGCTCTTTATAGGGAAATTTCGAAATTTTCCGGTGAAAAATCACTCCAGGAAAAATTCAAAGAAAATTGACTTATTTAGGCAAAATTAAGGAAAAATCATTGAGGTAGAATAATAAGGAGGCGACATAAGGAGAAAAAAGCGTATCCCACTTTCGCCATATTGTAACGATACTTCTGTCACTTTTGTCATAGCAACGCGTCAAAATTGCATCAGGGACGCATTTTCCATCCAAAAATTTTTTAAATGCGAAAAATTTTTGAAGCCTAGAATTCCTATTTTGGGTCTTGGAAGGATCTCCTGTTTCAGTATGTTGAAGTTTCTGTAGCTACTTTTTTTTTCTTGGTGTAATCTCGATTTTTTTACGTTTTTTTTTGCAGTTTCGCTATGGAGCTCACGGGCCCCACTCGGGCCCGGGCCTGTGTGCTTCGCACACATGGCACACCGGTAGATACGCCACTGATTCCGGAAGTTATACAAATATTAAGTTTTGTATGTATAGATATACTGAGCATGTGCAACGTCACTAATTTATATGATAAGTGACGTCATATGCATATTTCATAGCGTTGTATCTCCGTCAATTTTCGACTAAGAAGAAAAAGAAAAAACGCGTGTTGACTTATTTTTCATGGACTAACGAAATCAGCAATAAAAAAATTGATGCAAGTACCCTATTCTTAATTCTTAGTTGAAAGTTAGCCAACTTTTAATTTAATTTAGTTTAATTTAATTTTTTAACTTGAGGTATGAACGACAGCATCAAATTATGGAGATTTAACTAATTTAGTTTGATTCTTAATTCAGAAGTATAAACCAGGCATCATAATTTTCGAAAATTCTGTTCTATTAATTTTTTCTAGCATTTTACTATCCGAAATTTTGGAAATTTATTGTTGGTGTGCTACTTTATATGTTTATCCCATTTTGACGTTTAAAAATGACATTATTGAACGCATAATAACAAAGGTAAGTAGACGTTTATCACCTGAGTGACTTAAAATATTTTTTTCTACAACTGTCAAAAAATGATAATGTTCGCACACTCATGACAGTTTGCGAAGTGACACTTTTTTTCCCAGGTATTGATTTTTTAACGTTCCCATGACGCCGTGCGCGAACTAGCTATTTCGCGCACGTGTGCGCGAAATAGCTAGTTCGCACACTGGGTGTCATGGTGACACATACCTGTCAGGAAATCAAAAATAATTAAAATTCACCTACTTTTGATTGAAAATGCAATTTTGGCTTCGAATGATTGATATTTAAATAGAGTTGTAGAATAGTTATTTTTGTATCTAGTGCGCGAAATGCTCGAGTCGAGATCACCAAAGTATTTCGCGCACGAGTTGCAAACAATATGTTTTTCTACAAACGTTAAAATATGTAGGTATAACTCGTAATTATTGTTCTAAAATAAATTTAGTAATACCTATGCTTACATTGTATTTTTTCCCAAGATAGATTTTGACATTGTCAACTTTGAAACATAGACAATGCCGCTTATTGGCCGCAAGATGTCATTTGCGCGACATTCATTGTAAAACTGATGCCAACCTGCAGGGACACCTCATTTTGCGACCAATCAGGGCCAAGCGGTATTGTTTATGTTTCAAAGTTGACAATGTCAAAATCTATCTTGGGAAAAAATACACCTTAGTTTAATATAACAGTTAGTGTGGAACTGGCTTAAAATGTGTTTCCAAAATAAAATCAGGAAGGTAAGTAATAACTGCAACTATGGAAATAAAATGCCAGTTGTTTACAGATTCAGTATCTATGGATTCAGTTGTTAGCAACAGTAATCATTTTACTTTTTGCTCGTGTTAGTTTTTCAGTTCCTGATATTTTTAGCTGTGAAATAATAGAAATTTCGAGCGACGATGAACTTAGCAGTACTCCTCCTAATTTGATTGATGCGGCCAATTCGGTAATTTCGAATCTTCTACCAGAAAAATCGAAGTGCCAATACGAAAATACATATCACCAATTCAAAGAGTAGTGTGAAGCAAATAAAGCAAGAAAAATATCCGAAAATGTGCTGTTGGCATATTTTGCAGAAAAGTCTAGGAAGGTGAAAGTAGGGTCGATATGGTGGTTACTCATCACCCCCCACTCCTATGACGTCACGTTCCTGACCTTGGCCTTGGCCTTGAAAAATGACCTAGTAATGTTCTGACGTCACACGACCTTGGCCTTGAGTTGCTATGTGACCTTGAGTGTGCGCAGCCTTGAGTTGGCGCTTGACCCTGATTTGTTTAGATATATTGGAGTGATTGTATTTCTTTTGAATCTTTATTATTGCAAATGGAAATGATGTCAGAGTTATTTTTCACTAATTTTGAACCTCTCTATCGATTGAATTCTGATTTCAAAATATTTAAACCTCAATTGCTCGTTAACCGTTGAGCAAATTGCATTGAAATTTTTAGCGTTTGTGGGTCTTAATAAGCTCCAAAACCCTGTAGTTTTTATTCCCACGTTTATACTTTTTGAGCAAATTGGGTTTGAAGTTTTAGACAAAATTTGGACTAAAAATCAACTTGGAGACTAAAAAAAAAATTAAAAAAAAATTTTTACCTTGTTTTTTTCCCAATTAATTAAAAATAATTATTTTCTAGAATCCTTCTTAAAACTTAATGAAATTAAAAAAAAATACACCTAATAAGCATACAATACTGGTACTAGAGGCCCCATAATAAAATACCTAACAATTACATAATATTTCCTAACTCTTAACTACACAATATAGATTTTTGTCCTGTTCTTATGAACGATAATTTCTTTATTATTTTTCACAATTTTTACATTAGGGGACAAATCCTCTAATACTAAATATGGTCCCAAAAAACAGGGACTGGAGATCTTATCTTCCGTCTCATTTTTAACTAAGACCATATCTCCTTTTTTGTAAGAAATAGGGTTTGAAGTTTTATCATAATTTTGTTTTCGCTTCAATTTGGAATGAATTAAATTTTTTCTCGCATCATCGTTTGCCTTTTGTAATCTGTATTTCAGCTCTAAAGGGTAGTTGTCAAAATTATTTATAGGATCGATGGTATTGGTTAAGTTACTTGGAATGTGACATTTTCGTCCGAAAACTAGCTCAAACGGAGTATATCGAGTTTCTGAGTGCACTGTGGTATTGTAAGAAAAACTCCAATATGGAATCCACTCGCTCCAAGCAGCATTGTTATCAGATGCTTGGGTTCGGAGGAATGCTCCTAAGACTTTATGTGAATTTTCCAGTGCGCCTATACTTTCGTGATGATAGGCAGTTGATTGAAGATGATTTATTTTAAAGATTTTCGCAATTTCGGCCATAGTAGAAGAGATAAATTCGGTACCCCTATCAGTAGCTATTTCTGAGGGAATTCCGTATCTCAAAATAAAGTTATCCACGAAACTTTTCGCAACAGTTAATGCATTTTTGGTTTTCAATGGATATGCTTCAATGAATTTTGTTAATTCGCACTGAAGAGTTAGTATATAAGAAAATTCATTAATATCCGTTGGCAGAGGTCCTACCAAATCTAAATATACCTTTTGAAATGCAAAATTAGCTGTACTTGTAATTACCATGGGTTCTTTAATGTAATGATTTGTATGTTTCATTTTTTGGCAACTGTCGCATCTTTTTACAAATTTTTGAACGTCTTTATACATTCCTGACCAATAATAGTACTTTTTAATATTATTCACCATTCGATTAATTCCCGCGTGTCCACTAGTGGGCAGTAAATGAAAATCATTTAATATTATTCGCTTTTCGTCCTTGTCAACAATTCTTTTCACATCGCTAATAACATATATACGGGGACCGGTCCAATTATCATCTTTTATTTCTTTCAATATCCATTCAATAATGTCTTTATTATTTTTATCTTTTAACATAACTAATTCGCGAATTTTTAATCGATTGCTTAGAATAATCAAATCTCTCAACATTCCGTCTCGCGTCAATGTTGATCGAGCATTTTGATTAAAATAAATAGCAGCATGCGAAGGAACAAAATGGAAATCTCCCAAACTTGCGGACACGATATTTTTAAGTCGACTTATTACTTTTTCTGAGGCTGGCATTAATTCGATACTATTTTCAGGTTTTTTCAGTATTTCTACAATATCTGGTTGATCAGGCCAAACATTTGTAGTTTCCTCTGCTTCCTGTATATTAGCATTGGAATTGCGTGCACACTGGGCCCTAGTCAATACGGCAATTACTTTATCATTCATACTTTTTAAATCATTAGACGTTAAGGTGACTCTAGATAGAGCGTCAGCCGTCACATTTTCAGATCCCCTAACATACTCAATATAAAAGTCATATTCTTCTAAGCCTAACCTAAACTTTGTTAACCGACTTGAAGGTTCAGTCATATTAAATAGGTACCTATATTAAAGGTCTATGGTCAGTCAAAATTTTAAAACGTCGCCCAAATAAATAAGGTCTGAAATACTTTATCGCCCAGTAAATAGCTAAAAGTTCTTTCTCTATTGTCGGATAATTAACTTCCGCTTTATTCAAACTTCTACTTGCATATGCAACTGGTTTTTCATTGATATTTGATAAGGTAGCTCCCATGGCAATATTAGAAGCATCAGTTCGAAGAATGAATTCGCTTTTATCCGAAAAGTCTGGGTAGTCTAGAACTGGAGGATTAATAAGAGCATTCTTGAGAAATAAAAATGATTTTTCGCATTCATGAGTCCATTCAAAAATAGCATATTTTTTACAAAGTTTATTTAATGGTACAGTTTTTCTGCAAAATTTGGAATAAATTTTCTGTAGTAGTTTGCGAAAGCTACAAATCTCTTTAATTCATTTGCATTTGTTGGCCTGGGATAATTTTGAAGAGCTTTAACTTTACTATTGTCGGGCAAAATTCCATTTTCTGAAATAACATGTCCAAGGTAAAGGATTTGTTTTTTCAAAAATTCACATTTTGAGGGATTTAATTTTAAATTGACTTCACGAAGCCTGTTGAAAACAGCAATTAAATTTTTATTATGGTCTACGAGATTTCTTCCAAAAACTATTAAGTCGTCGAGATAAACAAAACATTTTTCGTAATTTAGTCCCGACATAGCAACTGTCATAAGCCTCGAGAATGCGCTTGGACTAATTTTCAATCCCATTGGCAACCTTTTCATTTGCCATTGGCCCCGATCAGTAGTAAATGCTGTGTACTTTCTACTTTCTTCAGTTAGCTCTACCTGATAATATCCCTGACTAAGATCCAAATGTGAGAAATATATAGCTCCTGCAAGGGAATCAAAAATATCGGTAATATTTGGAAGTGGAAATTTTTGGTCGCGAATTTGTTGATTAACTAATCTATAATCTACAACTAATCTTGTTGAATCCTCAGTCAAACCTTTTTTTGGGACTAACAGAACCGGAGAAGACCATTCACTCTGTGCTCTTTCAATGATGTCATCCTCATACATTTTCGAGACTTTCTTATGTATCTCATATTTTTGCGAAAAAGGCAATCTGTATGGTTTTACATAGGAGGGTGTAGCGTTTTTTTTTAACTGAATTGATTCTTTATAGATATTAGTGACAGTTAACTTATCGTCTGGCATGTGAAAAATATCTGCATATTTAGCACAAATATTTTCGATTGAATTTTGCTCTTTCGGGTCTAAATAGTTCAATTTTAGTAGTTCAAATAATGTTTTCACACGAGCCACCGATATGTCCGACTTTGAAAATTGATAGAATTCATAACAGCTTAACCTTTTTGTTTTAGGGATACAATTTTTCAAGCAAACATCAGTTTCCCGAGTATTTAAAATTTTTACTGGTATTTTTCCTTGTTCAGGTCTTACAATCATACCTGCTATAAAAACACCTTGGCATAATTCGCTTGGTATAACCACACAATCCTGTGTTATACCAACCGAAACATGACAAATTGTTTCACATCTTGGAGATAACATTAACACATTATCATTGCTATTAGAGTTAAAAGGTAAAATTATGGTATCTTCAAAATTTGTTAAAGATAATGTATTTTCTTCGTAGTTTAGGATACCATTATATTTTCTTAAAAAATTCTCGCCAATTATTGCATCGCTAGAACAAGTAAGTGACGTAAAAACGTAAAATTTTTCTTCAAAAGATATATTTCCAACTTTCAATTTTAGATAAACATAACCTGGTGAGGTTATAGTTCCTCCGACTCCTTTTATTTCTACATTGTCATTATACACTCGTGAATTTGAATTTAAAACATTTGATTTTATTGCGCACAATGAAGCTCCTGTGTCGACCAAAAATTTTACGTTTTTATTAAAGATAATGAAATTGACGGTGTTTGTAAAATTATCCGAATACGTAAATATTTCATTTCTATTTTTCCTGTTAGGGACGAAAAAAATTATTCTCCATAGAAGTCGTAGGTATTAGGTTATTCGCCCTCGACGTGCTAGCTTGCATCCTGACCATTACCTAAGTTACTCTCAATAACATTTATGTTATGTCGCCTATCTGACCCAGAAAAACGATTAGTACGGGTTCCGCGATTGTTGAACCCGCCACGAGAATTTCTTTGAAAACGTTGACTGTGTTGAAAATTCCCATTATTATTATTCCGATTTGCATTATTAAAATTTATATTAGGGCGGTTTGCAAAATTTGTATTTCTATTGGAATAGTTATTATTCGAATAAGAACCTCTATTTTGAGAAGAACCTCTCATAGAGTTCCTCATAAATCTTCCTTGACCTCTCCTAGAAGCGGTATAAATTTGAGGGTTACTATTAAAAAATGTTGTTTCCTCATCTTGGGCTGCTCTAATCGCGTCTTTTAAATAGGAAAAATTTCGCGAGGCCATTATCGTACTCAGTCTCTGATTGCGAAGGCCATCCGTAAATTGTTTCAAAGCTAACCTTTCGTTTATTGGTTTCAATACGTTGTAAGCATTTTCATCTCCTTTTGCCTGAGATATTGTTAAATTAACGAATAGCTCCTCCAAATCTTTTCCAAAACTTTCAATAGATTTATCGCCTTGTTTAGAACGAAATAACTTCAATTGCAAAGCACTATCAGATTTAATAGTTAAAAAGTGCTTTTTAATGTCACCCAATAGATCATTTACTGAGTTATAACTAGTACTAAGTCTCAACTTTGCACTGTTTGACAACCTAGTTTTCAGAACAAATTTAATTAATAAAGGTTTACCTTCATTATTAAGCATAGAATCGTAAAGTTCTATTGCGTCGATAAGTTTTTGCGTAGTATTCTCGGTATCATCCATAATTGGTAACAAACTAACAGCAACTTTAAGATCAAATGAAGCCATTTCTGCTGCTTCGGTTTACTTATCTTTAAAATTTAGAATCTCGTCATAAAGTTTATTAATTTTTACTAGTAATTCGTTAACTAAGCGGATTTCAGAGTCATCAAGTTCAGAGTTGTCTATTTTTTGATTAATCGAGGATACTTCTCTTTTTACTTCCAAGTAAATGGCTTTTGCCTCATTGAGTTTTTGGTCAAAAATTGGAGTTTTGCGCCGTTCGTAATTTAATTTAACAATATAACTTCTTATTTTTTGCAAGGAAACATAACTTTTATCTAAAACACTATCGCCCATTTAATAACCAAGTCAAAAAAAAAGAAAATCAACTTTCCAAAAAAAAAAAGATTTACGCGCATACCTGTTTTAAGGGTCCATATTTTCCTTACTGGCTATCAATTATCAATAATAATACACAAAAATGTCAATCTTACAACACTAAAATATAAAATTACTTACATGGTTTCAATTAACTTTTAAGTACTTAATAATAGCTTTTTTTTTTCTCATAAAGTCTTAATTCAATGGAAATACTTCTTTGTTCCTACACTATTGCCAACGTATCATGTATCTGTATTATTTTTTGACTCTTGCATGTCTCATATCCTAAAAAAAAACCTAAAAAAGAAACTACTGCTCCTGGACATCATCAACTAGATTGTTTTGTGATCGTCTTAACTCGTGCTTGATAATCTCCCTTCTAATAGATCTTCTTGTTTTTTTCCTTATATGTTTTGACGAGAAAATGGAGCACTGCTAATAAAACAACGGCCACTATAACTATAAGTAGCGCCTCTGTAAGTGAAATTCCTTGGCTATCTTGACTTCTAGTGGTGGCATCGCCAGATCCAGATTGCGCTATTACCACTTTTTCCTCAATTTTGGACTGCTGCTTTCCCATTTTCTCCCAATTATATCTTACTTTTAGAATTTTTCACCAACATTAAGGCCTCTGGCAGGGTCGCCATGTAATAACTCGAGACGATTTGGGGTTCTTAGGCCTTCAGTAAATACTACTATGTTGGTTTACTTCATAATGTATATTAATTTCATAATGCATTTTCATAAGCGAACAGCGGTCATTGTACCTGCTGACTTAACAATTAGGTAACGGCAATAATATAATAATATAATATTAGCTAACTAATCAATTTGCACCATCAGATGCTATACCGGGTGTATTTACCCTATTACACTTCTGTGAAGATCGGAATCCGATCAAGTAATCTTTCAACTAAGCAACATGAAGTTTGACTCAAAAGATAAATATCTTCCATCCAATATCAAAATCTCTCTTACATGTTGGGTTTGAACTACGACAGTAATAGCTTTGAACGAAAAGAATAAAATCTTGCCTTAAGTAATTTTAGAGAATCTATAGGAAGAGAGTTAATGCTTTGGATCAAGAAACATCGCTCTTGGTTTATAGATAGGGAAGTTATTCGTTAATAGGGGAATAAAACGATTTATTTGGGCATTTCAATTTTTATTATATAATCCACAAGACAAAATTTGATTTAAAGAGCTTTTTGTTAGACTTATTCGATAATGTATTAGATTATTGAATAAGTGCGTAACGAGGTACCAGACGTGAACTGATCTCTTGTAGTATCCCATTAATTTTTTTTTTTTGGAAAAACGAAATTTCAAACAAAAACCCAGGCATTTACAAAAATCTACATCCTAAAGGTAACAAAAATATATACCGTAAAATGGGGTGACTTGAGACGATTTTGACTTTCAGCAAGCGATATTTTGTAAACTATTTAACTTAGCGATGACTTAAACACGCCAAAAGTTGAGTCCTAACCCGTAGAATCGGTTTTATATGTTGAGTTTTATGTGAATAACGAGTTACCCAGGGTTGGGTTACTTGAGACAACCATATATGTATTTCAAGCTTTTGCTCATGTTTCAAACCAAAAGGATCACTTGAGACAAAAGAAACGTTTTTTAAAAGGTGGCTATTAGCTCCTAGCGCTAGCAGGTTTGATATTGTCACACCAATGAGTGCTTGAAATCTGAAAATGTCTCTTCAAAAAATGCCGGACCTAATATTTTCCAGGCAAGTTATTTTTCTTGAATTTTTGATCACCCTGTCCGTCTTTACGACTTTACTTAAGGTTTTAAGTCGTTTCCCATAATTAGAAAGCCCCTACGGCAAGAAACTCCTAAATTATCCACAAAGCCTCTGCTCCTTTTGCACTGTAAAGACTATTTGACCACAGGGATTTTTTGTATTAGGATTATTCACTTTTCGTTGAATGGTGCACCTGGAAATGCCATATTTTTTTTTTTGATAATATCCGTTAGGATTCACTCGTTCTTCAATTGCTCATTTCAACATTTCGCTATCATAATCAGCATAGGGCCTTCAGCCAAGGAGCCAAATCTTATTTTGTTTTTGCCCATAATAGGCTGAAAACACTATAAAACCAATTGAAACAGGCACATAATAACACTCTGAATAGTTTTGTCACCCGCATCAACCGCCATTTTACCTATATATATATATATATATATATATATATATATATATATATATATATATATATATATATATATATATATATATATATATATATATATATATATATATATATATATATATATATATATATATATATATATATATATATATATATATTTTGAAAAGCGAAAGTAACTTACTATATTCCAGAAGATGCACAAAATATCATTCTATTTTTGAGCAAAGTTTCAATAGGCAGTCCTAGACAGTATAGCAAGTTATTCAGCAATTTTTTAGTTCAACAATTACATGCATGCGTAAAAAAATGCACAAAAATTAACTTATCGCTTCCGCGGTGGTCCAAACATTACTATAACACGTCTTGACAACCCCCAATTCGAATAAATACGGTTGGCGCCCAAATGCGTCGGATATATTATTGCCAGGTATATATTTGGTTTCCTCAAAAGTTTTGTCTCAACTCGCCCGGCCGTCTCAAGTCACCCAGTTTGATGGTACACAACTTATCACTATTTAGAAAAAATTACACCATAATACGTCGTTTTAGGCTTCCAATACTTTCTGCCGGAAACCCGCCAACTCACTATTTCTTTTTGGGAAAATTCGAAGTATTATTCTGTTTTTTTTTATAAAAACGGTTGCAATTTGGACCCACGCACATAATTTTGAACGTTCATCCATTGGATTTTTTTAATACAGTGTAGCTACGGGCGTATTCCCAACTATTTTTGCCATAGCGAGAAAACTACAAATTCAAAAAATATAAAAAAATATATTTCGCGTAGAATTGCAATAGTAATTGGTAAAAAAAAAATAACGGGAAACTTCATCCATTCGTTTTGAAATAAATTGTGGAAAACAACATTTTTTTTTTTTTCACTTTCTGCGATATAACTCAAAAACGAAGTAATTCATATTACGAATAACTTTTTGTAACACCCTGCATATTAATGTGACCGAAAAACTGAAAATAATGTCTTGGGAAAATTTGAAACATGTTTTTTTTTTTGGGTCTTACGCTGAAATAAGAAAATTGATAATTAAATAAACCATAACACCCTGTATAATGATGCTACGTTAAA
Source organism: Ceutorhynchus assimilis (assembly GCA_917834065.1). Taxonomy (NCBI): domain Eukaryota; kingdom Metazoa; phylum Arthropoda; class Insecta; order Coleoptera; family Curculionidae; genus Ceutorhynchus; species Ceutorhynchus assimilis. The sequence goes on along the minus strand of OU892287.1, from coordinate 32,331,873 downwards.
AAAAAAGCACAATCCTAATGTATTAAATAGTAATAAACAAAAAAGGTCTCTTGTATTTTTGTGAATTTAATATTAGTGGAGAAAATTGGCAAAATGTGGTTTGTCAACCCCGGGTCGACGGGTTCGCTTTGGGAAAAACAAATAAACATTCCAAACAAAACATATGGGCTCTCAAAATTTTAAGCAAAAACCCAGGAGTGCCCAATTATAATGAATAATAATATTTCAATGAAGACTCCAGAAGCTTTTGTAAGTTTTCAGTAGTTCCTGCATATTCAGGCCCACTAAATTCCTCTAGAACTATTCTCCTAGCAACGCTTTTACACCTTTGCAAAATTACTGATCGTGGAGCAGCTCTAAACATTTGTTCTTCATAATAATTTTTGACAATAGCCGTTGGTTTCATATTAATAGCGTGTTGTCGCGATGGTGGATGAATGAAATAAACTCTCTAGATTTGAGGCTGCGTTATTCTATCTCAAAACCAAGGCTGACCGTCAGAATCGAGCTATTTTTTCAACCAGGTAGAAACAGGTAGGACACGTGTAAGCCCTTTTTAATATTCCATCCGCATTAGGAAAAAGAAACAAACATTTCAAACACAGAGCTCTCAAAATTTTGAACAAAGACAAGTTATGCTTGATTTTGACTTTGCCAATCGATAGAGCGGATCAAAATTAGTTTTGAGAACCCCTATGTTTTGTTTGAAATGTTTATTTCTTTTTCCCAAAATCAATTTTCTTATTTCAGCGTAAAAAAAAAATGTTGTTTTCCACAATTTATTTCAAAACGAATGGATGAAGTTTCCCGTTATTTTTTTTTACCAATTACTATTGCAATTCTACGCGAAATATATTTTTTTATATTTTTTGAATTTGTAGTTTTCTCGCTATGGCAAAAATAGTTGGGAATACGCCCGTAGCTACACTGTATTAAAAAAATCCAATGGATGAACGTTCAAAATTATGTGCGTGGGTCCAAATTGCAACCGTTTTTATAAAAAAAAACAGAATAATACTTCGAATTTTCCCAAAAAGAAATAGTGAGTTGGCGGGTTTCCGGCAGAAAGTATTGGAAGCCTAAAACGACGTATTATGGTGTAATTTTTTCTAAATAGTGATAAGTTGTGTACCATCAAACTGGGTGACTTGAGACGGCCGGGCGAGTTGAGACAAAACTTTTGAGGAAACCAAATATATACCTGGCAATAATATATCCGACGCATTTGGGCGCCAACCGTATTTATTCGAATTGGGGGTTGTCAAGACGTGTTATAGTAATGTTTGGACCACCGCGGAAGCGATAAGTTAATTTTTGTGCATTTTTTTACGCATGCATGTAATTGTTGAACTAAAAAATTGCTGAATAACTTGCTATACTGTCTAGGACTGCCTATTGAAACTTTGCTCAAAAATAGAATGATATTTTGTGCATCTTCTGGAATATAGTAAGTTACTTTCGCTTTTCAAAAAATATATATATATAGGTAAAATGGCGGTTGATGCGGGTGACAAAACTATTCAGAGTGTTATTATGTGCCTGTTTCAATTGGTTTTATAGTGTTTTCAGCCTATTATGGGCAAAAACAAAATAAGATTTGGCTCCTTGGCTGAAGGCCCTATGCTGATTATGATAGCGAAATGTTGAAATGAGCAATTGAAGAACGAGTGAATCCTAACGGATATTATCAAAAAAAAAATATGGCATTTCCAGGTGCACCATTCAACGAAAAGTGAATAATCCTAATACAAAAAATCCCTGTGGTCAAATAGTCTTTACAGTGCAAAAGGAGCAGAGGCTTTGTGGATAATTTAGGAGTTTCTTGCCGTAGGGGCTTTCTAATTATGGGAAACGACTTAAAACCTTAAGTAAAGTCGTAAAGACGGACAGGGTGATCAAAAATTCAAGAAAAATAACTTGCCTGGAAAATATTAGGTCCGGCATTTTTTGAAGAGACATTTTCAGATTTCAAGCACTCATTGGTGTGACAATATCAAACCTGCTAGCGCTAGGAGCTAATAGCCACCTTTTAAAAAACGTTTCTTTTGTCTCAAGTGATCCTTTTGGTTTGAAACATGAGCAAAAGCTTGAAATACATATATGGTTGTCTCAAGTAACCCAACCCTGGGTAACTCGTTATTCACATAAAACTCAACATATAAAACCGATTCTACGGGTTAGGACTCAACTTTTGGCGTGTTTAAGTCATCGCTAAGTTAAATAGTTTACAAAATATCGCTTGCTGAAAGTCAAAATCGTCTCAAGTCACCCCATTTTACGGTATATATTTTTGTTACCTTTAGGATGTAGATTTTTGTAAATGCCTGGGTTTTTGTTTGAAATTTCGTTTTTCCAAAAAAAAAAAATTAATGGGATACTACAAGAGATCAGTTCACGTCTGGTACCTCGTTACGCACTTATTCAATAATCTAATACATTATCGAATAAGTCTAACAAAAAGCTCTTTAAATCAAATTTTGTCTTGTGGATTATATAATAAAAATTGAAATGCCCAAATAAATCGTTTTATTCCCCTATTAACGAATAACTTCCCTATCTATAAACCAAGAGCGATGTTTCTTGATCCAAAGCATTAACTCTCTTCCTATAGATTCTCTAAAATTACTTAAGGCAAGATTTTATTCTTTTCGTTCAAAGCTATTACTGTCGTAGTTCAAACCCAACATGTAAGAGAGATTTTGATATTGGATGGAAGATATTTATCTTTTGAGTCAAACTTCATGTTGCTTAGTTGAAAGATTACTTGATCGGATTCCGATCTTCACAGAAGTGTAATAGGGTAAATACACCCGGTATAGCATCTGATGGTGCAAATTGATTAGTTAGCTAATATTATATTATTATATTATTGCCGTTACCTAATTGTTAAGTCAGCAGGTACAATGACCGCTGTTCGCTTATGAAAATGCATTATGAAATTAATATACATTATGAAGTAAACCAACATAGTAGTATTTACTGAAGGCCTAAGAACCCCAAATCGTCTCGAGTTATTACATGGCGACCCTGCCAGAGGCCTTAATGTTGGTGAAAAATTCTAAAAGTAAGATATAATTGGGAGAAAATGGGAAAGCAGCAGTCCAAAATTGAGGAAAAAGTGGTAATAGCGCAATCTGGATCTGGCGATGCCACCACTAGAAGTCAAGATAGCCAAGGAATTTCACTTACAGAGGCGCTACTTATAGTTATAGTGGCCGTTGTTTTATTAGCAGTGCTCCATTTTCTCGTCAAAACATATAAGGAAAAAAACAAGAAGATCTATTAGAAGGGAGATTATCAAGCACGAGTTAAGACGATCACAAAACAATCTAGTTGATGATGTCCAGGAGCAGTAGTTTCTTTTTTAGGTTTTTTTTTAGGATATGAGACATGCAAGAGTCAAAAAATAATACAGATACATGATACGTTGGCAATAGTGTAGGAACAAAGAAGTATTTCCATTGAATTAAGACTTTATGAGAAAAAAAAAAGCTATTATTAAGTACTTAAAAGTTAATTGAAACCATGTAAGTAATTTTATATTTTAGTGTTGTAAGATTGACATTTTTGTGTATTATTATTGATAATTGATAGCCAGTAAGGAAAATATGGACCCTTAAAACAGGTATGCGCGTAAATCTTTTTTTTTTTGGAAAGTTGATTTTCTTTTTTTTTGACTTGGTTATTAAATGGGCGATAGTGTTTTAGATAAAAGTTATGTTTCCTTGCAAAAAATAAGAAGTTATATTGTTAAATTAAATTACGAACGGCGCAAAACTCCAATTTTTGACCAAAAACTCAATGAGGCAAAAGCCATTTACTTGGAAGTAAAAAGAGAAGTATCCTCGATTAATCAAAAAATAGACAACTCTGAACTTGATGACTCTGAAATCCGCTTAGTTAACGAATTACTAGTAAAAATTAATAAACTTTATGACGAGATTCTAAATTTTAAAGATAAGTAAACCGAAGCAGCAGAAATGGCTTCATTTGATCTTAAAGTTGCTGTTAGTTTGTTACCAATTATGGATGATACCGAGAATACTACGCAAAAACTTATCGACGCAATAGAACTTTACGATTCTATGCTTAATAATGAAGGTAAACCTTTATTAATTAAATTTGTTCTGAAAACTAGGTTGTCAAACAGTGCAAAGTTGAGACTTAGTACTAGTTATAACTCAGTAAATGATCTATTGGGTGACATTAAAAAGCACTTTTTAACTATTAAATCTGATAGTGCTTTGCAATTGAAGTTATTTCGTTCTAAACAAGGCGATAAATCTATTGAAAGTTTTGGAAAAGATTTGGAGGAGCTATTCGTTAATTTAACAATATCTCAGGCAAAAGGAGATGAAAATGCTTACAACGTATTGAAACCAATAAACGAAAGGTTAGCTTTGAAACAATTTACGGATGGCCTTCGCAATCAGAGACTGAGTACGATAATGGCCTCGCGAAATTTTTCCTATTTAAAAGACGCGATTAGAGCAGCCCAAGATGAGGAAACAACATTTTTTAATAGTAACCCTCAAATTTATACCGCTTCTAGGAGAGGTCAAGGAAGATTTATGAGGAACTCTATGAGAGGTTCTTCTCAAAATAGAGGTTCTTATTCGAATAATAACTATTCCAATAGAAATACAAATTTTGCAAACCGCCCTAATATAAATTTTAATAATGCAAATCGGAATAATAATAATGGGAATTTTCAACACAGTCAACGTTTTCAAAGAAATTCTCGTGGCGGGTTCAACAATCGCGGAACCCGTACTAATCGTTTTTCTGGGTCAGATAGGCGACATAACATAAACGTTATTGAGAGTAACTTAGGTAATGGTCAGGATGAAAACTTGCAAGCTAGCACGTCGAGGGCGAATAACCTAATACCTACGACTTCTATGGAGAATAATTTTTTTCGTCCCTAACAGGAAAAATAGAAATGAAATATTTACGTATTCGGATAATTTTACAAACACCGTCAATTTCATTATCTTTAATAAAAACGTAAAATTTTTGGTCGACACAGGAGCTTCATTGTGCGCAATAAAATCAAATGTTTTAAATTCAAATTCACGAGTGTATAATGACAATGTAGAAATAAAAGGAGTCGGAGGAACTATAACCTCACCAGGTTATGTTTATCTAAAATTGAAAGTTGGAAATATATCTTTTGAAGAAAAATTTTACGTTTTTACGTCACTTACTTGTTCTAGCGATGCAATAATTGGCGAGAATTTTTTAAGAAAATATAATGGTATCCTAAACTACGAAGAAAATACATTATCTTTAACAAATTTTGAAGATACCATAATTTTACCTTTTAACTCTAATAGCAATGATAATGTGTTAATGTTATCTCCAAGATGTGAAACAATTTGTCATGTTTCGGTTGGTATAACACAGGATTGTGTGGTTATACCAAGCGAATTATGCCAAGGTGTTTTTATAGCAGGTATGATTGTAAGACCTGAACAAGGAAAAATACCAGTAAAAATTTTAAATACTCGGGAACGGGAAACTGATGTTTGCTTGAAAAATTGTATCCCTAAAACAAAAAGGTTAAGCTGTTATGAATTCTATCAATTTTCAAAGTCGGACATATCGGTGGCTCGTGTGAAAACATTATTTGAACTACTAAAATTGAACTATTTAGACCCGAAAGAGCAAAATTCAATCGAAAATATTTGTGCTAAATATGCAGATATTTTTCACATGCCAGACGATAAGTTAACTGTCACTAATATCTATAAAGAATCAATTCAGTTAAAAAAAAACGCTACACCCTCCTATGTAAAACCATACAGATTGCCTTTTTCGCAAAAATATGAGATACATAAGAAAGTCTCGAAAATGTATGAGGATGACATCATTGAAAGAGCACAGAGTGAATGGTCTTCTCCGGTTCTGTTAGTCCCAAAAAAAGGTTTGACTGAGGATTCAACAAGATTAGTTGTAGATTATAGATTAGTTAATCAACAAATTCGCGACCAAAAATTTCCACTTCCAAATATTACCGATATTTTTGATTCCCTTGCAGGAGCTATATATTTCTCACATTTGGATCTTAGTCAGGGATATTATCAGGTAGAGCTAACTGAAGAAAGTAGAAAGTACACAGCATTTACTACTGATCGGGGCCAATGGCAAATGAAAAGGTTGCCAATGGGATTGAAAATTAGTCCAAGCGCATTCTCGAGGCTTATGACAGTTGCTATGTCGGGACTAAATTACGAAAAATGTTTTGTTTATCTCGACGACTTAATAGTTTTTGGAAGAAATCTCGTAGACCATAATAAAAATTTAATTGCTGTTTTCAACAGGCTTCGTGAAGTCAATTTAAAATTAAATCCCTCAAAATGTGAATTTTTGAAAAAACAAATCCTTTACCTTGGACATGTTATTTCAGAAAATGGAATTTTGCCCGACAATAGTAAAGTTAAAGCTCTTCAAAATTATCCCAGGCCAACAAATGCAAATGAATTAAAGAGATTTGTAGCTTTCGCAAACTACTACAGAAAATTTATTCCAAATTTTGCAGAAAAACTGTACCATTAAATAAACTTTGTAAAAAATATGCTATTTTTGAATGGACTCATGAATGCGAAAAATCATTTTTATTTCTCAAGAATGCTCTTATTAATCCTCCAGTTCTAGACTACCCAGACTTTTCGGATAAAAGCGAATTCATTCTTCGAACTGATGCTTCTAATATTGCCATGGGAGCTACCTTATCAAATATCAATGAAAAACCAGTTGCATATGCAAGTAGAAGTTTGAATAAAGCGGAAGTTAATTATCCGACAATAGAGAAAGAACTTTTAGCTATTTACTGGGCGATAAAGTATTTCAGACCTTATTTATTTGGGCGACGTTTTAAAATTTTGACTGACCATAGACCTTTAATATAGGTACCTATTTAATATGACTGAACCTTCAAGTCGGTTAACAAAGTTTAGGTTAGGCTTAGAAGAATATGACTTTTATATTGAGTATGTTAGGGGATCTGAAAATGTGACGGCTGACGCTCTATCTAGAGTCACCTTAACGTCTAATGATTTAAAAAGTATGAATGATAAAGTAATTGCCGTATTGACTAGGGCCCAGTGTGCACGCAATTCCAATGCTAATATACAGGAAGCAGAGGAAACTACAAATGTTTGGCCTGATCAACCAGATATTGTAGAAATACTGAAAAAACCTGAAAATAGTATCGAATTAATGCCAGCCTCAGAAAAAGTAATAAGTCGACTTAAAAATATCGTGTCCGCAAGTTTGGGAGATTTCCATTTTGTTCCTTCGCATGCTGCTATTTATTTTAATCAAAATGCTCGATCAACATTGACGCGAGACGGAATGTTGAGAGATTTGATTATTCTAAGCAATCGATTAAAAATTCGCGAATTAGTTATGTTAAAAGATAAAAATAATAAAGACATTATTGAATGGATATTGAAAGAAATAAAAGATGATAATTGGACCGGTCCCCGTATATATGTTATTAGCGATGTGAAAAGAATTGTTGACAAGGACGAAAAGCGAATAATATTAAATGATTTTCATTTACTGCCCACTAGTGGACACGCGGGAATTAATCGAATGGTGAATAATATTAAAAAGTACTATTATTGGTCAGGAATGTATAAAGACGTTCAAAAATTTGTAAAAAGATGCGACAGTTGCCAAAAAATGAAACATACAAATCATTACATTAAAGAACCCATGGTAATTACAAGTACAGCTAATTTTGCATTTCAAAAGGTATATTTAGATTTGGTAGGACCTCTGCCAACGGATATTAATGAATTTTCTTATATACTAACTCTTCAGTGCGAATTAACAAAATTCATTGAAGCATATACATTGAAAACCAAAAATGCATTAACTGTTGCGAAAAGTTTCGTGGATAACTTTATTTTGAGATACGGAATTCCCTCAGAAATAGCTACTGATAGGGGTACCGAATTTATCTCTTCTACTATGGCCGAAATTGCGAAAATCTTTAAAATAAATCATCTTCAATCAACTGCCTATCATCACGAAAGTATAGGCGCACTGGAAAATTCACATAAAGTCTTAGGAGCATTCCTCCGAACCCAAGCATCTGATAACAATGCTGCTTGGAGCGAGTGGATTCCATATTGGAGTTTTTCTTACAATACCACAGTGCACTCAGAAACTCGATATACTCCGTTTGAGCTAGTTTTCGGACGAAAATGTCACATTCCAAGTAACTTAACCAATACCATCGATCCTATAAATAATTTTGACAACTACCCTTTAGAGCTGAAATACAGATTACAAAAGGCAAACGATGATGCGAGAAAAAATTTAATTCATTCCAAATTGAAGCGAAAACAAAATTATGATAAAACTTCAAACCCTATTTCTTACAAAAAAGGAGATATGGTCTTAGTTAAAAATGAGACGGAAGATAAGATCTCCAGTCCCTGTTTTTTGGGACCATATTTAGTATTAGAGGATTTGTCCCCTAATGTAAAAATTGTGAAAAATAATAAAGAAATTATCGTTCATAAGAACAGGACAAAAATCTATATTGTGTAGTTAAGAGTTAGGAAATATTATGTAATTGTTAGGTATTTTATTATGGGGCCTCTAGTACCAGTATTGTATGCTTATTAGGTGTATTTTTTTTTAATTTCATTAAGTTTTAAGAAGGATTCTAGAAAATAATTATTTTTAATTAATTGGGAAAAAAACAAGGTAAAAATTTTTTTTTAATTTTTTTTTTAGTCTCCAAGTTGATTTTTAGTCCAAATTTTGTCTAAAACTTCAAACCCAATTTGCTCAAAAAGTATAAACGTGGGAATACTAAAAACTACAGGGTTTTGGAGCTTATTAAGACCCACAAACGCTATAAATTTCAATGCAATTTGCTCAACGGTTAACGAGCAATTGAGGTTTAAATATTTTGAAATCAGAATTCAATCGATAGAGAGGTTCAAAATTAGTGAAAAATAACTCTGACATCATTTCCATTTGCAATAATAAAGATTCAAAAGAAATACAATCACTCCAATATATCTAAACAAATCAGGGTCAAGCGCCAACTCAAGGCTGCGCACATTCAAGGTCACATAGCAACTCAAGGCCAAGGTCGTGTGACGTCAGAACATTACTAGGTCATTTTTCAAGGCCAAGGCCAAGGTCAGGAACGTGACGTCATAGGAGTGGGGGGTGATGAGTAACCACCATATCGACCCTACTGGTGAAGTCTTCCACGTTGTACCATTAGTGTTAACATTGTTAATAATAAATAAAATTAGGTCCTGCAAATTTTTTTTATATTTTTTGAAGTGTTATTTATTGCTTAGTAATAAATAATTTCTTCGATTTTTGCATCAAATTATTTTTTTTCGATTTTTGCTTGATTGAGAACCACAAAGGGTAAAATACAAAAATCTCATATAATTTAACATGCAGTGCGCGAAATAGGTATTTCGCACACTATTTCGCGCACGGTGTCATGGTAACATAGGAAAGTGAAAAGGGTCACTTCGCATGTTGTTATCAATGCGCGAACCTTGTCATTTTTTGACGTTTGTAGAAAAAAAATATTGTTTGCAACTCGGGCGCGAAATACTTTGGTGATCGAGACCTGATTTTTGTAACGAGGCGCAGCCGAGTTAAAAAAATAGTCGAGATAGGTAGCATTTTGCGCCCTTGATACAAAAATAACTATTAACTCACTCTCAGCCCTTTAAGTCACTCTGCTGGTACGAAAATCTGCTACAAATACAAACATACAACTAGCTATACCCTGGCAACTACCAGTTTCAGTAGGTATTAGTATTAGACATTAGCGCTCGCTGAATGAATTCTTTTTATAATTTGATTCCTATTAAGTACTCAATTTTTTAAATGTCCATCAAAATGGGATGAAATTTTGTATACATCACATGAGTTAAAATGTTTATTCATTCGAGAAAAACTAAACTTTCTTCTCATGAATAAACATTCATTTAACTCACTTGGTGTATAAATAACTATTATCCCTTTTTCATTTAAATCCGTGACCAAAATTTGCATATTGTTGTCAACAAAATTGGTAATAATTTTACTATTTAGAATGCGTACCAATGCAACCAAAAATGCTTCGAACTATACTCCAATCTATTATTGTTATGAACATAACTTCATTTCACTGAAAAGTGGTCTAAATTTGGAATTGAACAGAAATTTGTGAATATCTGTAAATGACATTTTATTTAAACGCTCCTCTTGAAGGAAAACCGATTTTACATTCCTATCTTAGATTTTCATAAGCTATCATTTGACACCAACCTTGAACTTAATCCATGATTAAAAATTTCAATTAAATTTAATTTCGTATTGAATTTAAAGTTTTTGTCAAATGATAGCTTATGAAAATCTAAGATAGGAATGTCAAATCGGTTTTGCTGTAAAATTGACAGTTTAGGTTTTACAGCCTCTCAAAGTTACAAAAATTCAATTTTTCACTGTCATTATTTCCGAAACAGTTGAAGCTTGGTATATGACATTATACATGAAATATGTCTAGAATTTTCCGCAGAATCCAGCAATGTCGAAATATACAGGGTGTCCCATTTAAAAAAATATATACTTTTTTGTTTTTTAAACCTTTTGCAACACTCTGTATGAAAAAACTATATTTTCTAAGAACTATTTTTCAAGCACTACACCTTTCCTATTTACATTTTTTCTATACACGGTCGCACAAAAAAGTTTGGGGGAAAATATAAAAAATTACCCTGTACATAGTTAGTGGCGTACTAGAAGGCCACTAAAGCGATATCTAATGATAAGGCAAATTATTATTAGTAGAATCATAGTAAAACTGTATGCTTGCGTATTCACCATTTTCTCAGACTGAATTGAAAAATGGCGTTTATTCACGCTGACTTAACTTTAGAGGTACACCCGTCGTCGTCTTTACGTCAGCTAAGTGCGAAAGCGTACTACTTTCCGCAGATGCTGGTCGCTCTCACTCTAAAGTTTTATTTAAATTGTTTTTTTATAGACTTCCTAGTTGGTTGCTTCGTCAAAAGGATCTTAAAATTCGCACATCCGACCAAAAATACCTCTATTATGTAGACCGTTACTTTGAAAAACTATTGCCTCTTGTGAAACCTTTACAATTTACCAAAGGCGGACCCATAATAGCGGTCCAAATCGAAAATGAATATGGCAATGTTAAAGAAGAAGGAAAACCTATTGACATAGCTTATTTGGAGGCTTTAAAAAACCTGTTAAGGAATAATGGGATTGAAGAATTATTATTTACATCTGATACTCCGTCAAATGGATTCCATGGTAAATATTATTTTAATTTTTAGGAGAAATTTTCATCTAAACTGCTGGACAAATGAAGCGGAACAAGCAAATTTTCAGTTTAACTTTGGATTCCAATATCACGCGAACTAAAGAAGATATCAATGAGTGTTTTGAGTAATTTGAAAGTTAATTTTCGCAAATCCCTTATTGATATCTTTTTTAGTTCGCGTAATATTGAAATTTGAAGTTAACCTAAAAGTTCTCTTGTTCCGTTTCATTTGTCCAGCAGTTTATTAAAAACATTTTAAATGTTTTTAGGTACTTTACCTAATATTCTAGCCACTGCCAATTTCCAAGAAGGCGCTTCTAAAGAACTGGCCCTTTTGAAAGCCCACCAGCCACAAAAACCTTTGATGGTAACGGAATATTGGACGGGTTGGTTTGATCATTTCTCAGAAAAACATCATGATAGAGACGTGAAAAAATTTGAAGCTGTTCTGGAAGATATCTTAATGTGGAAATCCTCATTTAATTTGTATATGATGCATGGTGGCACTAATTGGGGTTTCTATAACGGAGGGAATGTTTATGGGAAAAAAAATGACAATTCAGGCTTTCAGCCAGATACTTCTAGCTATGATTATGATGCTCCTTTATCGGAAAATGGCGATTATACAGATAAATATTTGGCACTTCAACGTTTGACTGCTAAATATAATGACATCTACATTCAGCAACCTCATCCACCGGAACCATCTTTCAGAATAGCTTATCCAGAATCAATTATATGTCAAGAACTTAGTTTGAACAATTTAATCCAGCAAAGTCCACATATAATAAATAGTTCAAGACTATTGCCAATGGAGGAATTGGATATTAACAATGGCAGTGGACAAAGCTATGGATATATCGTGTACAGAAAGGAAAATATTGACATAAAAGCTGGGGCAGTCTTGAAAATTGAAGGCCACGTCAGTGATACATTATTAGTTTTAATTAATGGAGTTTTAGTTTCTAAAATTTTTGAAAATGAACACGATCTTGATGGTTTTGGTTATTGGAGGCAAAAAAATTCAACTCTAAACTTAGGGGAACAAAGTTATGAGGGGGCTACCCTAGATTTGGTTGTTGAAAATTTTGGAAGGATAAACTTTGGAAAATTACATCAGTTTAACCAGTATAAAGGCCTTTGGCAAGGGGATGTGTTGATCGGCAATGAAAAAATATCAAACTGGAAAATTATTCCGTTAGAGTTTAAGAGTAAGTGGACACAATCTTTAACCAACTGGAAATCACCTACTTTTACAAAAGGTCCGAAATTGTATAAAGCAAAACTGAACATAGACTCATCTCCCAAAGATACTTACATAGATTTTAAAGGGTGGAATAAAGGTTTCATTATAGTCAATGGATTTATTTTATCAAGATACTTCAAAGTAGGTCCTCAACAAGCTGGTTATTTGCCCGCTCCATTGTTAAAAGTAGGTGAAAATGAGATTTTGATTTTTGAACATTTTGTTCCCTGTAAAAGTATTAATTTTTGTACTGATCCTTATTTTGAAACTATGGGAGATGGAAAGATTTTAGGAACTTTGTTATAAGCAATATTATTTGTCGAATTTAATGTTCTAAATAAACACATTTTTAAATTTCAATTGTTTGTAAATTCTTTTTTAGTGATGAAACGATTGCGATTGATCCTGTGAATATTAGGTTTATATGATCCGTTATCGCCGATTATCTAATATTATATTGTTACCAAACAGTCTCGAGAGCCCTTCCAGATTCTAAGAATGCAATTATATGCGCGTCGCGTTAATAATTCGGAAAATTCTATTCAAGTAGGGCGGTACTGATGTGGGCAAGATGACTTGACTAGTTTGAGTTAATTAGTGGGATTATTACCAAGTTAAATAGGTTTATTAATTGGAGGTAATTAGTGCGGAGTGCGGGAACAATCAGTGAACTGAAAGCAGGGGCGGATGGGCCAAGAGGGATTTTGGGAAGTTTCCCGAAGGGCCGCTTGCTTTCGGGCCGGTTGGACCGGCCCGGAAGCATACAGGGTGTTTCACGGCCGTCGAAACAGGAGCGTTTTAAGGTTGATTTGAAAAAAAACGCTCGGACTCGTCATTTTTATATTCAAGGGGGAAACTTTTTGACCCCATCGGTATTTCCCTAAAGTCCACCCCCTCGGTGAGGTGACTTTCATCCCAATTTTTTAGGGAAGATGGGGTGAGTGGTACCTTATTTTAGAGGTATTTTGATTCTCGACACAACTGCGTGTTTTTTTTTGAAGATCAAATAATTGGGTACATTCAGGCGGTCCCAGCGGTTGAGCTCAGCCACTCAGCAGGAACTTTATTCTCGAAACAGGGGAGCAGCGTTCTCATTGGAACGAAAGTTCTGTCTTTGTCGTCCAGCATAACACTGACAATGACAGAGCAATCGTTCTTATGAGAAGGCTGTTCCTTGGTTTCGAGAATAAAGTCCCTGCTGAGTGGCTGAGCTTAGCCGCTGGGACCGCCTGAATATACCCAATCATTTGATCTTCAAAAAAAAACACGCAGTTGTGATGAGAATCAAAATACCTCTAAAACAAGATACCACTCACCCCATCTTCCCTAAAAAATTGGGGTGAAAGTCACCCCACCGAGGGGGTGGACTTTAGAGAAATACCGATGGGGTCAAAAAGTTTTCCCCTTGAATATAAAAATGACGAGTCCGAGCGTTTTCTTTCAAATCAACCTTAAAATACCTTAAAACGCTCCTGTTTCGACGTCCGTGAAACACTCTGTATGCTTCCGGGCCGGTCCTGGACCGGCCCGGAAACAAGTGGGAAATTTCCCAAAATCCCTGTTGGCCCATCCGCCCCTGAGTCAGAGTACTCCAAGATCCTTAACTTCATTAGTACGACCAATTTTTTCTTCACCTACATAATAGTCAACAATATCAATATTTCTAGTAAAAGTAACTGCTGTACAATTTTTGTTATTCAGCAACATTTTATTCGATTGAAATCACCCAACTACTTCCCCCAAGTCAGGCTTCAGTTGCTGGTGATCTTCTGGAGTGTGAATAATAAGCTTGAAGAGTTTTAATTTAATGTAGATACTATTTGTAGAAAGGAGAACAGAAAGTTTGGAAATAAATAATGGCACTTTAATTGATGAACGTTACCAATCCCTGTGTAATATTGGGGACATGGATAACACAGTTGCCATTAAGAAGGTCCTTGTAAATGAAGCAGTGGAGCCTGAAGTGCGTGAAGAGCAGTTGAAGAAGTCTGATGCAAATACCGTTTGTCGAGAATGCTGTCGGTTAAACACGTTATACACTACGTTACTTATCAACCATAACGATTTCCTCGAAAAATGTAAATGTAAAGATCAACCTTTCCAACACGTTAAGGCTACAAATGTATCATTTACTGTATTTGATGAAGGTTTATTCAGGACCAGGCAGGAAAACATATATAAGAATGTGGCGTATGCTGCCGCTAAATTTTCTATTGATATGTTTAAACATAATGATAATGATATTTCCTATTATACTGGTTTTCCCAGTTATGACAATTTCAAAATATCGCTAAATATATAAAAAGACCTTTCGACAACGACTCCCATAAGGGGCACTTAATTTCCAAGACTCCATTTTCCTGTCCAACTTCCATATTATCGACTAAGTGGCCATCCGCCGAAGCACCCAAGAAATTAGCTGCTGGATGGACCACCAATCCTGATGGAAACACCCTAACGCTTGGCTCAGCTTTCTGGTAAATTTCACGAGCTACGTTTTCGTTTGTTTTACCATGTTTTATGCCGGGTACATGATCAATGTTCTTTGGCTTGAAAATTCGTGATAAAAACCTGTCATCAGGGGTCTTCCGCCGTTTTGATAGTTCCCCAAAATTAGATGCAGTGAAACGTTTCTGTCTTTCTTTCCTCCAAAGTTGTGAACTGGCTTGATTTCTTGTAGCTTCTTCCAACCGCCAACATTCTTCTATCCTCAAACTAAGGTGGTTGAGCTCTGGCCTCATCGGTAGTATCGAAAAAAAAAAAAAAAATTCTGTCGACTCTCCGGTAGTATCGAAAAAAAAAAAATTCTGTCGTCTCTCTGTATTGGAATTTTCAAAAAACTACTACTATCCTTTTCGTGAGAAGGAACTATCTCTTGTACCTCTTGTACAAAAGAATTTGTGCAGTTAATTTGGTATTCTAATAGACCGTCAGATAGTGACATATTTAGGTGCCCCATTTTCGCATACAAGCCTCGAAGAGGGTTGAAAAGTACATCGATTTTGAGTAGGATGAAGGTATTTTCACGGGTGGCTTCTGGGGATAACGTATGGAAAATTCGATTTTCCATAACAGAAATCAGGGCCGGCTCTAGGTATTTTGCCGCCCTGGGCATTGAGTAAATTTGCCGCCCGATCCCATGGCCCGCTTAGGGGAAATGTGAGAGATCTTGAATTGCAGTGAAAAAAAATAATTACACGAAACAGTAAGGCATAGCATCATAGCAATAAAATCACACACTTTATTATGTTACTTATGTAACCACACAAAAAAAAACTAACATAAGAAAACAAGAAACATAACAAACAAAGTAAGAGTCAGCCAATCCAAACTCTTGGCAACAATCAACAGATACATTATGTAGATATACTCTAATAGTACAGTAATGTTTCAAAAAATTATCCGATCAGATGTCAGAACGTTTTAAAAACGTCAGTAAAAGTAACTGAGAACATCCAAAGGTGCATTTTTTTAGAGCAAATGTCACTTTAAAGGTTTTATAGACGTCGAAAATGGGCGTTTCAAAAACGCCTTAATACGAACGCTTGAAAACGAAAAAGGACATTTTTCAAAGATCTCTATGAACATTCACTGGACTTCCTTCAAAATATCCAACACCATCCAATAGACTTATTTTATAGGTAGTGAAAATATCACAGTTACAAAGAACCTTCTAAAAACGTCTTATTCGAACTAATTTCCGGATGTGTGGACGTGGGATACATGTTTCAAACGGTGTTCCCGAAAACGACCAACAGAAAACTTTATAAAATGTCTCTCATGACCACAGAACATATCACCTATAGAAAAATATCTCAAATGGGAGAATCGCGACGAAGGTTTTTAGTTAGGTTTTCATTCAACGATGGCGACACTGTCAGGAGATAAGAGAAATTTACAGGTATCTGTGGTGTGGACAGTAATTTGTGTTGGTTGGTTTTTTCATTTATTTTGTCATTTTAAAAGTCAAAATTTGAATTTTTAAATTATGTTGTTGTAAACCATGGTCCCCACGCGTGTTAAAGTTAAAATTCAAAAAGTTTTGGTTGAAAAAAAACCCTAATTTTTGTTCGTATTTTTTTATATTTACTCGTTTGTTTCGTTTCGTTCGTATTTGTATTTATTATTCGTATTTACTTTGCGATCTACCTATAGCTGCGTGTCTCTTGCTAACTTACTAACTCTTTTTGCACTATGTTCGACATCGGAAACTTCCTGCCAGTCATAGGTAGTTTCAAAGCCCTCTATATTGTCTAACGACAAGCCGTGAAGTGCACAATCTGGCAACGTGTTGTGTAGTCCGATGGTTTTATAGATTTTAATTGTTTTTACGAGGTTAGGTGTGTCATATTGTGCAGTAAGCTGGTAAAAATATCAAATATTCGCCAATAAACAGTAATAACTAAAGTATATAATTTTTAAATTATTGCAAAATAATTGTTGTGTGTATAATAAATCAAGGGAAAAAGTCAGGGTGAGTAAATAAACATTATGCATAGAAAAGTTGGTTGATACTTTTTATCTGATATTTGAATTTCAATACTAATAAAATAGGAATAATGTCGTTAATTTTAGATGCCCAGACACTACTGCGTCCCTGGCTGTACTTCAAATTATGCAAGTGCAATGGAACATGATGCAATGAAATCCACATTTTCCTTTCCAAAAGAGGAACACATTCGTCAGCAATGGATTCGCTCCATTCACAGAGACAATTGGGAGGTTTCCAGTGGTTCAGTAGTTTGTGAAAAACATTTTGAAATATCGGAAATAATAAGAGTCGAAACATATAAAAACAAACAAGGAGTTTTGAGTGAATTTCCACTTAAGAGGCCAAGATTAAGTGAAGGTGCAGTGCCCCATATTTTTCCTAATCAGCCTAAATATTTGTCAAAATCTCTAGCGACTTCTAGGGTTGATCCCGAAGAAAGGAGAGAAAAAATTCGAGACATACTACTTCAGGAAACACAGACTTTCTTGAAAAGTGATAAAATAGAGAGTTTTGCGGAATTTCTTCAAATTTTTAAATCAAAAGTCTGTTTAGAACCGTGGGATTTTGAAGTTAAAGGAGAGAAAGTTTACTTTTTTTTATTAAACCTGTGTGTTGGTGACTTGGACTGTGAAGAAAGTGTTAGTGTTGTTTCCAGTATTATTATTGACAATACACTCACTGTACAAGTCTTTATTGGAACCTGTGAACTGTCAATATGTGAGCTGCGATGGATTTTACCCGAGGACAAGAAACTGAATCGATGGTCACAACTAGAAAATATTCTTGCTAGATATAAGTTTTCTTCACAGTCACCGAAAAATTGTGAGTATTATGTGGACAAAGCTTACACAAATATTCAAGAAGCTATAAACTATGTCGATACAGATTCTGAGAATTTAACGCTCTTACAGTTGATTTCCGATCAATTGTCATTACTTTATCAAAAAAGAAGAAAATACAGCATGGCAACTATACTTTATTCATTATTGTCAGTCTTCATCAGCATATGAACGCATTAAAGACTTTTTTAAGTTGCCCACTAAACGGCACTTGCAACAAATTTCAGCCGATCTTAATGTTTTTCCTGATAATGATATTTCCAAAGAAAATACTTACCTCTCATATTTATCTTCAAATCTAACAGATAATCAAAAAGTGGTATGTCTACTGGTAGATGAAATATATATTAAAAGTGGACTACAATACAAGGCGAAAAATGTAACTGGTTATGCTGAAAATAATACCAGTGAATATGCTAAAACTATACAAACTTTTATGATTTCTTCGCCATTCGATCATTTTAAGGAAGTAATACGATTAGTTCCTGTATCTAAAATGACCGGAAATCAACTCTCACATACCGTTTTAGAGACAGTAAATTTAATCCAAAAATACAACTTTAAAGTGTTATGTATTTAATGTATTATAACTGATAATAACAGAGTAAATCAAATAGTATATTACAATCCGAGACGGAAAATACTTCATTGCTGGTCGAGAGGTTATTATAGTTTATCGAGACGCGAAGCGTCGAGATAAACTCAACCTCGAGACAGAAATGAAGTTTTCCGTCGAGGTTTGTATACTTTTTTATTTTCAACCCTTAATTTTCTGATGCAAAAACTAAAGATTCTGTTATACGAAATTTTCATATAGTGTAAAACTGGCCTTAGAAAAAAATATTTCACTTTTTTTGTCAATGTCATCAATTTTGACGATCTCAAAGGCCCTGTAAAGGCCAAAACAAAAGACGAAACCACAGGAAACCGCAAAATCAACAACCATAGATAAGATCAACAACGCCTTAACGACGGTAGTTTTCGCTCAGTATTTTTGCGGAAATAATAGATTTTCACTAGATTTCTCCCCGTTCTCCCCAAAGAAATGATTTCGGAAAGTGAAGATGAAGCGATGGATTGTACCCCACCTGAATTAAAAGAAGCAGCAGACAGGATTGGAGAGAGTTTGCTTCCAGCAAAAAGCAAATTTCGGTACGAAAAGGCTTTTCAAATATTCGAAGCATGGTGTAGCCAGAAAGGAACGAGAAATACTGCCTCGGAGACCGTTTTGTTGGCGTATTTTGGCGAATTATCTAAGGAAAAGAAGCCTTCGACTTTATGGTCGACTTACAGTATGTTGAAAACCATGATTAAATTGAAAGAGAAAGTTGATATCTCCAATTACGCAAAACTTATAGCTTTTTTGAAGCGGCAAAATCTGGGCTTTCAGCCGAAAAAGTCGAGCGTTTTTTCCAGAGAAAACATTAACGAGTTCCTCACGAAGGCAGCTGAAGAATTCATTAGCATCAAGGTAGGTTTTCAAAAAATATACAAAGAAGATAAAAATGCGAAAATCAAAATGATTTTCTGTATGCTATAGCTAGGTTACCCATTTTATTTTTATCTGGTTTCAGGTAGCGCTAATTGTTGGTGTGTCGGGTGCATGTAGGAGCGATGAACTAGTCAAGATGAAAATGGAGCACGTCAACGTTTTGGAAGGAAAGATCGCTATAGAAATTCCACACACAAAAACTTACACAAGTCGATCGTTTATCATAAGCGATCCAGATTGGGTTGCTATTTTCCACAAATACCTCACTTTGCGGAAAAATTTGAAAAATGACAGGTTATTTGTTCAATGGCGAAATGGGAAATTACATAACCAAGCAATTGGCTATCATTCAATCTCAAAATTTCCACATAAAATAGCTGCTTTTTTGAAGCTTCCAAAAATTGAAACTTTTACAGGGCATGCTTTTCGTCGTACTTCCGCAACCTTATTGGTTGACAACGGGGCCGATCTATTGCAACTCAAAAGACTGGGAGGGTGGAAATCGAGCACGGTTGCTGAAGGCTACATAGAGGCATCTTTGGAGAACAAAAGTAAGACTGCTCTGATGCTATCCTCTACTTCCAAAGGTATTCAGTTGTCCAGTGCATCCACAAGTACATCACATGCGGAAACTCATCCGCAAGCGCAAGAGATAATAGTTCCAAACGAAACACAATTCCAACAGGATGGTCTCAAGATTTCCATTATAAACAACAATGCTAATTTAACAATTAATGTAAATAAGTGAATAGATTTAATTAGTTCCATGTAATACATGTGGTTTTATTATTATATGTGAGAGCTGTATGAAAATTATCAATTTGGAACGAGCAGGGAAATGGGGACGGAAAAGCATTTGCCGTCCCGGACGGAAAATGCTTTTCCGTCCTAGGCAGGCATATGCATTACCGTCCCGATAAATGTCAAAGTCCAGAAATGTGACACTTTCAAGATTTTGAAAAACCTGCAATGTCAACATTACATATGTGGTTGAAAATAAACATGTTTTCGCAACTTTCGGAAACTTTTGTAATGGATAATCCCGATTTTGAAAACGAAAAAATATTTTTGGCCTACGACTTTGTACACATCTTTAAAAATATTTACTTTAATTGGCTAAACCTTAAAAATTATGAAAACACATTTATTTATCCTGATTTCAATGATTTTTCAATAAGTAAAAAGGCATCTTTTGCACATATCAGGCAGCTTTATAAAAAAGAGCTTGCTCATGTAGCTAAAAAGGCATACAAACTGAATGATAAAACTGTTTTTCCTAACAATCTAGAAAGACAGAATGTTAATTTGGCTGACAATGTCTTCCACGATTCTACTATTGCTGCATTGAAATGTTATGACGAATATATTGAAACTTCAGAATTTATGCAAATTATAAGAAATTGGTGGAACATAGTTAACACAAAGTCAGTACTTAAAGGAAAATTAAAACGCCAAGAATTTTCTAAACCAGTTTCATCAAGCTCTGACAATTCTATAGAGTTTTTGAAACATTTTTTAGGTTGGCTTAATCAATGGCACAGTGATAAAAATAGTGTTGGCCTAACTAAGGATACCTCTAATGCCATAAGGCGAAGCACTGAGGTTCTTATTTCTTTGACTGAATATTCTTTTAGTAAATTCCAAATTAAATATATACTTCCTGGAATGTTTCAAACAGACAATTTAGAAAGGCGTTTTAGTAGGTACAGAAATCTCTCGGGCAGTAATTATAACATTTCATTTTATCAAGTGTTGGAGTCAGAAAAAAAAATTCGACTTCAGAATCTTTTAAAATCATGTGACTCTGAACAAGATTTAAATTTTCTGAAGTCTCGTTTTTTGCAAGAAAATAGCAGCAAAACAGAAATTGACATTTCAGATTTTAATTTTATATTAAATACTGATTACCTAGTAAAATATGAACTTGATGAATCTGTTAAAACATATATTTGTGGTTATGCAGCACATTCTCTTCAAAAAAAAATTAAATGTACAACATGTTTGTCATTAGTGATTAAAAGTAAGGGTGAAATTATTGAAGATGATTATTTTAACCATTTGCAAAGAGGAGGTCTATGTATTGCTTCCGATGAAATTGGATATATTTATTATCATATTTCAGCAATTTTTAATTTTATCGGAAGTGATACTAATACCGAACAATAATTTTTTAGTAGGAGTGACCACAAAAATATACTAGCAACACTTAGTTTGAAAAGTTTGGAACCCCAACAGTTTTTAATAAATTTCAATCAATTTTGCGAATGTGGCGTATCATATTATAAAATGTATTACACAGTTGCTCTTATTTTTGCTAATATTATTTTAAACAATTTTGTAAAAAATAAAAATAGTGAAATTCACAGGAATAAAAATTCAAACCTAAAGAAAAGAAAACTTGCTACTTATCAATAATAATAGTTGTAGGTTATGTTAGATATTAAAAAATTCACTTAAATTTTTATTTTTCTAATGTAAATTACCCAATAAAATGATTGAAATGCCAAAAATTCTTGTTGTTTTTTATCCTCTTCATACCTATATTCTATTTAAAATTTAAAATCTCAAATTTAATGTTTGCCGCGTTACCAGGCGGCCGGACCAAACCGGACCACTTGAAGAGAAATATGCAGCGTTGCCATTTTAACTTCACGGCTTGTCGTTAGACAATATAGAGGGCTTTGGTAGTTTTCAAAAAAATGAGGCGAAAAGAGCTAAAAGAAGTCAGCAAGCCAAATGCAGTTGAACATTAAAAATAGTAAAAATATATGAAAAAAATCAATTCGCCTTTTTGTCAAGAATGCTCGATTAGTTGGGTTTCCATTCAACGATGGCGCTGTAATTCATAACCGGTACATAACATTGCAAATACTTTTCTAGAGGTGATATGTTCTGTGCTCATGACTTTTCATGAAAACATAGTTTTTCTGAGATTGACAAGAAATGTCAGCATTTTTGACAGGTTGCACAACTCAATATTCTGGTATTTTAATTATGTTTCAATAGTTGCTAAGAAATCAATGAACACTACTGAATAATTGGAACAAAAAGACAAACATTTAACATTCATGTATATTTCACCGATCGCAGAAAAAATAGTATATCTATTTCGGTGGAAAAGCACATTCTCGGCCTTCGGTGTTTGCCGGCCTCGGCTACGCCTCACCCGTCAACTTACACCGTCGCACAGTGTAGCGAAACGGAAAAAAAGTGGACATCAACGTTTCTAACTTACTTATTCTAGTAATACTAATGTAATAATTGTTATTATTGATAAAATTTAGCAAAAATATTTTTCTTCTGAAGTATATTTGTAATTAGCAGTATACAGGGTGTAAAAATTTAAAAAATACCCAGTTCTAAGCGCACGCCACACCAATAAGAAATAATATATTTTTAACCTATTCCAATAAATATTCGTAGGTAATACCATATAAGAGCTCAGATTTAGCCGGATATTTTTTGGCTTGGTCTCGAATACTTACTTTCAGGAAATTTAACGAGAGCCGAACAGATCGAGATAAATTGCATGAAAGTAAGTATGAGAGAGCAAGCAAAAAAATATCCTGCTCAAAATCTGAGCTCGAATGGTATTTAGTACGGCAATTCCACGAATGTAAAATCAAAACAAAATATTTATTTATCTCAGATAACAAAACACTTTTAATAAGCTAAAATTGGGGCTAAATTGATCGAATTTGTGAATTTTTGTGACAATTATTTGACATATGATTCAAAATAGTTATTTATGATATAAGTGTTAAAAGTACATTTTTAAGGCACGCATGTGAAAGTTTTTCACGTAAGTGCCTTAAAAATACTTTTAACACAAATATCATACAATATTTTTTCTACAAACCGTAATAAAAAGCAATAACCAGTAACAAATTGGATTTTTAAATGAATAATAAATTGGAAGCATCTTTCCTACATAAAATTCTCGAATTTGACAATTGTCAAAAAATCCATACAACCAGCACCTTGTTTTACAGGTAACGAAATGTCTTTTCAGTTTCTTGAAAGTCTGTCGTGGTCAGGAATGCTTTTTGCTAAAAATGCAACAAAATACAGAAGAAAAAGAGGGTTGCATCGATCCTTCGAAAAATATTGTTACGTCCAGATTTTGGTCGCAACGTCGTCCAAATACCAGACGAATAATCCGGGATTGGAAGGAATAAAAAGTCCAATTTAAAACAATAACAAATCGGGATTTATTAATAAATAATAGAAAAGAAAGTTTAACAAAAAAATTGAATAAATAAAATAAAACAAAATGAAATTTTGGAAATTAAAAATTGAAAGTTAAATCAGATTGCGATAAAATACAAATCGAAAGATTTTGGTTCGTACTTACATTATATGACTCAACATAATTTTGCACAACACTTTGTACTTTCTTGAAGTCTGCGAGGGTACTGTCCAAGCTTTAATTCGGTTTTTCGCCATCGAGTCTTTGATAAGTCAGCAAAATCAATTTTACCTTTGAAATAATTGAACTATCGTTTTGCGGACTCATCGAAGTTACAAAATTATAGTTATTGATTCATAACCGAAATTGTTTAATTTTACAAAAGGAAACGACTTGCAGTTTTGCGAACAGTCAGTGAACTGAACTTTGAATAGAAAATTAAAATATTCAGTTTTTTTATGAAAAATATTTCCTTTTGTAAATTATAAAAACTTTTTAGCGTGACATTACCCTCGGGCGTAAAAGAGCTGGACCCCAGCTCTAGATAAACCAAAGTATTACAGAGAATGGCTGAAGGTCCCTAAATCACATCCCTAAAAATTAAATCTAATTAAAATACAAAAGAAATTAAAAGTAAAAAAAAAAATTCAAAACAACCTTGTCTTGTACACGTCGTTTTCTCGAGTCTCTGAGCCTTGATACGGCCCTGTCGGTCTGGTTTACTCCATTTTGCTGTTGCTGTTCTGTGTTTGCGTTTCGTCGTAAGTCGGAGTCGGCTGGCGCTGGCTTGGTTCGTCGCACTGATCGCTTGCAAATGATGGGCCATCTATGGGTTCGCCCGCCCAAGTCATTAGCTTGACCTGGCGGATGCTGGGATCTGCCTCGATTTGTTCAGGTACTCGTAGTACTAGCACAGTACGGTACTTGGTTATGTTATGGTTCTGACTTGACATAACCTCGTTTTTTGGTTACAGAAATCAAAACAAACTTCCATGAATGAGTTTTTTATTTTTGGGTTGCAAGCTAAGCAGTTTTCGGTTGCGGGGAGTGTCGTCGCCTCTTAATGCTGGGAGAACACCCTTTGTGAAGATGTTTTTTGTGCAGTGTGTAGTGTTCTTTGGTACCCTGGTACCTGGATTGACCCTGCTGATATGGGTACTCCGGCGTTTGAGTATTTTTGTTCTCTCGGCTTGCCTTGCATTTGATAAGTTCAGAGTTTGTGTGTGTGTTTGTGACCGGTTTGGTAGTCTGATTGAATTCTCGCAGACTTTGGGAGGCATGATAGGTAACTTGAGTGACCTATCCCTATAGCTGGCTGATTGTCTTGTGCTTCTATTTTCAGGTGGTGTCTCCAGTTTGTTCAGATTGATCAGAACTTTGGAATACTGGCAACAGTGCGCTTTTGATTGCTAGCTTTCACAGAATCTTCCTGCATGCTGGATGTGGCCAGAGACTGCAGTCTCTGGCCACATGTGGTCTGGGTTTCTGTGGTATTGGTGCTGGTCTCGGTGCTGGTACTCTTCATCATATAGGAATGGAGGTTCAAGGCTTCAGAGTCTCAGATTCGACGGGTTTTACAGTTTGTGTACATGAAACAAAAAAAAAGTGTATGTATCTCCTATTATTTACTGCTTAATATCTAAATTTATTACTACGTACGTCTAGAACCAATATAAACTTAGACCCCTTAATTATTAATTCAATTTTTCCCATATTATAACTAGGTTAAAATAGTCGATTAAAGATTAGTTTAAAAAACTTGTATATTTGTATATTAATTAATTGTTTTAAAGTATTCTTATTTATTTATTTCTCTAAATCGTGCTTTGATATGTTATTGGTCCCCTGATTTCCCTTAATGCCCAATCAACTGAATCAATTTTATATGTCTCTGTTTTTTTTTTCAGTGGGGGTAATTATTATTTAGTGAATTTAGTGAATTTTGGACCACTTTCACTTCATGTGAAGACTATACTTAATAGTAAACTTATTCCATTTTATCCCATAATTCATTATTTTCCTATTAGGTACCCATTATATATTTTTATTTACTTTTTCAAATATTTTGTTAGATAGTTTGTTTATTCAACTTCTAACTCCCCAATTAGATTAGACCCATATATTTTTTTTTTCTTCATTAAAAATGTACGACGTCCGTACTTTCAACATGTATTGTGCACATACATGTATCTTTTTGTCTTAATTTTTCTTATATACTGAGTAAGCATTAATGCAATTATAATGATATTCATCCAACAGCTGGCCATTGTGATATCACTGCTGAGGCTTAAATAACACCACAATATACATCAATTGACAAGGGTATAGAAGAATAATTAAAAATAAGTACCCTTTAGTGTTTTGGGCCTATCTACTTTGCACAGGAAACATCCTGTACTTATTCAAAGACATTCAATTGATAAATTAATTTTTTCTCCTGGGGCTAGAGATATTTGACTTTTCTCATCATTTATTTCTATTGAGAATCTTTTTGTTGAATTCTCAGTTGAATTCAATTGGGACGAGGGGGTGATTCGAGGGGTGATTGTTTTTAATTCAATATTTTCCTCGCAGGATCTAGGGACACTATTTCGTTTTTTCTGTTTCTCAGAGTTTTTATGACAACATTGAGAGATTTGGCAGCGCCTGCAAGTGACCAGATGATAAGCTATGTAGAATAGGAAGACTATTAGACAAAAGTAGATTATTCCAAGTAATGCATCGTGGGTCATGGTTGATCCCAGGGTAGTTCCTGTCTCTCCATTTGCGTATGGAATGGTCCCGACACCCTAATAACACAGTAACATCGCAGAAACATTCCAGAAACATCCATCAGGGATAATGAAGACGTCCCTGGGAGGTCCCTATTTTCC
This sequence comes from Ceutorhynchus assimilis, assembly GCA_917834065.1. Lineage (NCBI taxonomy): Eukaryota > Metazoa > Arthropoda > Insecta > Coleoptera > Curculionidae > Ceutorhynchus > Ceutorhynchus assimilis. Next base: position 32,305,416 of record OU892287.1, on the reverse strand, counting down.
TGGGGACATCCCTGGGATGTTGCAGGCAACAGCCGTGTCATCATTTGCGATGTCCTATAAACATCTCTCAGGGATGTTTCTAAGATGACGCGGGATGTACCTAATACATCCGGGGCAGGTGTAAGAAACATCCTCTATATGTTTCTAGTATGACTTTAATAGGTGAATGAATTTTAGGATTATGGATTAAAAATTACCTAATTCAATAATTTTCAATTTTCGTTCTATTTTCTGGAAGTCAGATAGAACTTTTTCCAAAAAAAAAACAAAAATTGAAAATTATAAAATTAAGTAGGCACATCAGTTTCCAATAACATTTTTTATTGAAAAAATAAGGTACATGCATACTTATATTGATTATCTATCAACTAATAATAACCGACGGACAATTTTGCCTAAATAATGTAGTATTTATGCCCCGTCATGTCATCGAAAACCATAGTTTGGCAGTGGCAGCATGTTGTAGTGGGGGAGTTCGGCGTTTTCTTTTTTTTTTTGGTGCTCCAATTTCATAAAGGTACCATTAACTAACCAAAACAACCACAGAACCAAAATCCAAAGTTCTTGAAGTACAATTCAACTTGCACACCTAGAATGTAATCAACTATGAAAACAAAAAATAATTATTGGTTATTTTCTCTTACCTAATGAAGAATGAAGTTCGGGTTTTTAGGGGCTATTTATTAGAAAAGTTAGAAATTTCCTAACCGACGCCATATTGAAATTAAATAAACTAAACAATTGATAGTTATGCGACGTTATCTTTCAACAAATAATCTTTCTCACCAACTAATAAGCACTGGTAGGTCGCAGAGATCCTTTCGAACACAAAATGGCACAACTAGGTGTAGCGAAAAACCACAAATTGACAAATCCTCCACACAGCACGACGCCATTACGAAATAAAATTCCGCCCAACAACACAAGCGAAGCGCACAGGACGACCCGTTCGACTGATTCTGCCCGTCTGCGCTGGCTGCGGCGCCGACCCGCCCGACCCTACGTGGTGGCGTGCCCTCCTGTCCTGACCGGTACAAGTACAAATGCCTGAGCACGCGCCTGCGCCATACACTTCGGCTTCACGAATATTCACGATGTTTGAAAGTTGAAAACAGAGAAGACTTTTATCAATACATATTTTATTTTATTCCAAGTTGTAAGTCGAATGAAAAATTAAATTTTGCTGTTGTTACAATACAAAATTAATATTAAGTACCTTATCTCAGTTACAATTAGGCGGTTTTGCCTAAGAATTAGGAAACCTAGGAGTATGGACAGAATTGTATTCCAAATTAGGAACAGTGTGTAACCATGAACTGTATAATTAGTGCCAAATGATGTAATTAAATTATACTTCGAATCAATATTATTTAAAATGTCTTTTATTGCGTTGTCATTTGATGTTAAATTTAGATGAGGAATATGCAGTGTCCAATTTGTGTTGAGGCACTCAGTTATATTTTGGTACCTTGGTGTACTTTGTATCAGTTTAGGATCCAACACAAATGACTTTAAATTGGACCAGGTGGCGGGTATGATATGTACAGTTTTTGGAATACTTGTAGGTATTTCAGGACAAGGAAATCTTTTTGGTATGATTATTTCACCGTCTGAATGAAGTTTGCAGTGACAGGGTAGGTGGACTTTGATAGATCCTTGATGTTTGTATTGGCTGGGAACCTCAGTGGACTTTTCCTCACACGTGAGAATAGTATTTGGTTTGGGGTGTGTAATTACATATGTTTCCTCAAGTATTTCTGAAATAATCGTTGATTTTGCTGTGTGACAGCTCATTGGGCAATATTGACTTATTTTTTCGACTGTGCTGCCCTCGTACAATTTTCTGGCACATTCTGGTCCCTGAATGGAGTCTGCAGAAAATCTAGGTATGAAACAGAGTTTGTCATGATAGGGCTTGCATTGGTGAAGTCCGACACCTGAAATTTGTCTAATGTTTTTGTCCCTGAGGCTGGTTGCTCCTACTGCTAAGAAAAGAGGTTGATGAGGAATAGAGCATGTTTGATTATACCAAGCGAAAGGGACAGTAATAAGTTCGAAGAGGTCCCAATGTTGATTTTCTGTAATTATTGGAATTTTGACGTGGATAAAAAGTTTGGAATTTGTGAATGAACAATCTGATATTGGGAGTTCAAAATATTTTGAAACATCCGAAATGGGTATGGCTAGCTCCTGTCCTGAATTTCTAATTTCTTTTTCCAGAATCTCTAGGTCTTTGCCAAGAACGACTGGATGGACAATGGATGGCGGGATCTTGTGATGTTTGCATGAGGTTATGATCGCATGCCTACGCATCATCCTTGTCAACAAAATCGTCTTTTTTAAGTTTTGGAATTCGTTGTAAATAGTTGACGATATCAACCGCTCCTGGTGATCATAGGAATTGAATAATTTTTGTTGTAGGCTGGCAGTATTTTGTTCTATAAACTTGATTCTATCCTCAGTTTCTGCAAATGTTTTTGAAATTGATTTTTCGTATTCTTCGAAATGTTTTGAATTTTCACTTATTGTTCTGATGGTATCAGAGAGTCCTTTTCCAATAGAATCAAGACGTTCTCTCAATGTTTCTTCGTTTTCCGTTAGCAAATGGAGTTTTTCTTGAGTCACAAGGCCACAACACCATGAGAAGCCTTGTCCAATGAAATCGAGGGCTCTTTTGTTCCTCCTCTTCTTAGTTGATTTCATTGCATCCATGCTCCAGCTCTCCTCTAGATATTCTAGTTCTTTAGTAAATGCTTTTGACAGTTCGTTAAATTGATGAATTATAATGCATTCTTCTGCCTTGGCGGAACTGTTACATGTAAAAATTAGCGGTTTTATCTCACTGATGTCATCTTGTGTCCATTTGGTTTGATAGGTTAGTGGAATCGTCGCTTCGTATGTTATAGTTTCTGGTAGAGGTTTCCAAAACGCTCCTGCTGTCACTTCTACATGGAATATTCTTTCATGGGCGCTTCCTATTATAGCGAAGGTTAGAGCTGCCAATCTGGAAAGGGGGGGAGGGGCTTATACCTAGTTTAAATATCCTAACTAATTTTAACAGGGTAAATATTGTTGTCACAGGGGTGTGGTACTTATCTCTACTTTTATACCTATGAATAATAACTTCAAATATACACCTATGTATTCACAAGTTCAGGGACTGCTTCTGGTGTCCAAGGATCATAGTATGGCAGAATTCGACTGACATGAACAATATCTTTTCTAGAGTTCCTACTTGTGCCCATTTGTATTTCGTAGTCAACTTCTGACACCTTTTTAGTTATATAAAACGGGCCAAACCAATGAAGTAGGAGCTTTTCGCTTCTGCCTACTTTCCTTATGGGGGTAAAGACTTTCACCTGATCTCCTTCTTGGTAGTCGACATGCCTGTGTTTCTCGTCGTATCTCAACTTATCTATATTTTGTTTACGATTTACATTTTCCACAGCCTCATTCCTTGCTGCTAATGCCTGATCCCTTATTTGGTCACTGCCTTTGGCGTTGGGGGATGGAAGTAAGTTTGCTTCTGTGGGTAATATTGGCTCTCTTCCATATACTAGCATAAATGGAGAGAATTTAGTTGTATCCTGGCGACTTGTATTGTAAGCGAATGTGACGTTACTAAGGTACTCATCCCAATCTGTTTGATTCGTGTTGGTATACATAGAGAGCATGTTTGCGAGTGTCTTGTTGAATCTTTCCGTAAGTCCATTCGTGCTTGGATGGTATGCTGTCGTGAATTGCTTGGTAGTTCCCATCTTTTTTAATAGCTCAGTCACAAGTTCCGACTGGAAGACTTTTCCTCTGTCAGTAAGAATATATTTTGGAGCTCCGTGTCTAATAATTATATTGTTGAGGATGAATTTTGCTACTGGCCCTGCTTTCCCACTGGGCAATGCTTTGGCTTCTACCCATCTTGTTGCATAATCTGTTGCTACAACTATGAACGTGTTGTTGTTTTTGCTCTTGCGGAATGGGCCTAGTAAGTCGATTCCAATCCTTTCAAATGGAGTTCCTACTGGTATTGGTTGCAAAAGTCCGATGGGTTTTCGATTTTGTTGCCCTTTCCTAGCCTGACAATCTGGGCAACCCTTTATGAAATTTTCAACATCTTTTAGCTGATTGTCCCAGTAATAACGATCTTTGATCTTGTTCATTGTTTTTGTTATACCTAAGTGTCCACTCAAAGGTTCTGAATGGTGACTGTAGAGGATTTCTGCTACAAGTCTCGTTGGGATTACCAATAGCAGTTCCCTGCCGGTATTTTTGGGGTTGATTTTGTACAATACATCATCTTTTAATCTAAAATTTTTTGCTCTTCTCCTAAGGCTTATTGAAGCATCTTCTGGATTCCTGACAGCATCGATTAGTTCAGCGTTTTTTTGGTCTTCTGACTGCAATTTTCCAATTTCCTGTGCCTCTAATAAAGACGTTGGAACATCGCTGATATCTATATCTTCGGCCTCCAACACTGGGTGCCTGCTGATACAGTCTGCGTCCTTATGAGCCAACCCGCTTTTGTGTACAATTGTGTAATCAAACTCCGATAATTTAATTGACCATCTAGCCAACCTTCCAGTAGGGTCTTTTAAAGACTTGAGCCAACATAAGGCATGGTGATCAGTTATTATTCGAACTGGTTTCCCATAAATTAGGTGTCTTAAATATTTTAGCGCCCATATCGCTGCTAATCCCTCTATTTCCGTGATTGTGTAATTCTTTTCCGATTTTGACAGGCTTCTGCTGGCGTATGCGATGGGGTGGAGATGGCCAGCAGGCCCCTCTTGTAGAAGAACTGCTCCAATACCAATCATGCTCCCATCTACTCGCAGTTCGCATCCCTTTTGTGGGTTATAGTGCGCAAGCACTGGCGCTGTACATAGTTTTTCTTTGAGTGTCTGGAAAGCTTCTTCTTGTTCTTCGTTCCACGAGAATCCGGCGTCCTTTTTCGTAGCATTGTGCAGAGGGTGTGCTATATGGCTAAAATTTTTTATAAATTTCCTATAATAATTGCATAACCCAATGAAGCTCTGTATATCTTTTATGGATTTTGGCTTTGGAAATTCCTTTATGGCAACGAGCTTGCTCTCATCAGGCAAAATTCCATCTTCTGAGATCGAGTATCCCAGGATGTTAATTTTTCGTCTAAGATATCCACATTTTTTAGGTTTCAGAGTTAATTTGGCGTCTCGTAGCCTATCGAAAATTGTCCTCAACTTCTCGAGATGCTCATCTTCTGTTTCAGAGAATACGATGATGTCGTCCATATAAATTAAAACTTCCTTCCATTTCAGTCCCTCAAAAACCTTGTCCGCCAATTGTTGAAAAGTTGCTGGTGCGTTACACAAGCCAAAACTCATATAATTGAATTCCCAGAGTCCATGTCCCTGCGCTTGGAAAGCAGTGTAAGGTTTGGAGTCTTCATTTATCTGGACTTGCCAGAAACCTGAGAACATGTCGAGCGATGAAAAGTATTTTGCCTTCCCTAAATATGTCAGGATGTCGTCAATGTTGGGAATGCTGTAGGCTGATTTTCTCGTGACTTCATTCAAGCGTCTGTAGTCTACGCAGAACCGCGTTTCGCCAGATTTCTTTTTTACTAACACGACGGGACTTGCCCAAGGTGAATGGCTGGGTCTGATCACTCCATATTTTGACATTTCTGCTATTTGTTGGTCTATTAGGTCTCTCTCCTTTTGTGATACCCTGTAGGCTTTGCTTTTAATTGGTTGGGCGTCTCCAACCTCAATTTTATGTTCGACTAAGTCCGTTTTGCCCATGTATTTTGGCGTTTTTGAGAACACGTCCGAATATTCAAGTAAGAGGTTGGTGAGTTTGGTTTTTATTGGGTTCTTCAGGTGGTCAATTTTATGGTCACTAATTGTGACAATTTCTTCGTCGTAATCGTCTTCCTCGTTGTCCAAATAAAAGGTGGGTAGGTCCATTATTCGCAGGAGATTATTCTCTTCTAGATGCCCTATGGTTGTTCCTTTGAAAATTTTCACCTTTTCATGACTCTTTGTCACCAATCCAATAAAAGGCACGCCGTTAATAAACTGAATTTTTTCGGTTAAGATTATCCCTCTTGGCCTTAAAAATTTGTCATTTTCTTTCAGACTCATTTGCTGCCAGTTTTCTAATTCTTCCGGAAAGTTGAGGTTGCATTTTATTCTAATTTCAATATTGGGATTTAGCACCATGTCCTCTGCAGAAGTAACTTTATAAGTCCTATTGCTGCCCTTCTTATCAGAGCAAGGATATGTTATCTTTCGAATTGTCTCTTCCATTTCGTCGATTTCTTCCTCCAAATTACTTTCTTCCCCTATTTTGGACTGGATTTCTGGCATTTTTTGGTTTTCCTCTCTTCTTTTGTCTTCTACCAAATTGAAGGGTGTGACTTTATTCTTTTCCACAAATTTCAAGGCTGTCTGTATACCCCTGTTGTATAAAAACACCAATTTTTTGGAAAAATCTATTTTTGCATTATTCTTTTGTAGATAATCCGTTCCTAAAATTATTGGTTGTGACAAGTTTTCCACAACTAAAGCTTCAATGTATCCTTTCAGGTTACCTAATTTTATAGGCACGTCCGATAAGCCTAATGGGACTATCTTATTACCACCCGCTGTGACTAAACTAGTACTATAATTTAATGGCTTAATATTATTGGCTAAGCTTTCTGTAATTATGCACCTGCTTGAGCCTGTGTCTAACAAGATGGATACTTGTTGACTATTGTTTATCAACCCTTCTACCTTAAGTATATTTACATTATTGCCCGCAGTGTGAAGGACGACCTCAATAGGGCCCATTAGTTGAGCCGTCCTTTGTCGTTTGGGGATGACGACTCTCTCTTTTGGTCGTTTTCACAATCATAGTGACCACAACGATTGCAACTGCAGCACCTTGGTCTGCCGTCTCTGCATCTCGTATTTGGCAACTGCCCTTCGTCCGGATTATTTCCTCGATAATAGTTATTGCGCCCGTTTCTCTGGTTTCCTCTGCCATTATACCTTTGATTTTGTCCATTCCATCGGCCCCGATAACTCCCTCTATTTCCTCTGTAAAAAGATGCGTTTCTATTTTGATTATTATTATATCTATTAGTGTAGTTTCTATTATTGTTGGCAGCTGGTGATCCGTTTCGCTGATATCCTCTCTGGTAGTTATACCCCCTGCCTCGGCCACGAAAGCTATTATTTTGCCTATTAATGATGTTGTCCCTCTCTGCGGTCTGGGTTGCAGGCTGTTGGCTTATTGATAATAATGCTGTTTCTGCGACCATTTTATTCATAAGCACCCTTTCTCTTACTTCGCTTAGTTTTATAACCAGAGCTTTCAGCTTTGCCTGGTCCATTTGGCCATCTGACATGACATAGTACGTCTCTGTAAATGATGAATGCAGGCCATTTTCAAACTGTTCCCGAAATTGGTCGAAGGGCATATTAGGGTCAAGCTCGTAGGATATATTCAGCAGGTCAAAATAGTATTTTTTAAGGTCTTCGCTGTCCCCTTGTTTCCTGTTTTGGAACTTAAATTTGGCTTTTCGAATGGACTGTTCGCTGGAAAATTCTTTCTTGAAATCGTCTTTTATTTTAGCCCAGTCATTCCTCTGATTAGCGTTGTCTTGGATGTATCTATTGTACCAATGATGGGCTGGGCCTTCCAAAAATGTTCCAAAATACGCAATTTTGTAGGAATCGGTCCAACCATTACAGCTGGCTGTTTTATCGTATTTTGCCAAAAATGAAACCGCTGAATCTATACTTGGGTCGAATGAGGGTGGTGTGATAAACTTGGGTGTTGCTGGGTTCCTTGCTTCAGCAAGGGCGTCGGTGAGTGTTGTATTTTGCATGTTTGTGTTTTGGTTGTTTATCAAAATTTTTGGGGATGGTATAATATGATTTAAGTCAGAAGAAGGGGGCTCCACAAGATGTTTATCGTGTTCGAGGGTGGGCGAATTTCTGTTAGTTGTATCAGAAAATACCTCAGGTAATTCTACTTTTTCGAAATCAAAATTGAAGGGGTTTTCCTTGGTACCTCCTGGAGATTGTTTTGGACTTCTGGATATTGAATTTCGCGGTTTAAAGGGATTTATGTCAGTGCTCCTATGCTTGGGGTTAAAGTTTGATCCAGAAGCTTCTGAATTTATTTTTATTTTAAGATCGACCTTTGCTTTACTTCTAGTGGTTATGCGTTCTGGATTATTATCACTCATTTGAAACTATTGTTCAAAAATGTATGGTTCCGACTAAGGTTCTGACTCATATTTACAACTACAATTAAAGCAAAGGTTCCCAGTTTTGACGAATCGAGAAAAAACTAAAATCTTGAATCATTGTATAAAAAGGGAAGAATAAGGGATTTAACGAAGAATTTATTACACCAATAATTTTCATGCCAAATTGATAAAAAAATAATAAAAAAAAATTTACCAAAATTTATTACGAAAAAACCAACAAAATAAATAAAAAATAGATTTATCGCAACCTGATTTTTAATGATTCATGATGACACAAAATTTTAATTGATTCTTTACATTAATAAATTGATTTGTTATAGTGCCCGGCGCCTCCACCATATGTTACGTCCAGATTTTGGTCGCAACGTCGTCCAAATACCAGACGAATAATCCGGGATTGGAAGGAATAAAAAGTCCAATTTAAAACAATAACAAATCGGGATTTATTAATAAATAATAGAAAAGAAAGTTTAACAAAAAAATTGAATAAATAAAATAAAACAAAATGAAATTTTGGAAATTAAAAATTGAAAGTTAAATCAGATTGCGATAAAATACAAATCGAAAGATTTTGGTTCGTACTTACATTATATGACTCAACATAATTTTGCACAACACTTTGTACTTTCTTGAAGTCTGCGAGGGTACTGTCCAAGCTTTAATTCGGTTTTTCGCCATCGAGTCTTTGATAAGTCAGCAAAATCAATTTTACCTTTGAAATAATTGAACTATCGTTTTGCGGACTCATCGAAGTTACAAAATTATAGTTATTGATTCATAACCGAAATTGTTTAATTTTACAAAAGGAAACGACTTGCAGTTTTGCGAACAGTCAGTGAACTGAACTTTGAATAGAAAATTAAAATATTCAGTTTTTTTATGAAAAATATTTCCTTTTGTAAATTATAAAAACTTTTTAGCGTGACAATATAGATGAGGCGGCCAATCGGGCTACCTCAGTTGTTCAAATTTCACCATTAATATCAATGTAAATAACTGAAAATACAAACTTTTTTTGACGTCCGCTCTCAAAATTTGATGTTTCACTTTTAACACTAGTGCTATAAAGACTTTATGGCACTAGTGCGATAAAGTAACATTTTTAATGCTTCGGGGCGGTGTTAAAAATTGCATTTTTAACACGTTTGTAGAAAAACCAATTTAATATGCAATTTTTACTATGGTAACGATTGCATCAACAGAAAATTTATCCGATTTTTTTATCCAGTTATATTTTCTCTTCCTTCCTATTTATCCGCTAGCAAACTACAATTTTTGACAGTTTAAATGGGATTATTTATACATGAGTGGAATTGCCAGAAATATTTCTTTCCTAATCTGAATCAACTTCCTCTCCCATTTCTTGTTCCATATCTAACAGTTCCTGCGCCTCTAAATATAATACAAACTTTTTTTTACAACTATATTTTGGTCTAATTGATGAAATTAAAGGACCTGAAAAAATCAATAGATTATGCAGAATATCCTCAATATTCTGTCTTCTTCCAATTTTTCTGGAAAAATTCTGGCTAAATTCTTTGTTCTAGCCTCGGAAGCTTCTCCAGATAATTTACCAATTGGAATTTAATTAAAATTTTTGCAAATTTCTGCTCCATGAATCAGAAGAATATGAACACTCGTGGGCAAATATACATCGGGGAAACCTAATGTGCTTATTGCCTAACCCCTACCCCTCTTGCCTTGAGGACTAGCCGCTCCTAATAATTTTTCTAAAATGAGAACCTACCCCGTGTGATAGCTCCTTTGAAAGGTTTTTTTAATTCGTCTTTAGAGACGCGCAGAAGCAGATAGAATTACGATAAACACATTATTTGGTTCCGCCGATATGTGTATCCGAGACTTTCATGACAATTTTTTTTTTTTTATGAGATAGTCAAAGTTACTAGTTTTCACAATGTGCTTACTTTTAAACACAGATATCTCGAAAACTAATCGTTCGATTTAAGATTTTTCTATAGGACTGTAAAGGGACAACAACGAGCTATCCAACGATGTGCAACACAAGGTAGGTTCGTATTTAAAAAAAAAAAGGTTGGGGTAGCTACCGCCTGAGGGGTGAGGCGGGATGACCCCCTCCAATTTCCCGATACGTATTTGAGATCTTCCTGATATTATTTTTTGTCTAAGAGATATTTCCGATTGCAACTTTTCAAATTGTCACCCTGTATATATTGAATTCAGTAAATAAGAATTTTCATAGATAGTTTAAAAGGCCCCAAAAAGATTTAAATATCACTTATGTGAAAAAAGATATCCACTCCTAATGCACTGCATGATGTAAAATAAAAGCACTTTTTCCTAAGAATAGCAAATATTAGCCAACAAAAAATATGTGCCTTTCTTCTATAAAGGTAGCTCTATCAAACAAGATATTTATCAGCCTGGACATATTTGGACATTTTTTTATAAGTCAACGTGAACTTTAACTTTTTTTGACATATATTTACTGCACATTTACAAAAAAAATAAACAGGAATATATTGTCAATGAATTAATAATACTGTATACAAAAAACAAGTTTAAAATAGCTCGTACTTAATAAGCATAAAATTTTTGAAAATAGAAAAGGTTTTAGCCTAAGATTTTGTGAATCACAGAAGAGCAAGTTTGAATTAAATATATTCGCAAACCAGCAGTTGTAAAAAAAAACTAATTAGTACTGGCATAGCTTACGGTCTTAACAACCTGTGACTATAGAAAAAAAATTATTTTTTCAACTTTGACTTTTTTGTCAGATGGTCACCATTTTTCCCATTTCAAAACACTGTGCGTCGGCCGAGAATTTGTCACTTTTCCACCTAAATACCTACACAATATACTATTTACGAACTGACGTTCTTTAATTGTTCCTAACAGGGGTTTTAAAAACAACTTAATCAAACGTCTGAAGAAGATCCTTTCTTTACCATTTTAGAAACACTCGGATATGGACATTACGACGTACACGAACAGTAGATTCCAAAACATCGAAAAAATTGTCATGCATGAGAACATACATATTATAAATTTTTGCAATATTCCGATAGCTCTTCCAGATGCTTTTTTGGAGTAAATGGATATCATCTAGCTAGGATACCTATCATATAAGAAATTGAAATGCCCACTGTGCTGGTTTAATTGTTCAAAATGACACCTATCCTATAATTCAGGGTGTTTGATAAATCGATAGGAAGTTTTCAATCATCACTCATTGGAAGCTTCCTGATTCCTAACTATCACTAGTTGGGGTTATTTGGGAGCTGTTTGACCATATTTACCCTTATACAAAGTTTCGTTGTGTTTGAGATATCAGCATTTTTAGATATTTTTGGAAAATATTTAAATTGTTCCTGTCAGTGGCGGCTCGTGGCCCAAAAATTTGAAGGTTCTGCCCTAATTGGCATGGAATATTTGTTTGGGATAGGGTCACGACCACCGCAGATGCGCCGCAGGCGGACATTTTTTCGGTAACGACGGCCACGCCCAAAAAGGTTCATTAAAAATCTTCAAAAAAATTATTGTTCCTATAACCATGAAAAAATATACAATTTTCAATTTTCGTCATATTTTACCAGCCGAAAACGTCATTTTCGTTACTAGTAACAGAATATCCCATAACGTTAACTTTGCGTCACTAGTGACCAAAGTCAATGATTAGGATTTTACATGTTAAATACATTCTTTCAATACAATTATAATTTAATTCTGTGAAACACAATGAAAAAACACATATGTAGTTCATCACAAAATTATATAATAGAAGCAAAATATAGTTATGAAATTATTGCAAAACCGAGAACTTTTGATAGATGGCGCCTTGATTCATTCACGTTTTTAAGCGCCATCTATCAAACCAAGTAGGAACCCTTGTGAGAAAAATATAAACTTGAAAACATTATCAAACTCGGCTTCGCCTCGTTTGGTAAACTTTTTTCTAGTTTCAAAAAATGCTGTTTTCGTCACTCGTTAAACAATATACTATATTGCAAGTGTTGCAGTGGCGGATCTTACATGAAGCAAAGGACGCACTCTGCGTCGGGCCCCCAAAGCTGAGGGGCCGCTACACAACCGGATTCTAAAGACATCAATAAAAAAAAAACTTATGCAGGTATATTAAAAAAATTAAATTTTGAAAGCAACATTGTATTCCTCTAGGGAATGCATGCGCGGATGCGCAGGACGCATATTCTAATGTTTTTGATTTTTTTGTATGCGTGGAGACTATACTTTAGCTTGTTCTCATATTCAGTTATTCGTATAAATGAGATGGAGCAAATGCTTCTACTCCACCTGCGTCTCTTTTTGCTGCGTTAAAGCTGAATATGTTTATCTCAGAAAACTTAAGTAAAAGCATTCGCTCCCGTTTTATGCATATAAGCCAATGTCTCATATGTTCTTATTTAATGATCTTGTTTTTCAATCAGGCATTAGCTGACGTCACACACATAACCTTACTTTAGATAGGGGGACAAACAAAGCGTTCAAGCTTAAAGCAGGTAAAGATAAAGGAGTAGTAGGAGTAGTAGTAACATGGAGTTGGAAAATGAAGCCGTTTTTTTCCAGGTATTTTGGCACCAAAAAAATGGCGGCATAGGCAATTCAATGCTTTACCTGTATTTTGATGCCAAACACCTGCCAAAAACTTGGCTTCACTTTAGTTTCATAAGCAGAATGGCGCGTTCCTACTTCTTATGTCCGTAGGACAGCGCTTTACCTGCTCTAAGCGTTCAACGCTAATTTCACACATCGGTTAGGCGATAGTTATTACGTCAATAACATAACGTCACTTTCGATAGGGGACAAACATGCAATGACCAAACATGTCATTGGCGGCCGTTTCCTCCAATCACATATTTTAGGGAAGTCTCAATGATAAGACGATAAGTATTCCTAAAAATTACAGTTTTCCATGGAGAAATATCAGTTTGAGGAATACGTATTGTTAAAAGCGTTAAGGCTTTCTTAAAGCAGTTGAAGGAAACGGCCATGAGACAAACAAACGCTTTGTTTGTCCCCCTATCGAAAGTGAGGTTATGTGTGTGACGTCAGCTAATGCCCTCAACACCACAAGAGAAATACCTAAAAAAAAAGCATGACAGGGCCCCAAAATTTTTTTTTGCGTCGGGCTGCAAAGATCCTAGGTCCGCCACTGAAGTGTTGAATAAAAAAACTCTCAATTTGTTCAATCGCTTAATAATTGACAAGTCCTTTTTATCTGGGCTACACAAAAATGTCATGGATTTTTTTTAAAATTAACAAACAACAATAAAACCTTTACTAAACCATTAAGTTTATATTTTGTTTGTTAATTTTAATAAAATCCCTAGATAAACTAAATAAAGAAACGCGTAGAATAAGGGTCAGTTAAGTTAGCCCCCCCCCCATAGAAAATTTCTGGATGAAAATTATCCCATAATTTTGCTCTCATTTTGCTCCATTTTGCTCCACTAATTTCGATTTTTGCTCCATTACAGTGGAGAGACTATGTGGCCTATTAGGTGGGGGGGCTGAATTAACGCTAGCCCCCCCCCAGTGAAAATTCAGAAATTTGATCATGCTCATTTTGTTCTCCGAGTTTTGCTCCATTTTGCTCCACTAACGGCGAGTTTTGCTCCATTACCAGGAGAGACCTACAGAGCTTCCAAGAATCTCTCCCAGCCCCCCCCCCCCGGTGAAAATTTTGTAATTTGATCATGCTCATTTTGTTCTCCGAGTTTTGCTCCATTTTGCTCCACTATCGGCGAGTTTTGCTCCATTACCAGGAGACACCTACAGAGCTTCCAAGAATCTCTCCCAGCCCCCCCCCCCCCGGTGAAAATTTTGAAATTTGATCATGCTCATTTTGTTCTCCGAGTTTTGCTCCATTTTGCTCCACTATCGGCGAGTTTTGCTCCATTACCAGGAGAGACCTACAGAGCTTCCAAGAATCTCTCCCAGCCCCCCCCGGTGAAAATTTTGAAATTTGATCATGCTCATTTTGTTCTCCGAGTTTTGCTCCATTTTGCTCCACTATCGGCGAGTTTTGCTCCATTACCAGGAGAGACCTACAGAGCTTCCAAGAATCTCTCCCAGCCCCCCCGGTGAAAATTTTGAAATTTGATCATGATCATTTTGTTCTCCGGGTTTTGCTCCATTTTGCTCCACTATCGGCGAGTTTTGCTCCATTACCAGGAGAGACCTACAGAGCTTCCAAGAATCTCTCCCAGCCCCCCCCGGTGAAAATTTTGAAATTTGATCGTGCTCATTTTGTTCTCCGAGTTTTGCTCCATTTTGCTCCACTATCGGCGAGTTTTGCTCCATTACCAGGAGAGACCTACAGAGCTTCCAAGAATCTCTCCCAGCCCCCCCGGTGAAAATTTTGAAATTTGATCATGCTCATTTTGTTCTCCGAGTTTTGCTCCATTTTGCTCCACTATCGGCGAGTTTTGCTCCACTACCAGGAGAGACCTACAGAGCTTCCAAGAATCTCTCCCAGCCCCCCCCGGTGAAAAGTTTGAAATTTGATCATGCTCATTCTGTTCTCCGAGTTTTGCTCCATTTTGCTCCACTATCGGCGAGTTTTGCTCCATTACCAGGAGAGACCTACAGAGCTTCCAAGAATCTCTCCCAGCCCCCCCCCACCGGTGAAAATTTTGAAATTTGATCATGCTCATTTTGTTCTCCGAGTTTTGCTCCATTTTGCTCCACTATCGGCGAGTTTTGCTCCATTACCAGGAGAGACCTACAGAGCTTCCAAGAATCTCTCCCAGCCCCCCCGGTGAAAATTTTGAAATTTGATCATGCTCATTTTGTTCTCCGAGTTTTGCTCCATTTTGCTCCACTATCGGCGAGTTTTGCTCCATTACCAGGAGAGACCTACAGAGCTTCCAAGAATCTCTCCCAGCCCCCCCGGTGAAAATTTTGAAATTTGATCATGCTCATTTTGTTCTCCGAGTTTTGCTCCATTTTGCTCCACTATCGGCGAGTTTTGCTCCATTACCAGGAGAGACCTACAGAGCTTCCAAGAATCTCTCCCAGCCCCCCCCGGTGAAAATTTTGAAATTTGATCATGCTCATTTTGTTCTCCGTGTTTTGCTCCATTTTGCTCCACTATCGGCGAGTTTTGCTCCATTACCAGGAGAGACCTACAGAGCTTCCAAGAATCTCTCCCAGCCCCCCCCCCCGGTGAAAATTTTGAAATTTGA
Organism: Ceutorhynchus assimilis; assembly: GCA_917834065.1. Taxonomy (NCBI): domain Eukaryota; kingdom Metazoa; phylum Arthropoda; class Insecta; order Coleoptera; family Curculionidae; genus Ceutorhynchus; species Ceutorhynchus assimilis. Next base: position 32,289,990 of record OU892287.1, on the reverse strand, counting down.
TCATGCTCATTTTGTTCTCCGAGTTTTGCTCCATTTTGCTCCACTATCGGCGAGTTTTGCTCCATTACCAGGAGAGACCTACAGAGCTTCCAAGAATCTCTCCCAGCCCCCCCCGGTGAAAAGTTTGAAATTTGATCATGCTCATTCTGTTCTCCGAGTTTTGCTCCATTTTGCTCCACTATCGGCGAGTTTTGCTCCATTACCAGGAGAGACCTACAGAGCTTCCAAGAATCTCTCCCAGCCCCCCCCCCCCACCGGTGAAAATTTTGAAATTTGATCATGCTCATTTTGTTCTCCGAGTTTTGCTCCATTTTGCTCCACTATCGGCGAGTTTTGCTCCATTACCAGGAGAGACCTACAGAGCTTCCAAGAATCTCTCCCAGCCCCCCCGGTGAAAATTTTGAAATTTGATCATGCTCATTTTGTTCTCCGAGTTTTGCTCCATTTTGCTCCACTATCGGCGAGTTTTGCTCCATTACCAGGAGAGACCTACAGAGCTTCCAAGAATCTCTCCCAGCCCCCCCGGTGAAAATTTTGAAATTTGATCATGCTCATTTTGTTCTCCGAGTTTTGCTCCATTTTGCTCCACTATCGGCGAGTTTTGCTCCATTACCAGGAGAGACCTACAGAGCTTCCAAGAATCTCTCCCAGCCCCCCCCGGTGAAAATTTTGAAATTTGATCATGCTCATTTTGTTCTCCGTGTTTTGCTCCATTTTGCTCCACTATCGGCGAGTTTTGCTCCATTACCAGGAGAGACCTACAGAGCTTCCAAGAATCTCTCCCAGCCCCCCCCCCCCGGTGAAAATTTTGAAATTTGATCATGCTCATTTTGTTCTCCGAGTTTTGCTCCATTTTGCTCCACTATCGGCGAGTTTTGCTCCATTACCAGGAGAGACCTACAGAGCTTCCAAGAATCTCTCCCAGCCCCCCCCGGTGGAAATTTCGAAATTTGATCATGCTCATTTTCTTCTCCGAGTTTTGCTCCATTTTGCTCCACTATCGGCGAGTTTTGCTCCATTACCAGGAGAGACCTACAGAGCTTCCAAGAATCTCTCCCAGCCCCCCCCGGTGAAAATTTTGAAATTTGATCATGCTCATTTTGTTCTCCGAGTTTTGCTCCATTTTGCTCCATGATCGGTGAGTTTTCCATTACTTGGAATGACCTCTAGGGTCCTTATTCTTGAAACAGGGGAGCAGCGTTTCCATGAGAAAGAGTGTTCCGCCTTTGTTGAAGTCCACAGCACAGATCCTGACGGACGACCTCTGAAGGGGAAGAGGAAGCCAATGCGACAGAACTCATAGCGACAGATTTTATGAACCTAGCAAGCCTACCAAAACGATCGAGATATACTTAATAGCCTGTTGACTAGAAAAGGACAACAAATAATGCGTAGGAGTTGTGTGTGTTCGCGGTCGCACTCCTTCGGTCCTTCAATATTTTTGCGGCGGACTATACTCATAATAGTTGTATTCCTTTCAAGAGTTTGGAACACTCGAGCTACTCGCTCCGCGCTCCGGTGTTAGTCAACATGATTTCAAAGGGAAAGATGCAACAAACACTTGTCGAAAGGAATAAGCGCGTAACGCCCCGGAGCTGTTCCGGAGCTCCTCCTAGGTGTGAAAGGAATACAACTAATGTAATATGGGAACGGCCGTCAGATAAACTCGTTCTGCTCCAAAGTGAACAAGGAACGGTTTGGAACAGAAAGAAAGAGCAAGAAAATTGGATAAAGGAAGGCCAACAACCCTCAACTAACAGGATGGCTTTTCCCCATAAAGCCTCACTTGCGCAAAATTCTCTCTTTTTTAACGTTGCTTTGACAATTTGACGTTTGATACACGCATAAAACGTCAAATTGTCGAAACAATGTCAAAAGAAGAGCGAATTTCGCGCAAGTGAGAATGAGGCATAAGGCGTACGTTCGCTTTTCGACTAGTCGTGACGTCACTGAAGTCTTGAGGTCTACATTGACGTCAAAATGACACAAATGGTGGGGAGTTTTCGCGTGAACATGGCAGACACTTTCAGCTAGATAAGCCATTCTATTAAGATTTAGGGTTCTTGAAGGAAGGCCAAGTTTTTGAATTCACCAATTGCTTATGCGCATTTCTCTTGATGAGTAACCTATCCTTGTTTTGCTGCTGTCAAATGACAAGGACAGCATTACATCGGTGAAAATGCGCATATGTCATTGTGGATTTCAAAAGCTTGCCAAGCCAGTAAATCAGTAAGCTGAATTTTGATTTTGGAACGATTTGCAGCAAATACCATCGTAACCAAAAGTAACTGGGTACATTACTGACAGTTAAAAAAAGATCACCGCCATAAATAGCTATTTCGGAAAAATAAAAGGCTGTCCCTATAATTTACGACGTCTGTCAAAATTGTTCACTTGAAAATAGGCGCCATCTTTGTCTGATCGATTTGCACTGTCATGTCAATATAAAATCATTCGGAACACATTTCACTGCTCCGAACATGGGCGCTCGAGCAAACGAGCTTGATTATCGGTATTTATTTATGACATAAATAAATATTTTTGCAAGCGATTCCCATTTGTAAATTCAGTGCGTACTTAGACTATTTCTGTCTTTTTCTAGAAGCACGTGAAAAAAAAAAAGGATCGAAATTAGTTTTAACTAACAGGGCTTCTTGCGGGCTCTGTTTGTCTATTTGTACCAAAGTTACACCAGTCTGCACCAGGTGCACCAAAAAGTCAGTTTGTCTCTGTCAGACCCATACAAAAAAAAATATAGGAATAAACCTTGGATAAACAAACACGTTTGGTGTAGAAAGTGTCGGTTGGTGCCTTGTTGGTGCGAATAAACAAACAAAGCTAGTGAAACCAGGGACCACCGTTCTCTTCATAGCCATTATACTCGATGCGCTTTGCACTCAAATGCTTGAAAATCAGTTAGGTACAGGTGCATCAGGAAAAAGAGGCGAGGAAAATGAGAGCAGCTTCAGAGCGCCTGATTGCTCAAAGCGCGGCACCCGAAAGCAGCTCAGGCTCAGGTAATGGAGCAGAACTCGGCGATCATGGAGCAAAACGGAGCGAAACTCGGAGAACAGAATGAATATCGATGGTTGAAAGGCGAAAGGTTATAAGCGACAGTTTTGAAACTTTACAGTAGGGCCACTTAAAGTGTAAAAAAAATGCAAAATTTTTTTTCATTAGTTTATAATCTATTTTTATTAAATTAAAACCGGTATAATGCAACTTTGGGTTTATTACATGTATTAGCAATTCAAAACATGAAAAAGTACAATTCATGACAAAGCTACCGTCGCTTAAGCAATTTGGCGATCAAATTACATTGTGGTAAAAGGTCTTAACCACTAAATCATTCAATCAAATCAGTAAGTTGAAACGTTTTAACCACCCTTACATTGATCACTGGTTATCACTCAAAACGTTTTAACCTCCTATCATTGAACGTAACCATTCGGACGAAACACTTCAACCATTTTGGCATTAATTATTGGTTATCAGCAGAAACGTTTCAAACCCCAGTTTTGATTGTAGGTTCGAAGGTTAAATATTTTAACCGCCAAACTACTAAATAACAGTAATGGTGGATAACTTAATTTTTTTTTTTTCTGTGAATCTATAAGGTAGGTAGGTAATGTAAATAAATCGAAACCTTATAAAAATAACAACTTTATTCTCCAATGACATCAAGCTTGTATTCAAATTATAAATAATATCACGCCATCAAGCCTTTAAAATAAAAAATAAATTCCTTGGAATAATCTTAAAATCTAAGGAGCGTAATTTCTAGAGTAAAGTAACAATCATCTTCAAATAAAATTTCCATGAAATACAAGTTATCAAAAATAATTTACTCGAATTCGTCTTCTATATCGGTATCGGGAAGAGTGTCTTTCAGGTGAGTTCCCGTAGGAAGATTTACATATTCGTGATGAAAAATTGGTGGTATAACATTATTTTTGCATAGTTTATGAAGATCTTCGTATTTTTGTTTGGAAATTGCTAAAGGTGTTTTGTAGCAACTGGTAAGAACACCTTTTACCCTCGTTTGAACTTCGATATCAAAACTAGGAGCTTTATCATCCATTGAATTTTTTATTTTAATTTTATGTGAGTCTTTTTTTTTGAATGTACAGATACGAATTTTACTGATTTTGCCAGTTAGGTTTCCTTTAAAATACTTCTCACCAAAAACGTCATATTTGTTAAAATCTTTGAAACTCAGGTACTCAACATTATAAGGCCTTGGATCTTGTCTTGCCGTCGTAAAAACAGTGAACCATTGAGAAGGAGCCCAAATAATGGAATGTTTCGTATTTCGCTCGATTATGGCATGCACAGAATCTACAGGCATGTATGTATGCCCCGTGAGTAGAAAATTAATCTGGATAGTTTCGATAAATTTACAATTTTGTAGAGTGGCATGGATCATAGATAGAATTGTTTTGTTGCGATTCTGTCCAGGGCAGCAGTCGCAATACAAAAGCAAATTTCTAACAGACTCGCGTTTATCAATCATGTTTATATATCGGTTTAAAATAGTGCCAACCTCATTTGCTCCACGTTTTCCGTTGACTTCATCCCAGTAATAGCAAAAAACATCACGAGTACCACTCTCATAAAAGGTAAGGTTAAATACGGAAATCTTTCTCGAATAGTATAGAAGCATACTCTCGCCATGAGGTGTGTTTAAAACCTTTTGTAAGTCAAAACTGACGCATAAGGTGGTGGGATCCGTTTTATGAATATTTTGATGCATTTTAAAACGATTATAGGTATGATTTTTCTCTGTTTCATGATCTTGTTTAGCCTTCTGCATATTCTCATCAGCCTTGTCTGTCCTTTCGAACCGAATACATTGTAAACATTTGTCTTTTTTGGGCACGTGAAACCCAATGTTGAAATTTTTGTTGAAGATATTTCGAAATACCCTTTCTCCCACTACATCAATTCCCTGCTCAATGTGATTCTTTTTGTATACCTGGTACAAATGGGATAGATTTTTAAGCTCTTGTGGAAGATATAAACGGTTTGAATCCTTTCGACTGTAATGCGATGGTACAGCTGGTAGACTTTTTATAAAATTCATTACTTGCAATATAGGTCCTTCTTTCGTTTTGTTTGGTGGTATACTTTTGCCGCGTAAATCTTCTTGAGCAGAACCAAATGAAGCGTTGCTTACAGTATAATAGATAAACTTTTGAGAAACATCCAATGTATTACATAAAAACTGGAGGCAGATGGATCGTTTGCCTTCTCCTTCATTTATAAAGTATTTGAAAGTAAACTGGCGCTTCTCAGACTCTGTAGATCTTTTTCTCTTAACCATTGATTTTTGTGACATGGCAACAATCCAATCTTTACGACGATCCACAGAAAGGTTCCAGAAATGATCAAAAATGAGTTTTCTCCTCTCATCAGATATATTTTCACAGTTATTTCCACATTTTTTACCTGAACAGGGATTTGGCTTTATTTGTTTTGCTGGTACCACAGTTCCATCGGATTTAACATATTCTTGGCCGGATTGTTTAGCCTTTTTCTTTAGTGCTCTTTTATTTGGTTTCTTGGTAATTTTACCTAATTCTCCGACTATATTCTTATCTTCTTCTTCTGCATCATTATTATTATTTTTTTCTTTGTTAATATTTTTTTTTTGTTTCCCTTTGAAATTTTGATTTACCTCATCCTCGGACGACGAACTTAGCTCTTCTTCCCATACATCAGAATCATTGTCAGTGAAAAGTACTTCGTCATCAGATAAATAGTCCAAATAAGCAACACTCTTTTGTTTAACTCTGCGTTTTGGTCTTTTATTACCAGCAGAAGTTGACGGAAGAATCAAATTCTCTTTTCCAGCGCCTTCTTCTAAAATGCCTATTTCAGATACATTTGAATCGTCGTTTAGCGCTAAAGATTCTTTGGGAGACTGACCATCATTAGTGATGTTGTATGGTTCCATCTCATGATATATAGGTGTTTCAGCGGTATCAATTTGGTTTAATCCTTCTATTGCGCTTACTGCTGGCGATATATCATAAGCAGGAAAGTCTTCTTGAGCAGTATTTATAGTTATATCGTCTGCATTAGACTGAGTTGCTACAATATTCGAATTCGTCACTTCTGCCTTACGAGGAGAAACTTCAGGAAACATTTCTGTAATGGAAAATTGGACTTCACACTCAGAAGAGGGTTCTTCTTGACAAGAAATCATCATAGAATCATTGGATAAACAACCAGTGTCTATTTCTTCATTTTTTTCCTGAAAACGAAGTTGAAACTAATTAAATCTAACAGGTTACACAATGGTTTAATGAACTTTATGAGTTAATTAATACTTCATACCTCAACACTGTCCATTCCATCTTGTTGTAGAGTTAACAATTCACTTCTATCAGTTGAAACACCTAAATGTTCAGCTGGATTACTCTGGAAGAAAAGTTGAATTTTAAAACGGGTTTTTTCATGCAATATGATACTAAGGGACTATTTCTTATTGCTGAATCTTTTTACCTCGGCATCTTTAATGAGGGATAATAAATTTTTACGGGCCCTCTTTCTACTTCCTTCGACTTTCTCGGAGCGAAGCGCTAAATTTAAGATAGTTCTTGCTCTACTGTGGTTCTCCATTAGAACCTAGAATAAATTATAAGGAAGTTTAATATCTATCAACCCTTTCATCGACTCATGAAATATAAATTATCCGAAAGCCTGATATTCTACACATAATCAAACAATACCAAGCTTACAGCAACATTGTGCCAATAGGTACTTATAATTTTCACCGGGGGGGGCTGGGAGAGATTCTTGGAAGCTCTGTAGGTCTCTCCTGGTAATGGAGCAAAACTCGCCGATAGTGGAGCAAAATGGAGCAAAACTCGGAGAACAAAATGAGCATGATCAAATTTCAAAATTTTCACCGGGGGGGGGCTGGGAGAGATTCTTGGAAGCTCTGGGGCCGTATTCTTGATTTCTGGGAGGAGAACTTGCTCGGGAAGTGAGCAAGGTTCACCTCAAAACGGTACATGTCATATTCTTGAAAATGGGGCTGTGAAGTGAAAGTTCCCGGGAATTCTGAAGTTCCCATCCTCTCACCCAAGAGAAAACGAGTTCCCGCCAGGGTTTCTAACCTCAAAACTTGACGTTGTTTTCAAACTTGACGGTGTTTTTGTATTCTCCTTTCAAGTTCACCAAGTTCACGGCTTTTTCGTTTTTATGTGTGTCATTTTTATGACTGTGGATTATTTTAATGAGATTATCTTGAATACAGAACATAATCCAAGAAGACATGGGAAATGCTGCGGAAGCGAAAGAAATAGGATGGGATGTTCTGCGTCGGAGAATTCTTTTTCCCTTGATCAGAAATGCATGAAATTTTTAGGAGTGAGCAAAAATGTATGCCACGAAATAGTGGACATGGTTACTCCGTATGTTACCGCTTCAATGCAAATCCCGGCTTCAACCAAAACTACAAAGGTATGCATTGAACACAGTATTCCAGAAGTTGATGAGCCACATGAAGTTCAGGAACAGGAATACGGAATTTATGCTGCGGAAAATTATGCGGAATATTTCCCTCATGTATAAAAAATCCCAAAGGAGGAATACAATTATCGAAAACACAGCGATGATGCTCATAGGGTACCTAATTAAAAATAAATAAATTATCAAACCCAAACGCCTTCCAGCTTTCAAAGTTTGGAAAAATAGACAATAATAAACATCAAACGTTGGGGTTAGATTACTTCCTCTTCGTTTTTTTTGCTTGAAAATACGTTTTGGTTAGTCCGAGTGACACTCGCATAGGCGGCAACATTGCGAGCGTTTGTGGGTATTCAAGAATACGACTTTTTAGCTCCCGGGAGCGAAAGTGAACTAGCTTTCCTGGGAACGTTCCCGGGAACACTCCCTTCCCGGACAGTCAAGAATATGGGGCCTGTAGGTCTCTCCTGGTAATGGAGCAAAACTCGCCGATAGTGGAGCAAAATGGAGCAAAACTCGGAAAACAAAATGAGCATGATCAAATTTCAAAATTTTCACCGGGGGGGGCTGGGAGAGATTCTTGGAAGCTCTGTAGGTCTCTCCTGGTAATGGAGCAAAACTCGCCGATAGTGGAGCAAAATGGAGCAAAACTCGGAGAACAAAATGAGCATGACCAAATTTCAAAATTTTCACCAGGGGGGGGCTGGGAGAGATTCTTGGAAGCTCTGTAGGTCTCTCCTGGTAATGGAGCAAAACTCGCCGATAGTGGAGCAAAATGGAGCAAAACTCGGAGAACAAAATGAGCATGATCAAATTTCTGAATTTTCACTGGGGGGGGGGGCTAGCGTTAAATCAGCCCCCCCCCCCCCACCTAATAGGCCACATAGTCTCTCCACTGTAATGGAGCAAAAATCGAAATTAGTGGAGCAAAATGGAGCAAAATGAGAGCAAAATTATGGGATAATTTTCATCCAGAAATTTTCTTTGGGGGGGGCTAACTTAATTGACCCGTAGAATAAACTAAAAGAAAAAAAAAGATCCGATCGTATTTTTTTCAAAAAAAGATAATTAGAAAAACAACGCACACAACAAATATGACCGACAGTTTCAACAGCACCCTTTCCCGCTTGTCCGTCTTCTCGTAAAAACAATAAAATTTGTGTACGTTCTGTAAACCCTGCAGCTCAATTTCCGCCTAAATTTCGCTATCTAAACCCATGACCAAGTGCGGCGCGGAGCGATGGGAAAGGTTCGGAGGCGAGCACAGAACTCGAAAGTGGCCCAGCTATGTTATGTTGTACGCGAAACCCGTATTATTAACTTGCCATAGTTGGCCGACTGTAGCGTTCGGAGGCGCCCATCTTGCTCAAAGATGAAAAATATTCCAGGCAGCGGGGATCGAAGGCTTACTATACTAACATGCTCGGCCGAAAATATACTGTTTCAATAATTTTAGTCGGTTTTACTTTAATTGAAAAAATATTGAATATTTAAAAAATTAGTCAAGTAATTATGAAAATTTTGGGGGTTCTGCAGCTCTGCAGCCCTTATGCACCAGCCGCCCATGGTTCCTGTAACAGTTTCTATCCGTTTTTTGGAATAACCACTTTAACCTTTTCCTATTTTTTTTCCGATATCCCTGATATGCACTCTTTCAAAAAATACGGAAAGAAAAACCGAATGATTGATACAAAAAATATATAGTCCAAGTTATGTTTTGAAATACATGGATTCAAAATATCTAAAATGGCGATATCTCAAAAACAGCGAAACTTTGCATGAGGGTAAATTTGACCAAACAGCTTCCAAATGACCACTATCACTCATTGAAATCTTTCTATCGATGTACCAAACACCCTGTATAATTGGTTCGCTGTTCGATTTATATTTATTTATTTTTTTTAAGTCGTTAGTTTCATTCTCTCATAATTTTTGTTGTTGTATGGTATGAATTTGCCGCCCCTGGATCGTGCCGCCCTGGGCGGCCGCCTATCTCGCCCCCCCCCCTTAAGCCGGCCCTGACAGAAATGAAAGACGTCCCTGTGCCCATATTTTCTCGCAAGCTGTGTTCACCAAAGGATTAAATAATCAAATCAAAATAAGCTTTATTGTCAGAAAATAACATAAGAATTTGATTGACAAAGCAATACTTAAAGCTAGATTGTACTTAAAATCACAAAATATTACAATAACAACATTCATAATGAGCACAACCACAGATAAAAAATGCTAAAAACAAAAAATTAAAAATCCTAATCCCAATACAACAACGACACAATAAATCAGGTTAAAAGGAAGTAAAAAATATAAAAAATGTAAAATTATGATTATAGTGCATCACCAAAATATTCCTCTAAATCAGTGGTTCCCAAAGTGGGAGATAACGCCCCCACTGAGAAAATTTTTTCATTGTCAGCTAATTTTTCTGCTGCCGTAGCCAAAAATTTTGGCTACATAGGGGACAGCCAAGATCTTTACTACCGCCGAAAAGATAACTTTACTGGCACCGTTTATTTGCGGTAGCAAAGTGACTTTATAAAGAATTTACTCACAGTTTCTGCAAGGTCACTTTGCTGGCATAGAAAAGCTACTTTGCTGTCGTAGGAAAGTAACTATGCTGTCCTAGAAAAGAGGTTATATACCCTCAAAAATATCCTTTTTTGCTATTGAAAAGTAGATTGCTAAGACAGAAAAGATATTTGTTGTTGTTATTAGAAATGCTTCCTGAAATAGGAAAGCGTTTGTCTCAGAACAAAAAATTTCTTGCCTGAATTAGCCAAGTGTTTTATTAGCCATGGGAAGTTATTTGTCTCACCAATAGCAAAAATATTTTGCTGGAAATCTTTGGAAATATGTAGTAGCGCGTCCATCATAACAAAACCAGGAGATAAACAAACTCTATTTAAACCCCTAAACTTTCATTACCTGATCTGAAATAATGTCAATTAATGAAAAGTTTGGCGCTAGAGTTGTTTCTGCTAGTTTTGATGGATGCGCTGGCACCATTTCCAAAAAGATTCCCAGCGACCGACACTCGACTTGACTCGACAGCATCCACGATCCACACCGTACGGCGTTAGCTACTAAACTAAAATGGAAGAAAATGAACACGAGACATATTTTATCGGTTATTTTTGGACCCGAAGAAATCACGGAAATGTCCGAACGGTATTTTTAGTTAAGTTATTTGGCTAGGGTAGCAAAAAACATTACTGTAACAATAACAAAAATTACAGGAATTTTTTTTTGCTGCAACAGTAAAGTATCTATCTATCTTAGAAAAGTTCTATTTCGGAGTATTAAATATTTCAGGTTATCAGTGGTTTAATTAAAACACGATAGATACGTTCTAAGGCACGATAATATATTTCAATGTTTCGTCTTAAAACATAACAGAACGACTAACTTAACTTTAGCTTTTATATTTCATCTTCACACCCTAAACCTTTTGGGGGTGTGGGAAAAATACATTTACAACGCAAAAAGTAATACCCAAGTACAATAAATAAATAAGGCAATAAATACCAACCTTTTGGGTTTATTGCTCTTTGTCAATTCTCAGGTCGATTCCTGGTAAGGTAGATTTGTTTTTGTATATTATATTATCCTTTCGGATATAGTACGCGCAACAATATACCGTTGACTCCTACTGCAATAAATTAACTACCTGGATTAGACCCTATTGTATAGGCCCCAACCTCTTCAAAGCTCAATAAATGGAATCAGGGTCGGCTTAAACATTTAGGTACCTTTATACCAACCAACCACATTATTTATTTTCATAATTTAAGATAATTGGACATTTTTCGTTTAAGGTAAGGGTAAAATAACAATAACAAGTATTATTTCAAAAATTATAATTCAAAAGTATAAAAAAAATATATAAGATAAGAAATATAAAAAAAAAAGAAAAAAAATATAATAAAGATATTAAGAAACACAATAGGAATTACGAAATTCTAAAACTACTGATAATTTATTCATTATTTAACTCTGTATCACTATCACTATTGTCATCATCTAGACCTAAACTTATAATTAAGGGTTGAACATTTGTAATGAAACAATTATAAGAATTTTCCACCTTCAGTACATGATTTACACAGTTTTTCCAGTTGTCTGCAGAAATCTTTACTACTTCGTTTTTAATTAATTCTACTACAGATGCATTTAATGTGGGAGAAGTATTATTTCTTCTAATATTCGATTTCAATTGGTGCCATACTAGCTCGATAGGGTTAAATACACAATAGTATGGAGGAAGGCGCAACACTGTATGTCCATTTTTGGCTGCAAGTTTGTCACACTCGTATTCCTTATTGATTTTGAAAGACTTTAATACTTCTAGCAGTTCTCGTTTTTTGTAAGTTTCTTCAAAATATAAATCATTTTCAATCATGAAATTTTGAATTTCTTCCTTCGTATTATTAGAATTGGGAATGATTTTTGCTTGCCGACTATGATAACTAGCATTGTCCATTACGATGACGCTATTTTCGGGGATATTTTTAAGGAGTTTATGCTCAAACCATTTTTTTCTAGGATTAACAGGTTTAAGTACTATGTCTCTTACCGAAGATAAAGGAGTTTTTGTTAAAGTAGACGTCTCTGCTAATGCGTTCGTTGAATTAAAATTTCTACTCAACAAAGATTGATACACATTTTTAATTATTTGTTTGGCATCGATAGATAAATGCTTTCTTCGAAAAATGTCACTTGAAGATGCCCCCCTATCAGTACACTCAAAAGGACGCCACATAATACCACAGATAAGTCCAACTGAAAACTACTCTCTGGAAGACTACTAAAAACTAAAATTATAAAGTCAGTTGCTACTATTTATATTTTGGTTATTTTGACCTGATATGCAATATAGACATAGATATTCTCAAAACTCAGAATAATCTAGGTCATCAGGTATGTAACATACCTACCTGTTATAAATAGAATTTGTGATAATACCTGAGGATCCGGCTCTGCTCGAAAAAGGTTTAAATTTGGGGTTTTATGATTTATTACTTGGTCAAAAGGATAATGGGTGTTAATTTATTGCAGTAAGAGTCAACGGTATATTGTTGCGCGTACTATACATATTTCAACACTCCCTCTCAAAAACAAGATCGAAAAATAATAATAATAATATATAATCCTAAAAGCTATCATATGTACATTTAAGTTAATTGAACCATTTTATTATGATACAAAAATTGCGAATATATATTAATTACAAATTAAGTATACAATATGCATTTTTTAAATATTAGCAAAATATGGTTTTAATCTAATTATAACAATCAAAAAAAAATACTAAATTATCAAAAAATATATGTACATAAATAAAGTGTTCTTGGAAAGGTAACGATTTTAATCAACCTCATTCTAGTCCAATACTATTCCTTACATTGACAAACTGCTGGTAATGGTTTTGTAAATGCGTCATCCAGTTGTTCACCTGTAGGAATATATCGAACTGATATCTTATTTTGTATGATCTGTTCCCGTGTAAAATGATACTTAATGTCAATATGCTTGGTTCTTTTGTGGTTCGTAGGATTGTTGGCGATGCTTATACAACCGTTATTACTTCAAAAATTGAAATGGGTTTTGAAATGTTTAAATTAAGGCTATCTAATAAACTTCTGAGCCAAATTGCCTCTCTCACACATTCAAAAAGAGCCATATATTCGGCTTCAGTTGATGAAGCGGCAACAGAAGTTTGCCTTTTCGAATTCCAAGAAATCGTGCAATTTTCGAAGACCCTAAATAAATACCCGGTCGTACTTCGTCTGTCAATCTCATTATTAGCCCAATCAGAATCCACATAGCCTTCAAGCATATTGTCAAAGTTTTTACGTTTGAAAGTTAATTTCAAATCAATTGATCCTCGTATGTATCGAAGTACTCTCTTTAAACATTTCCAAAGCTCTTCATTACATTTACTTTGAAAGCGACTTAATATACTTATAGTTATACATAAGTCGGGTCGTGTACACAGCATAGCATACATTAAGCATCCTATTAGATTTCTACATGGTAGGTTCGAATTAGGCTGATCAATATTTAATTCAACATAATTTAATTTATTTTCTAGTGGGGTTGAAACTGGTTTACATTCAGCCATATTAAATTTATTTAATACAGATTTCAAATAATTTGTCTGATCCAGAGTAATTGTATCTCTGTTTCTCTGTACTCTTATTCCCAAGAAAAGCCTTACTTGATTTAAATCTTTCATATGGAAATTACTCATTAAATATGATTTAAATTTTGACATTGTAGTCATATCTTTTGTTGAGATTATTAAATCATCGACGTAAAGTATAACATATAAATTTTTATTAATATTACCTTTGTTAAGAAAGTACAAACAAGGATCAACTGAGGAACTTCTAAAACCGAGCTCTTTCATTGTTTTATCAAATTTTTCATACCAACACCTGGAGGATTGCTTTAAGCCATAAAGAGCCTTGTTTAATTTGCATACTTTATTGGCATCGGCTTTAATACCCTCTGGAAGTTGCATAAATATTTCTTCCTTTAGGACGCCATTTAAAAATGCAGTTTTTACGTCCATTTGATGGGCTAATAAATCATACTGATTTGAAAATGCCAATAGAAATCTAACGGTAGATATTCGTGCAACTGGCGCAAAGGTTTCATTATAATCACTTAAATATTGTTGACTAAATCCCTTTGCTACCAGTCTTGCCTTATATCTTACTGGATTACCATGTTCATCGATTTTTGTAGTAAATACCCACTTGCAAGCTACTATGTTTTTATTTGTGGGTTTATCGACTATTGACCATGTTTTATTTAAAAAGGAGGGAGTCAATTTCATCCTTTATAGCTAGCTCCCACTGATCTCGGTCATCCCTTGCCTTTATTTCATCAAATGAATTTGGTATTGCATTGGAAAGGGACTTTGCATAGAGCAAATGACTGTATATGTCATTGTTAATATTATCATCGAGATCTTCTTTATAAGTGGGAGTAGGATGATTTTTAACTCTTTCACTCCTCCTTAAATTTACGTTATTTTCGGGAAAATGTGAGACGCTTTTAGACGATTCGCCTTGTTCAAAATGAACATCTGAACATTCAGAATTTTTTATGGTTCGTATTGGGCAATAAGGTATTCTCAACTATTGTTGGCCTTGTAATTTTAAAATTGGTCTCGTCAATGATTACATCGCGAGCCGTCAGAAAACTCTTCGTATTAACATTCCACACTTTGTACCCATTAGGATTATACCCCACAAAAATGCCTTTAAAAGATTTGTCATCAAATTTAGTTTTTCTCGTTTTATTATGTATGTAAACGGTAGATCCAAATACTTTTAGCAATTCTAATTGTGGCTTTTTATTATGCCACATTTCGTATGGCGTCTTATTTATTTGCAGAGCAGAAGTTGGCAAGATATTAATTAAATAAGTGGCTGTAAGTACAGCTTCACCCCAAAAAGATTTATCTAAGCCAGAGGTAATTATCATCGTACGTGCTTTTTCAGTAAGTGTACGGTTCATGCGTTCTGCAACACCATTTTGTTGTGGGGTGTGTGGAACTGTTAAATGGAAAGTAATGCCCTTTTGAACACAAAATTCTTTAAATTCATTGGACAAATATTCACCCCCATTATCGGAATACAGGTACACTACCTTACAGTTAAAATGAGCTTCGCCTTTAGCAATAAAATCTTTAAAGACGGAAAGAACCTCTGATTTATATTTTATCAGGTAAGTAACTGTGTAGTGAGTAAATTCGTCAATAAAAGTGACAAAATAATTTTTTATCATCGATAGTAATGGGTGATATGGGACCACAAACATCCGAATGAATTATAAACAAAGGTCGTTGAACATGATTTTTGGATTTAGCTTTAGAGAAAGGCAATCTTGTTTGTTTACCATATATGCAAGCCTCACAGGTATGGTTTGCAGGACTAAGATTGTCAATGTGGTTAACATCTTCTACCATTTGATGTTGCTTTAATTTTAAAAATGATTAGCTACTGACATGACCTAAACGTTCATGCCAAAGTTGGTAGTGTTTATTGTTAATCACATTAATCTGTGGCTCAATCTTAGAACTGCAATTTCTTATTATTTTGAATGAAATTCCAGTTAGACCATTTAATGGCTTACCTGTTGCCAGAAGTTTGTTACCGTGTAGAATTTTATCCCCATCTTGGTCAAATACAACGG
Source organism: Ceutorhynchus assimilis (assembly GCA_917834065.1). Lineage (NCBI taxonomy): Eukaryota > Metazoa > Arthropoda > Insecta > Coleoptera > Curculionidae > Ceutorhynchus > Ceutorhynchus assimilis. The sequence goes on along the minus strand of OU892287.1, from coordinate 32,274,309 downwards.
TCATACCACACGCTTGAATGCGGCGAACTGAAAGAATGTTGTAAACTGCATCGGGAATGTATAAAACATTCTCTAGTTTTCCCGGAACACCAAGATTGGATTCGACGTTGATGGTTCCTTTTTCAAAGGCAGTAACAGTGGTTTCATTCTTGGCCACTGCGAGTTGAATTGGCGTGTCTAGTCTCTGGATACTGGCAAACGGATCCCGGCTATTTACAATGTGATCAGTTGCACCCGAGTCTAACAAGAAGGTCAAGGTTTTGTATGATTGTTGCTCTGAAATTTGTTTATGTCCAATCATAAAAGCGAAGCCATCAGAAGTATTATTTGATGATGGGATTCCGTGAACTGTTTGCAAAGTTCTCTGTTTTTCATCAGAATTCCTTTTGTAAAATCGGCAGTTTTTCTTGATATGGTTGCATCTACCACAGTAGTCGCACTGAATATTGGTGGTTTTATACTGAGAAAAATGATGGCTCGCTTTGTTTTGATGTTGGTAGGATGGTTTCCTGAAATGCTTTTTCTTTTTAAATTGCATTTTACCTTTACCATCTGCCGCCGGTAAATGTGTTCCAACATTGAGCACTTTTAGACTGGTGGTCGTCCGATCATTTTTTAATTTAACCTCATGATCGAGCAGCCTGGTTTTGAGAAAGGATAAGTTGAGATTATTCTCACTCAATGTTTCCAAAGCTGTGATAACTCCGTCATAGCATGACGGTAGAGTTAACAAAAGGTGTGAAACTTTGTCCATTTCATCAATTTTGGCTCCAGCGGCTATTAATTCGGTGACGATATCATCGAAGTTTGTGAAATGCTGTAACAAACTAATATCTCCGTGTAGTTTCAAAGTCAGAAGTCTCTTTCTTAATGCCAACTGTGAGGCCAAACTCTTCCGCTCATATATTTCATCTAACTTCTGAAATACCTCTCTCGCTGTAGTTGGTCCTTTAGCGAAACCCAAAAATGAGTCGCTCAAGTTATCAATGATCACACTTTTTGCAATGTTATTGTTTTTGAGCCACTCATCACTACGATCACTGGGAATTTCACTGTCAACCACCTGGATAATGTTTAATTCCGTTAGCAATGATTTTACTCGAAACTTCCAAACACCGTCCGGTCACCATTAAAAGGTTGGATGTTTCTTTTGCTCGCGCCGCGATTTTCCATGTTTTCGAAAGTCTATTAATTGCGTTTATTCACCACTGAGTAACAATATTAGTGTTACGCGAAACTGGGGACCATAACCTATTAAATATTTCAGGTTATCAGTGGTTTAATTAAAACACGATAGATACGTTTTAAGGCACGATAATATATTTCAATGTTTCATCTTAAAACATAACAGAACGACTAACTTAACTTTAGCTTTTATATTTCATCTTCACACCCTAAACCTTTTGGGGGTGTGGAAAAAATACATTTACAACGCAAAAAGTAATACCCAAGTACAATAAATAAATAAGGCAATAAATACCAACCTTTTGGGTTTATTGCTCTTTGTCAATTCTCAGGTCGATTCCTGGTAAGGTAGATTTGTTTTTGTATATTATATTATCCTTTCGGATACATATTTCAACACGGAGAAGCAGAAATAGTTTCATAAAATTTTAATTTTGCTATAACAGCAAAGTTTGGTTTTGGAATAAGAAATATCTTTGCAGTTTCAATAAAGTTGTTTCAGCAAAGTGGTCTTTTCTGTAGAAGCAAAAGAACATTGCTACCTCTAAAACATTTTCCACTGTAACAGCTAAAAAAAAACCAGCAAAGAATTTTCTCCTGGGACTTTTCTCAGTGCCCCAGTGGGCGCTACAACTATCTCGGGGGGCGGTAAAGAGCTCAGCTGATTTTGGGGGGCAATAAGCACAAATTAACGAACAGATCAGAAAAAAAATTAAAATTAAATAGCTAAATATGGCTTTTTACGGAAATTACTCTTCAATACTATAAAGATAAGGTAAGATAGTCAGTCTATGTCTATCTCTTTCAGAATCAATTTTGGCAAGCTTCAAATTATGAACGCAACCCGCACGCACCTCAACAAAGTCTGCTATGACTTGCTTAAAATGCGATACCGCTAATACACGCATTGATCAGCAGCAGCTGCATTAAAGTTATTGTAAAGTTTGTTTTTTTTTTTAAAGATAATTCCCCAAGTCAAAAATTTAGTAACTATGTTGGCAACACAAGCCTTTTCTACATAAAAAAATTGCAGCATTGACAATTTTACATTATATTGCCAACATAATGTCATTTTGACTTTTATCTTTAAAAAAAAAAACAGATTTTATTTTACTTGTAAATAACTTCAAAAAGCTCCGACGAGTAAGCCCCGTTCGACTTTTCTAACAAAATTGCAACCACTTTGAACTGTGCTGCGTTCTAATACCAAAGTTATAGGAAAAACAAGATGAGAGCTAACTTGACGCTCAGCCCCCCCATGTCATTGTCAGTGTTATGCCGGACGACAAAGACAGAACCTTCGTTCCAATGAGAACGCTGCTCCCCTGTTTCGAGAATAAAGTTCCTGCTGAGTGGCTGAGCTTAACCGCTGGGACCGCCTGAATGTACCCACTAGTTCTCAGGATATTCACTGTCACAAAGTTGCCATTGGATAAATAAGAAACAATTTACTGGCCCTGGTTCTTCTCAAATTAACACTTTCTTGACTTTCCTCAGTTTCCTCTCTCAGACACGTCAATTTCCTGAGTGCTTCTGAAAAAATAAAAATTGGCCGTAGGGTCGTCGTATTCCCACTATTCATTAATTTATTATCCGAAATCGAGCCACAAAATTTCCTGACTCTCCTGGGTCCTTATTTTTGATATAGGGGAGTAGTATTTTCAGGAGAACGAGTGTTCCGTCTTTGTTACTTTTATTATCATTTGCATATCATTGGGAAAGACGGAACATTCGTTCTCCTGGGAAGGTTGCTCCCCTGTTTCAAGAATAAGGACCCTGAGGTGTGCGGACACCTGGGCTGCGTTCAGAAATGGCTACAGCCAAGCCAAAATTGGCATTTTGCGTTCGAGTTCGGCTCCAACCTACGTGGTTTGGCATTACTGGTGGAGGGGAAAAAGTAGGTTTTGGCATTAGCATTGCCGTCCTTGAACGCACCCCTGAGCCGCTTTCAACTATGGGAGTGTGACGCCCGGAGCTACTCGGAGCGTTGAGCTCCCGAGCTGTACATACACGTCAACCTGTCAACTGTCACATATATATCCGTGGGTGGCTATTTATTTATTTCTTGTTATATCTCGGGATTGAACATTTTACAAAATATAGTTTTGATTCCCTTTCATTTTTGATAAATAAAAAAACAAACTGCACAAACAAACAGATAATTATTTTTAAAATTTGACATATTTGACACTAAGACAGGCGTCTCACGCCATGATACTGGAACGGTGCAAATCTAGTGCGTGGCGCCAGTGGCGTAGTGACGATGCTCCGGACCCGTGTTCAAAAATTTGACCGGGCCCCTGCTCCTACGAGATACAAAAATTGAAAAATGAAAGAAATATATATATTTTCTTTAAACATACAGGGTGAACCTAAAATATGGAACATATTCAATCCTAAATTAAATGAAGGCGTTTTTGAAAAACCGCTCGGACACGTCAATTTTGTTTTTTTGCTTAAGATTTTTTCACACCAATACAGGTTGTTCCAAAAGAACAGTTGTACCGTTATCAACTCTATTTTTTTAAATCGCACCTTCGGTATGTCATGACATTTCCGGATTCTGCGGAAAATTCTAGACATATTTCATGTGCTATGTCATACCAGGAATACCCTAAGCGCCGATTTCTCAATAGCAAGTCACCCCCACACCCGGGTTAGGCATAACTCCAGGGTAAACATTGGAACTTCACACGCTTACCCTGAAATTAAAACCAACCGGGGGTGACTCGTTATTGAGAAATCGGCCCTTAATGTTAAAGCTCAACTGACCCAATTAGTGGGCAGCACAACAAACCACAACGCAGAAATTGCAGGATCTTGAGTTGCTATACCTGGCAATCCTGGCATACTATGGAGTGGTTCGGCCGTACTAATGAATTTCGAGGATATACGATACGCGACAAGCGGTAAAATCGGAAAGTTTTCATAAAAGAATATTAAAAGAAATCATTATAAGTCTGCATAAGAATTAGAAAATGAAGACTTTACCGCCGTACATATGAGATACATTATTTTGTATTTTTATATAAATTAGCGTCAAATGTGTAAAATGTATTATTTTTTTTACTTAATAGGAAATAATTTATATTGAGAACCGGGCCCCTTGAGGTACCGGGCCCGTGTTCCATGGAACACGCGGAACACCGGTGACTACGCCCCTGCGTGGCGCCCCCGAGGTGCTCTGAGCGCGCCAATGTGCATACTGGAAAGCAGCTCTGCACCGTAGCTCGTGACTCATAGTGCCCCCTAGGTACTTATTCTTGAAACAGGGGAGCGGAGTTCCCAGGAGAACCAGTGTTCCTTCTTTGTTACTTATTGTATTATCATTTGCATATCATTGAGAAAGACGGAACACTCGTTCTCCTGGGAACACTGCTCCCCTGTTTCAAGAATAAGGACCCTGGAGTGCGTTCGAAATCACCCTGGGCGTCACACCGAGTGCACACCGGCTATGAATTATTCATGGCTGGTGTGCACTCGGTGATTTCGAACGCACCCCTGAAGTTTTCATGTCAGGTCCACTTCCTTAGTAAAACCTAGGATGTCCCTGATATTCGCTTTCACGATTTCCTTTGGTTTCGATTACTGTGTCCCAAAATGCCGCTGTGTTTGTTATCTAAGGTTAGGACATTGACATCGAGTCTTCTACTAGCTTCATATTGTGTTGAGGTGTTTTCTGAGAGGGTAGTGACTTGTCAACAATCCAACCACATCTCTCAATATTGTCTCCTACTTAAGCTAAGCAGTTCTTTTGTTCTGCTCTTAGATTGTCCTTCCATGAAGAGTTTGGACTGCTTGAGTCAGGAAGTTCTATTTAGAGTTTTTTGTGTTACCCCTATAAAATAATACCAAAAAAAATTGGGACCAGTAGGTTTTTGAACTGCGTGACCTTGAACTTAAAAAAAAATTGGCTGCGGCGCGATTCATTCACTACAGCCCCCAAAATAAAATACAGGGCTGGGATCACGACAAGTAGAATACTACTTTCACGACGTCACCCACTGACCCACGACCTATTTATCGCGTACACTACAAGTGATGATGAGGGTTCCTATCAATGGTTCCTATGCAACCTGACGTCATGAAAGTAGAATTCTAGTAGAATTCTACTTTTCGTGATCTCAGCCCTGATCTGGCAGGCCGGGCCGGTGCCAACGGTTTCCCGGGCCGGTTTTATGCTCCCCATCCGCCCCTGACTGAAAGTGAAATAGTGACTGTAATACCTCCACCTAATGAGTTTCAGTTTTGAAGTGAAAAAAAACGAATGAGCTAAAATATGAAGTGTGTTATATCATTTTATTCCATTTTAACGTTTAAAAATGACATTATTGGACGCATAATAACAAAGATAAGTAGACGTTTATCACCCGAGTGACTTAATAGATATTTACGTTATAAGGATCATAATGACGATCATTATGGTACTAGCCGTGAATATTATCAGACGAGGCGTCAGCCAAGTTTGATAACATGGCGAGTGCCATAATGATTGTTTATGATCCGAATTTCATACAATATTTTATATTCCGGCGATTTAAGTCAATACATTGTTTTGTTACATTTGAGTTTATTGGGAATAATTGAAGAAGGCTAATCTTAGTAATTTGCTTCACTGCTTGACAACTAGTAACAACGGAATTGTTTGTTTGTTTTGTTATATTGTCAAAGGTAAATTCACTGAAAAACAATGTGCGAGAATTTCGCAACACCTATGTCCATGATCAGTTTATCGAATTGTAAAGATTTTGTAATTAATTTTAATTGTTAAATTTTGTTGTTTCCAATAAATTGTAGCAAAACGCCCCAAGTACTCTATGTAAATAGTTAGATTGTAAATGGCGAGCGGTATATTGATGGTGTTTATATACTTGGAGTTGCTAACTAAAATCTGTGGAAGAGGGTCTATTTGCAAGAGAGAGAAACAAACTAATGAGGTGTAATATTTTATTTTACATAAAACTCAAAAATCAGCCAAATATCTTCCAATACTTTACATCCCTCTTTATTTCTATAAAATCAATACTTCACATCCGTTCTAGATTATACTTTTTACGGACCACTGAAATATCCCTACTAAATAAGAAACGCCCTATTCATACTATTTCTCATAAATTATAATTTAACTCATTTCACTACATCCGAATCATTCCTAATAACTATCCTTTACCTAATCAAATAATTCTTTAAAATCTCTAAGTCCTTTACTTATAAAAACCCAAAATATTTACCTTTTTGTCTATCAACTAATTTATTCTCATAAAATCTTACAATAACTTCTACTTGAAAAATAAAATCCCTAATTTAAAAGTTCTGCACTTAAAATCATCAATGTCTCTTGATGAATAACAAATTTCAAATACAACTTCTCAATACGTCTAATGATAATTGTTAGAAGTTTTATCTCCTGAATGACAACAGTTCTTAAACTAACCACTTCATTATATTGAATGATAATCGTCAACAATCTAGTTTCAAACACAAGTTTCTTTTCTACACATCCCATTTCCTTTTCAACAGACCAAATCACTATCATAAATTTCCTTTAACAACTTTCCACTATTTTAAGACAATTCTATTTTTCAAGATTTCCTATTCCATTTAATTAGAACAATTACAAATTCTCGCCATCCTGGCTAACATACAAAAATTATTTAAATTCTTATGAATTCGTTATTATAGCCCTTAATTTTCAATTGGACAAACCAGTTCAAACTTCTGCAATAATCCCTACTCAAATCGAAGCTATTTATGTTCTGTTAATTGCATTATAAAGTCCCTTCATATTTTCTTTGCACCATTAAATGTCATTATATCTGAAGGTAATTAAAGATATGCGATAATGTTTCCTTTATAAAACACTCAAGTTATTAATTTTAATGTAATAAAGTTCCACAGTGATTAAAAGTCAAAAGTTTTTCTAGTAAAATTCACACAGTCATGTTCATCAAAAATAAATCTTGTCACTAATAGAGTACTTACATTTTGTCCATAAAACACACGTAAAATTACTTAATTAATTAATTACTCAAAATATTTAGCTAGCACGCACATAAATGTTGACGAATTTAAATGTTCTTTCTTTCAAAACTTTCCGCTACTTTTAAAAAAACTGTTAACGAGGCCGTACAAGAAACTTTTCGAAAAAAACTTTATTCAGTTTGGACAGGATTGCGAACTCATCTCTCTGTTAACTAGTACTGGTTGCTCCTTCTAGAAACGCGATATTTATATAAAAAACCCGATGGCCCCAATCTCTTTGTCCATGATATTTAAGATGATGCAATTTCCTTGAGATTTATATTATTTTAAGCCTGAAAACGATTAATTATGTCGCAATATTCTGATTTATTGAGGTCAAAACATTATTGGTTCAAGAATGCCATATATCATCAAATTAATTAACATGCTGGCCTTGCTAAGAAAAAAGGTTCATTGATCGGGTTTTAGGATGACATTACGCTGTGTGTCGAGATACGTAGCGTTAATTTGTTTCATTTTAATTTATCGATACTGATTTAAGAATACCGGAATTAGGTTTTTGATTATTTGATAAAATTTAATTTTTACAGTGAAGACTTTGTAATTATCGGGTCAAATTTCTGAATCATCACAAGATGTTTCATATTTGTGCCTGCTATACCTATATATTTTTTTTCTCATTATAGTATTTAGTATTATAATGAAATCACTATAGTACACAGGACTATAATGAAATCATTATTATAGTACTCAATCCAATAAAGTATGTCATTTTGACACTTAAATGAAGTCCATAACATTGTCATTTTGACACGCCGGAATATAAAATATTTTTAAATCTGCTGCAAATACAAGCAAACAACTGGGTATACCCTAGCAACCACCAATTTCAATATTAGACGCTTTCATATGCTGCTAAATGAATTCTTTTTATAATTTGATTCCTATTAATTTAAATGTCCATCAAAATGGGATAAAATTTTCTATACATCATGTGAGTTAAAATGTTTATTCATTCAAAGAAAATTAACCCACTCGCTAGAGCTCGTGGGTTAAACTTTCTTCTCATGAATAAAAATTCATTTAACTCACTTGGTATATAAATAACTATTATCCCATTTTGACATTTAAAAATTACATTATTGAACGCACCCAGATAACACAATGTGCGTCAGAGCTGGGATCGTTACTTGAAAAAAGTAACGCGTTACTTTACAGTTACTTTTGCTTGAAAATAACTCGTTACTTAAAATTTACAGTTACTTTCGAATAATGATAACTTTATTTTCGTTACTTATTGGAAAGTGGGCCCAGATCTAAATTTTTTATTTATGACCACACCGTCGAAACTTTTTGTATTTGTTATTTGGGTGGAGTCGGACAAATTTTGAGCCCAACGCATTATGGTAGTGGGGCGTTTGTCTGTCAAGCTGTCACGAAGTTGTCGATTTTATGCAAGAAAAAAATTTATGACCACAATGGTAATTTTGTTTTAATCAATAGTTTTTATCACATAAACAACGAAAAAAAATGTGTCGGACAAAAATATTGGGGCATTCGTCGCGTCGGACACGCTAAATATGTCAAATTTATGGGAAAAAAAAGTTTATTACCACACGGCTGATTTGAACAGAATCTGCCATAAAAATATTTTACAATAACGTGGTAACCTTGTCGGACAATTTTCACGGGGCATATGCGCAGTCGGATGCGCCAAAGATGTCAATTTCCTGCAACAATTTTATTTACAACCACAGATGCAATTTTTATTTTTTTACATGTGTAACGCATATCGGATCAATTGTCGGACAAAAATAATTTTTCCAACAATGGCTAATTCTAAAATAATTTAACTAACTTTGAACCCTTGAAAAAGGAAACAATAAAATTTCCGAAAGCTCGGCGTTTGTGAAAAACTAGTTTTATTTTTGCCAAGACTGAATCCCAAGAATCATCTCAATAGATAAACAAGCCAGTCAAGAATTTCTACATTTATAATTTATAGTATATATGCATACACACATACCCACACACCTATATGTTTTATACAGGGTGAGTTACTAAGAGCTCGGTGGTCCCTATCTCCTATACTAACCGAGATCGAAGAAAAAAGTAAATACAAAACTTGTAGATAAACATGAGTGCTACATTCCTAAATTATTTTCCAGTATACAGGGTGGCACAATAAATAGTGGTGACACAAGGCTATGTTTTTTTAGATGACTAGCCCTGTATATTATGACATTTCTGGATTCTGCGGAAAATTCTAGACATATTTCATATACAATGTCATATATCTAGCTTCAACCGTTTCGGAAGTATTGACAGTTTAAAATTGACTTTTTTGCATCTTTGACAGACTGTAAAACCTCTTTATAGATAACGTCCTCAGTGTTTGAGATAGAGTAGAGATAATGGGTTCAGGACTTTGGAAATAAAACTCCCTTTTTTCAAAAAATTATGCCGACTTTCGACCATATATTTGTGTGAAGAAGACCAAATATATGGTCGAAACGTCGGCATAATTTTTTGAAAAAAGGGAGTTTTATTTCCAAAGTCCTGAACCCATTATCTCTACTCTATCTCAAAGACTGTAAAACCTAAATTAATTTTAGAGGAAAACCGATTTTACATTCCTATCTTAGATTTCCATAAGCTATCATTTGACACCAACTTTAAATTTGACCGAAGATTATAAGTTTAAGCGGAATTTTTAATCCTGGATTAAATTCAAAGTTGATGTCAAATGATGCCGGTGAAACGAGCGTGCGGAAAAGTATAGTTTTCCGCACGCATTTTAGGTCATGAGAGTATCACTTTTCCGTACTAGTGCTTTTCCGTTATTTTTTGATACAATTTTTCCGTACTAGTATTAATCAAAAAATAACGGAAAAGTACTAGACTTTCCGTTATTTTTTGATACAATTTTTCGCGTTCCCAGTTTTTCGGTGATTCGTCACCGTATCAATGTTAAGGCAAAAGCTACCAGCGTTGCCGTATTTTCGAGTGTGCTTCAGCGAACGCATCGCTTGGCCCTTTAAATTTTTAATACATTTTTTTTTATGAAAACTAATAACAAACGGTGAAAATTAATATAAGTCCAACGCTGACATGTATTAGTATTAATACTTATTTATATAATAATAAATAATATTTAATGATAATATTTTATGTATTCTTTCTTTATATGTAGGTACTTATATGTTTATATAAAGTAATATAAGCAACAACTCATCCTTATAATTTAAGAACGTCGCGTCGATAGCCTATAAGAATTAAATTTCTTGTATGTTTGCCCCAACATTTTTGTCAGACAATTACATTTTTTATTTAGGAATATAATTACTGGTAACCTTCTACTTTTGTCGGAAAAATATTTGTAAAAAAGGGATACCTGAGCCCAGTATAGTTAAGAAATATCGATTACCAATAAAAATTACATTTTTTGTCCGACTGTCGATATGCCCCAATATTTTTGTCCGACACTTAGATTTTTTGATTTAGAATATAATTACTTAGACCCTCCTATTTTTTTCGGAAAAATGGTTGTAAATAAAATTGTTGCAGGAAATTGACATCTTTGGCGCATCCGACTGCGAATATGCCCCGTGAAAATTGTCCGACCAGGTTACCACGTTATTGTAAAATATTTGTATGGCAGATTCTCTTCAAATCAGCCGTGTGGTAATAAAAAAAAAATTCCCATAAATTTGACATATTCAACGTGTCCGACGCGTCGAATGCCCCAATATTTTTGTCCGACACATTTTTTTTCGTTGTTTATGTGATAAAAACTATTGATTATAAAAAAATTACCAATGTGGTCAGAAAATTTTTTTCTTCCATAAAATCGACAACTTCGTGACAGCTTGACAGACAAACGCCCCACTACCATAATGCGTTGAGCTGAAAATTTGTCCGACTCCACCCAAATAGCAAAAAATATAAAAAGTTTCGACGGTGTGATAATAAATAATAAATTTGGATCTGGGCCCAAGGACTATTACTGTAACTTCTTTACTTTGAAAGTAACTTCTTTACTTTAAAAGTATTTCGTTACTTTCAAAGTAACGCGTTACTTCAAAAATAACTATTTAGGTACGTCGAAAATTGCGTTATTCCTTAATTTGACTCACCAACACAGCAGTCCGAACAATCAAGTAAGACCTATACGAAATTCCAATATTTTTTTAGTTTGTGAGTCCAACTATGTGGAAGAGTATTCTTGCAAAATTCAAACGGATTAAGGATTAAGCGACTGAATAGAGCACTTGGTTTTGGACAAACCTGCTCTTTGAAGCGTCCCAGTGTCTGCATAATGACTTTAGAGCAGAGGCGGCGAGTGGCACGCCCAAAAACGATTATTATTTATTTTGAGCTTTCAAAACAAATTTTCTGAACTTCCAACATTTTATTTGACATACAAAGTTTTTGGATTACTTATTTTCCTTCTCTTTACTTTCATAGTACCTAACTAGTAACGCGTTACTTCAGGAAAGTAACGTCGTTACAGTTACTTATCAATCAATTTGAAAAGTAACGAAGTTACCAAGTAACGCGTTACTTTCAGTAACTCGTTAAAGTAAAGTAACTTTTTTTTGTCGTTACTCCCAGCTCTGATGTGCGTCAATGTGCTCGAAAAGTTCCGGCCGACTTTAGAGAAAATAGTATTGCAATGGTAATGCTTTGGAAATATGTTAAAAGTGCGTATAATAAAACAAACCAAATCAAAGTAAGCTAGCAGCATCGAAGAAATGCTCCTATTTCAACTTTTAAATTGAATGATTTGTAATGTGCAGGAAAACCACTGAAAACCGCATAATTTTAGTGTACGAATTAGCAATACGCTAACAGCACTTCCTGAACACTTACCAAGGTACCGAAAGAGTAGAGTCTGCTCTGAGTGCTCTACCTGCGCTGCCTGAGAGCCTGCAGTCGGCAGTGATTAATTATAGGTAGAGATACTCCGATTGTGCCAGGTGGTGCACCACAGAGGTGCAACTCCCACCACACATATCAAATGTGAGAAGGAAAAGGATAAAAAAGCGACAAGAAGGCAAGCAGAAGCAAGGAAGCCTGAGCCGAAGCTGCCGGCTGCCGCCATTGCGCCATTTTTGATGTTTGCATTTTTGGGCATTTAGTTTCGTTTCGTACGTGTTTGGGTTCTGTGCGTGTTTTCGGCTTCACTGGAAGAATAATGAGTTCCAAAGGGTAAGTGAGTGATAATTATCAAATATTAGTTATGGGTTAATCCAAACTATTTCGTTCTGCGCTGTATGTGGTGCTTCTAGGTGGTAATGCATGCGTGGCGAAATTCTGCAAATTCGTTTCAATTTTTTTAGGGCCTATTCGACAAGATATCATTGCAAAATAAGTTCCCATAAGGATGAACCTTTTTTCCTTATAGGTACCCGACGAACAGTGTTGCCAGGTCATATTTTGTTTTATCAGTAGACTACCAGTCTAAATATCAGTAGATAGATAAGTTGCCTAGTTGAAGGGGTAAACCATAAGGGTATACTCAATTAATTATTTTAGTTACATTTTTTCGAATCATTGAATCATTAGACTGTGTATTAGACCATAGAAAATTGCATTAGAAAATCAAACACCAATACTACTTATAAGAAATAATTTATTTAGATTATGAGATATTCCTATTTTAATATGCACTACTTATGCAGTAGTCTGGTCTCTGATAAAAACAGGTAAAACAGGCTGCAGTTAGTTGTACAGCATAACGCTATATGTGACCAATTGACAAACCAACAACTACGCGTGCCTTTACGCAACTAGCAAGACAAAAAGCAAGTAAACAAGACAAAGACAACAAGACACAACACAATCACGCATGAACGCCGGGGACTTCCCAGTTAGGCCGAGTGCAATGCCTGCACTGCGAGCGTTCGAGAATGTTCCAATGAAAACCACACCGGACTGATCGGAATAATCGGGCAGGCGTTGTTCAGACTCTCCTCTGAAGTACAGAGGACGACAGGTCGCTTAGGAAATTATTGCTGTGACTTTCTCATACAGGATTTTAATTCGAAAAATATCATAAAAAGCGGGTAAATAATGACAACGGCTTTTATCAGTAGTATTCACATTGATATCAGTATATCAGTAGACCAATGGCCAAATCAGTAGATCTACTGATAAATCAGTAGACCTGGCAACACTGCCGACGAAGCTGCCAAATTTGAAATCTGTCATTTCAAATTTTCCATCCCCAACACGACTCCGCTATGTATGAATCATTGAGTTAGGATGGTAGGGAGACGCTATAAGTATTATTTCGTAGGGAAATAAACGGCGCACTGGGCGTGGCTAATAGTCATAACAATATGGATGCCAGGCCAGGTCCGGACTGTCTAAATTTATAAGAATTGATTATACTAAATTTTGAGTAAAAGATTTTTTCCTACAGCCGTGCGGAAAAATCGATTTTCCGCACTGATATGCGTGCGGAAAATGAGTTTTCCCGCACGGTGCGGTAAAATTTTTACCGCACGCACATCAGTGCGGAAAAAGTTTTTCCGCACGGCTGTCAGTGCGGAAAAAATTTTACCGCACTGATCTGGCAAAAAAAAAAAAGAAAAATTTTACATTTTTATGCCTGTAGGAAAAATATTGTACCTAACACTTGCGGAAAAATTCATTTTCCGCACTTGTTAGGTAAATAGCTATTTCCTACGAGCGTGCGGAAAAGTTATTTTTCCGCACGATTTTTCGTTTTGAAAGTTGTACTTTTCCGCACGATTTTACTTTTCTGCACGATTTTACTTTTCCGCACTAATTTTTTACTTTTCCGCACGATTTTTACTTTTACTGAAAAGTGTACCATATTAAAGTTCGGGGGCCCCCTATTTGAGGGGCGGAGCCCCGCGGTGGCCCCCCTATTTGGAAGGCATAGTCCCGCGGGCCCCTTTTGGGGGGGGCGAAGCCTTGGGTGCTCCTTTTGGGGGGGGGCGAAGCCCTGGGTGCCCCTTATTTGGGGGGCGGAACCCCTTATTTGGGGCACAGCCCCGCAGGGCCCCCTATTTTGGGTGGCATAGCCCCGCGAAGGAAGGGAATCCTAACATTTTTTTTGGCCAATTTAGTTATAGGCCAAGGATCATGATAAAAAAATCCGGTTCCATTATTTTTTTGTGTCTAAAAAAATCGTGCGGAAAAGTAAAATCGTGCGGAAAAGTAAAATCGTGCTGAAAAGTTACTTTTCCGCACGATTTTTTTATTGCTAAAAATGAAGATATTTAGGATCAAATAAATGATTTATGTTATATATTATTTTATATTATGTGCTATTTTGTACCATCATTATAAAATCTTTGCGTATTGGAACATTTTTTTTGATAAATAAGATGGACAAAAGCACTCGTAGGAAAAATATTGTACCTAACTCTTGCGGAAAAAGTCTTTTCCACCCTCGACGGCTTGCCCGAACTCCGCTCCGCGTCGTTCGTGCAACTGCCGTCTCGTGCGGAAAAGTACCACTTTCCGCACTTGTTAGGTAAATAACTATTTTGAACTTCGTTGACCAGTCAGAAACAACTACTCCGAGGGCAAATACCCCTACCGGCGTTGAACTACACTGATTGGTCTGAGCTTTCGTTGGCAATGAAAATTGTTAGAGAGATTTTTTTTCAGGTAATGACCAACGTGAATACAGGAACACAACGGTCCCTGTTTGGGAATCGACCCACTGAGCAGTGGACCCAGACTTCCCGTGCCAATCCTTGACGCGTTTCGTCCTTGTTAGGACTCATCAGAAGGACATAGGCTGAAGCTCCCTGTCCAAGCAAAATTGAACTTCGTTGACCAGTCAGAAACAACTACTCCGAGGGCAAATACCCCTACCGGCGTTGAACTACACTGATTGGTCTGAGCTTTCGTTGGCAATGAAAATTGTTAGAGAGATTTTTTTTCAGGTAATGACCAACGTGAATACAGGAACACAACGGTCCCTGTTTGGGAATCGACCCACTGAGCAGTGGACCCAGACTTCCCGTGCCAATCCTTGACGCGTTTCGTCCTTGTTAGGACTCATCAGAAGGACATAGGCTGAAGCTCCCTGTCCAAGCAAAATTGAACTTCGTTGACCAGTCAGAAACAACTACTCCGAGGGCAAATACCCCTACCGGCGTTGAACTACACTGATTGGTCTGAGCTTTCGTTGGCAATGAAAATTGTTAGAGAGATTTTTTTCAGGTAATGACCAACGTGAATACAGGAACACAACGGTCCCTGTTTGGGAATCGACCCACTGAGCAGTGGACCCAGACTTCCCGTGCCAATCCTTGACGCGTTTCGTCCTTGTTAGGACTCATCAGAAGGACATAGGCTGAAGCTCCCTGTCCAAGCAAAATTGAACTTCGTTGACCAGTCAGAAACAACTACTCCGAGGGCAAATACCCCTACCGGCGTTGAACTACACTGATGGAACAGGGACCGTTGTGTTCCTGTATTCACGTTGGTCATTACCTGAAAAAAATCTCTCTAACAATTTTCATTGCCAACGAAAGCTCAGACCAATCAGTGTAGTTCAACGCCGGTAGGGGTATTTGCCCTCGGAGTAGTTGTTTCTGACTGGTCAACGAAGTTCAATTTTGCTTGGACAGGGAGCTTCAGCCTATGTCCTTCTGATGAGTCCTAACAAGGACGAAACGCGTCAAGGATTGGCACGGGAAGTCTGGGTCCACTGCTCAGTGGGTCGATTCCCAAACAGGGACCGTTGTGTTCCTGTATTCACGTTGGTCATTACCTGAAAAAAATCTCTAACAAATAACTATTTTCTTTTAATTGAGGACGCATAATATTGGGAATGCATTTTTTCAAGTTTGGAACAGAATAATAGGAATTGACGGGATAAAAGCCAGAAACTATTCAAATAAAGAAATAGAGAAATACATTTTTGAAATACTTTCCTGTTTATTGTTATTATTTTGTCTACTAACCTGTGGTATGTTATTCCGGTCGATTTCTTTTTATCAACTGCATGCCTGCTATTGCAGCTACGAAGGGCATATGAAACCATTATTGTCTTTCACTATATTCAAAATATCACACGAATGTACAAAAGGCAAGTAAAAACCCAAAAACTTGATTAGACAATCAAGTGACAGTTCGTTGACGTAAGGTACGTATGAATATGGCGGACCTGGGGCCTTATTCTGTATTAATTTTTTGTAGACCGAATCTCTCGGTTCGGTACACTATCGAACGGCGCAGTAATCGAACATTCGGTTCGATAGCGTACTTTGCAATTCAGTATGGCTTTTCGGGAACCATTTCGTTTGGTTTGATAGGAATCGAAGGGCAACCGGAAAAATTTCCGAACGCCATGCAATGTTGTCGGATTGGTATGCTCCCAACCAATCAGAGTGCGTGTATTCGTGCTTGACAGTTGACAAATTGATAGTTGTCAGGGTATGTTAAAATAACAGAAATCTGTAATTGCAAAAAGAAAATGTATTATTGTAAAAATTACAGTTCTCTGTAATTTGTTGTCAAAATTGTTGAGTTGGCAACGTTGTATATAGAAAGTCAGGGCCGAGATTCTAAAATCACGATTCGACACACGACTCGACAACGATACCGGCCTTGTCGTGTCGAAAGGTATAATTCCAATGAGATTTCTAACCTAGAATCGTCGGAAAAATCGTCTCGTTGTCGAGTCGTATGTCGAATCGTGATTTTAGAATCCCCGACCTGTTGACAGTTGTATTTCTAGAAGACGAGACGATAGTCAGCCCAAGCCATGCCGATGTTGCCAAATGTATGTAAGAAAGAGAAAAGATAAAAAGACAGGTTAGGTTACTTTATTTTGTTTTTTTTGGGTTGTGTCAGTGTGTCGAGTGTGTCCGTGTATGTCGGTCGATGTTAAATTGATAATTTTTATGCTATTCGTTTGATCTTTAATCCTCATAGTCTGTATTGTTGCATTCGTCCATCTTCTTCAGTGTTTTCACTGTTTTATAATTCGTTTCCAATGTAAAAATAGGAGCCATAATGCCGGTTTTGTGTTCCACATGTGAGAAGCTATTTAGCACACAATCAACTTTAAATAGGCATATTAGAGAAGTGAATGAAGAAGTTCCTAAACCTGTTTCTTATGGACTGGATTCCAGATACAACAGTCGCTGTATGGAGCCAAATTGCGATAATGCATTTATAAACAATAAAAGTTTGATGGATCATCTACAAAACATTCATTCGATGAAATTCGAAACAGAGACCCTTTTTATGGATAATATGAATGGTTTGTGAAAATTATTATTAACCGAGCTATCAGTATTATAAATGGATCACTCTTTTCAGTGGCAATTACAAGCTTTTATTCAGTTTTTATAGCTTCAGGTGGGGGATTCTCATCCTCTAGTCGCAACCTATCGTCCCGTTGCCTTTCTACGGGTGAGTCGGGACGATAGGTTGCGACTAGAGGAGATGGCTCCATTTGTGCTACTGTGCATTTGTGCTAATCCGCAAATGGTCTACTCACGAACGCGATCAGCTATGATCGGGATCCGTTTACATGATCGCGGAGGAGTAGCAAGAGTAGTTGAAGGGTTTGTGTACGCGGCGGGCGCGCGGAACATCTGGTGTAATCAGCTGATAATAATAAAAATAAAAAATTAAATGTATATGTATTTAGTGAATGGTTGTGGACTTTTATTTTTATTAACTACATTAGTAGAGTTAAGATTTTAGAAATATATACTTATTATTAAAGCGTAGATTATTTATAAATGTAAAGTCAATAATACATATAGGTACCTATCCAAAGTATCTCCCCAGATTTGAAATTATATGGGGTTGTATTATTTATTGATTTCCCAGAATATTAGGTCAATAAACCTAGCAATCCCATTGTGGAAAAAAACGAAGGGATTCTAAATCCAACGAAGCTACGGAGTGCACCAAAACATTGTCATGCATAGTGCACGTGATCCCTCAGGCGAGGCCTGGGCAGATGTGCTTGTACAGAGTCGCACTCGCACTTAGGGACCATCGAAATTTTATCAAATTTTATTAAATACCTAATATGCGACTAGGTATGGAAAAATTACTCAAAGGTTAACTAATAAAGAAAAACAAAAACCATTTTGTATATACATATAACATTTAATGAAGTACAAAAAAATGGGGACATTTCTATTTTAGGAGGACAATTGACAAACGGGTTAACAGTTTTCGATTTCAAAATTATGTTTATTTAATACTAGCGCAAAAATAATGATAAAATAATAAATACTTTTGTCATTTTAGTCCAGTTACTCAGAATCCGAAGAACTGCTAGAAGATTCATTAGGATTAATTATTATCGGATTTCTATCAACTAATTCATCAACTATGTGATCTAATTCTAACATTTTCACTTCTACCTTATCTTTTACATGTCCTACGCAATTATTCCATTTTTCAGCAGTGATAGACAAAACAGCTTCACTGAAAATATTTTTAAGATCGCAAAATTTAAAAGTAACATTTTTGTTTGCAACATAGTTTTTTATGTCCGCCCAAATAAGCTCTATTGGGTTGAGCTCGCAGTGATAAGGGGGAAGACGTAATACTACTCTATTATGTGCTTTAGCAATTTCGTCGACAATGTATTTATTATATTTGGTTTTATGTTCCTTCACTTTCTGCAAAAGTTGTACTTTTATCATGCTATCCTCGAATGGTATACTTTTCGAACGCAACCAGTCTTGAATTAGGGCTTTTTTTGTAGCTGTAGTTGGAATTTGTTCAGCTTTTCTTGAATGGTATGGGGCGTTGTCTAAAACAATTACACAATTTTCTTCTAGGTTTGGAATTATGTTGGTAAACCAATTTTCAAACGATTTGCCGTCCATTTCCTCATGATAGTCGCCCGTTTTCTTCGACTCAAAGGCCCACAAGGCGTCGGGTACAAACCCGATTTCGCTTCCTATGTGACACACTATCAACCTTTTTCCTTTTCCTGAAACAAGATTTATTTTGTTTTAGTTGAAACAGAATATTTACATGCATAAAACATATTTTTTGGACTATTTCCTGAATAAAATGTGCTGCGAGGCAGACAAAGAAAATTTTTGATTTAATCGTGTCCAACCAAACACAAATAATCGAAAACCAGTTACCAAAGACATACTTAAAATTTCATACTATACCAACACATTTTCGTTGTTACCTGAATTTTAACTAATTGATCGAACGGTAAGATGAAACCCTTCCAATTCTGTACGATTTTAATGAATACAGAAAATAATTAATAATAAACTTTCTTGGAAAATACACAGGTAGATACATACTGTGGGTCTATTTTTCATAGCTAACAAGTAATTTTAGACCCTTTTTGACCATCGCTTACTAATAGGTATTGGTACTTACAAATCGCGGTTTAGGCCATAAAGTTATTGTAAACCAAGTGGAATACAATTACTTTATGGCCCTAATCCTCGATTTTTGCTATCAACAGCGATGAAATAGACTATACCAAATTTTAAATCAATACCTAATCCAAATGCAAATTATCTTGTTCACAGACACACACGTTAAGGTTAAGAGTTTAATAAGGTCTTACCTGATGGGTTCTTTAACCCAGTTGAGAGGCCATCTAAGAAGGCTTGCCTTGAAGAACCTACGGATTCATCAACCCAAATTTTAGACTTAGTGTGGCCTGCGTTCACCCACGTTTCATCCAGGTAGTAAATTTTCCTATTTTCTCTTCTATAGGCCCGTATTTTCGTTAAATAATCTCGTCTCCACAATACAATTTCTGGTTTCTCGAGCAACAAACTATTTCTCCCTCTTTTTTTAAATTTAAAACTTAATTCTTTCAACAACTTGTGGAATGTCGACCTTTTGAAATCTGGTAGATCAGGATCATCATTTACATCTTTGAGAATTGAATCTATTGTTGGCATTTGGTTCCGGAAAAAAAATTGATGTACTTTCCTTCTGATAGCGTTTTTATCAAAATCGTCTACCTTGTCAATAATTTTCTTTCGTAAGGGGTATGACTTTGAATCCGAAAATAATTGCTTTTGTTTAGATTCTCTCATAACGGCATAAACACCACTTGGAGACACTCCAGCAATGTTTCCTACTTTTCGCACGATTTCATCAACTAACAATTCGGGATTTGCTTCGACTTCATTTTTGTAAATGTTCATAATTAAATTTTTTTCATTACTATTGAAAGGCACTTTTTTTGGTCTCTTTTGAGGTGGAGTGTTGAAACACATATTAGCAGCTTCTTCATCCGACATTTTAATAATTTAAAACTTTAAAACTAATTAAAAAAATCACTACTAAATATCCGGTAAAATGTAACACCACCGATCGTTAAAACGTAAATGACCATTCCGACCCTGTAACGATTAGGCCAAAAGCAATAAGTTCCCCTACTTTGGAAGTCCCCTACAGATTGCAGGTAAATCCGATTGGCCAGCGTGAGGGGTTTGTTTATTTTAGCCCAATAGATGCAAAGCCACGTGCCGATCATGCTTCGATCACGCACGGAAAGTGTTTTGGCCCGCTTTTTTGGTTCCATGGATATAGTTGGTTTATATGAAATATAGCAGTCCCCTGTAGTGAAAAATATTTTTTTAAATTTTTCTTTGGTAGGTATCGGAATTTGGATAATATGCTTTTTAAGGTGCTCCTAAATAGTCAAAGAAAAAATTGAATCAGTTAATTATTAACTGAATTGCAGATATTTGTTCAATATTAGGAAATTCCTGGATTCACGTTTACTTATTGGGGGTGAGTAAAGGAGCTATGACAGTTCGAGCACACTTTCACCCATTTTCCCATGTAAATCTCCGTAAGAAAATCTAAGGTCCGTTCTGGCAATTTTTGTACCGTTCAAGGTCATCCGTCCAGCCTGCCCGGCAGTCGTTGCCGCTAAACCCCGCCCCCTTTTCAGTTCCCGTGTCTTTCATTGGTCGCACTAACTGGTCAGCTGCCGCTGCGTTCAGGGTCATTGCCCGTACCTGGCTCCAAGCGGCTCATCGAACACACATAGCACCTCGTGACTTGGGACCTCATTCAAGGTGCATTGTACTGATGATGACGTAACTAATAATAAAAACGTCGTTCCGCCATCGGGTCTGATGATGACGTAACTAATAATAAAAATGTCGTTCAGCCATCGGGTCTGATGATGACGTAACTAATAATAAGAACGTCGTTTCGCCATCGGGTCGTCATCATTTATTGCAACCGCAGCGAAACCATAACTTGTTATTTTCCTGTGACCTGCGATAAACAAGCTCTGACTAGTCTGTAGCCAATCACCAGCTTCGTATCCATCTGCACACGCCAGCGAACTTTTCCTAGAAATATGGGCCATCGTTTCAATTTTATTGTTGCTTATTACGTTGGCTTCCTGCGATAAGCAAGTCCTAACAAGTCTTTAATCAGTCAGAAGGCTGAGGTCTCTCGTCTCAATATAAAAAACAAGCCGAAGATTTTTTAAAATTATTTAGGTACCTACATCATATTATTATATCGCTTCGCTCGTATTCGGATCAAAATCGCCGCTAATTCGAGTGACTTTTATTGTCAACATTACTTAGACCCATGACTCATTTATACAAATATTTTTCTGCATAAATAATTCCGTCTAAAGTTTTTTCCATGAGGATTTTCCTGGAATTTTTGCTTCATTTATTCATTATCTATCATCAATATATTGCTAAATTATATTAACACGACCAACAAAAACAAAAATAAGGCTAACGCGTCGCATAGGAAATTACACTGCTTGAGCCGTCCAGCCGCAATACTGATAAACTATTTATCTTTAGAGTAAACAATTAAACCTGCGACAATAATAAAACAAGGCGTTACGTCATAGGCATATATGTGAATATTTTCATCATAGCAGTACTACTTAAATAAAAATGTTGTGTTAGTAGATAGTCAAAGCGGGTCCTAGCATAAAAATCCGACCATAACCTCAATCTTTCATTCTTGACACGATGGTGGATGCGCCGCCGTTGACACGGAGGTGGATGCATCGTCGGCGCCATCTTGTCAAACGTCATGGCGCCATTTAGCGTACATAGTGTGAAATTCGTATTTGGCGCCATCTAGCGTACATAGTGTGAAGTTCGTAATACAGGATGCTGTAGTTGGGGGCCTACAGAGCTCTGCCCCAAAAAGGGGGCCCGCAGGGCTCCGCCCCTAAAAGGGGGCCCTCAGGGCTCCGCCCCTAAAAGGGGGCCCTCAGGGCTTCGCCCCCCAAAAGGAGGCTCTCAGGGCTCCGCCCCCAAAAGGGGGCCCTCAGGGCTCCGCCCCCCAAAAAGGGGTCCCGCAGGGCTGCGCCCCCCAAAAAGGGGCCCCCGGATTTTAATATGGGTACCAGAAAGAGGGGAGGGGGGAAATGTTTTCCCGCCATCTTGTCAACCGTCATCTGTCAAACGTCATCTGTCAAACGTCACCTGTCAAACGTCACCTATCAAACGTCATGACGTCATAGCGGGAGTTTTGAGTCGTTTCGGGTTCTGTGATGACGTCATAGCGACCTGGGTCACGTGGGTTACGTAAGTGCGGGTCCGTGGCGCCATCTAGCCTACATAAAGTAAAGTTTATTGTGTTCTAATACAGGATGCCATAGTGGTAAATAAAATAAATTCATAAATCAGCATGCCGCCGACGTTTAATGTGGGAACAAACGAAGGTATCATATTTCACGGTTATTTTTACTTATAACTGATAAGCGTTTCCGTTCTAGCAAAAACAACAAGCTTGGACTTGCATTTACATTTTATCGTTGATAAACATGCATGGATATTTTCACTGCCGACTAACTACATACCTATATGTTTAATAATATATTTAAAAACATTCCAGCCCATAGCCCCATAATACTTTCAAGTTGGACATTATCTATCACTCAACTAACAACCCTTAGGGTCAAAAAGGGGTGATATCAGAAATTCAAAAAGTACCTAACTATACCATAACTCTTTTCAGGCGGGGACAGCGAAGCTGCTTTTTCCGCGGTGTGCGCAACCCTAACTATCAAGGGAATGCCTGAAAACTGGATTTTGACCTTCTGCGCACATGTCGTTAGGGCCTTATTCGATTTTTCCAATTATTTCGTGTTCTAGCGATCCGATTTGATTCGTTCTTTTACCAAAAATTTTTAAATAATTAATTGCGTATTTGAAGGCCAGTTTCACCCGTTTAGCATATGCCAAAAGGGCCGTATTCTATTTTTTCAATTAATTTACGTTCTATCGACTCTATTAGATTTATTTTTTTGCCAAAAATTTCTAAATAATTATTGACCTATTTGGAGACTAGTTCTACCCGTTTAGCATGTGCCAAAAGGGCCCTATTCCATTTTTTCAATTAATTAAGGGCCGTAATCAATTTTTCTCAATTAAATCAGGTTCTATTGATTACATTTTATAATTTTTTTTTTTACCAAACATTTCTAGATAATTAGTGGCATCAATGAAGACTAGTTCCAGCCATTAAGCATACGCCAACAGGGCCGTAATCAGTTTTTTCAATCAATCCACTTTCCAGTGGTCCAATTTGATTCGTTCGTTTACTATAAATATCCACAATAATGTATTGGAATGTAAATATTTTAGTAAAGAAAGTTCTAAACACAAAAACAGCAGAGTGGATAACATTTACCAATAGGCTACATCTGAATAAAGAGTATGCAAATGTTTGTCAAAAAAAAAATCTAAGATTTCATCAACCTTTCTATACAGTTCCAGATGACTTCGAGCGAGCGTGTTATCTCAACCATACGAGTTTAGATCTGGATCAGCGTCACAAAGCTTATTAACTGGAATGTTTGTAACTGTATACTAAAAAAAAAACGCTCAAAATAGCTGAAAACCCATATTTCCTTCATGTTTCCATTGATTTTTATGAAAAACCTTCTCAAAAATCTGATAGTCGGGGAGGAGGGGGGGGGTCACTATTATGAGAAACAATAGCCATCTCCAGTTAGTTCTATAAAAAAAATATACCCCAAGTAAAACGAAGCGTTCAGATTAAAAGATGTCCCTCTTCGCAGATTTAGTGAAACATATAGCCTCTCTCCTGGGGCTACTCACACCAAAATATAATGATAACATCGCTAAAGAAGGCCTGGAGGAATGTACTCGAGGACTAAGAAAACTCAACAAAGCCATCAAACAAGCAGCAACCATGGGTGAAAAGCAGCACTTAGAGTCATGTCTGCGGAATATAAGAAGTATGAGGAATCAGTTCAAGAATATGCAAAAGAAAGGCGCAGGACTTTCACCATCACGCCCTGAAGGAGCAAGAGAGCGGGTGCATTGGGATGATTCAGTTTCAGCGTTTAGCAGCAGGATAAGGACTGGAGTTATCTCAAATTTAAAACATAAAGAGCCAAAAGCATTCTTGGTTGATTGTGCTGCATTGTTGAAGAGACGAATTAATAACGCTCTTAAAAAAGATGAAGCCATCAAAGTTAATGCTGCTTTCTGTGGGGAATTTACAATTGTCAAGGGCGAAAAAGTACTTAAAGAATGTAAGTACTTCACCACATCCAACGCTGCCATCTTTAAAGATACTGATCTGGATCAGTGGTTCAACGCTAAGGTTTCAAACCCAATTATGCATGAGTTGGAAGAGTTCCAAGAACGAGATAGCGGTTGGGCCCTAGAGAAGATAGTGAATTTAGGCATCAACATTAACAAATTCACGCCTCAACTAGGATCTTCATACATCGAGCTACCTCCATCAATAAAGTGTAGAGAAGCTTGTATAAACGTGAAAAACAACGATCAGGCTTGCTTTGCATGGGCTGTTATTTCAGCTCTCTTCCCAGCCGAAAAAAATCCTCATCGACTAAGCAAATACCCAGATTTTAGACAAGTGTTGAACCTGAAAGGGATTCAGTTTCCGTTGACCTTAGGACAGATTCCCAGTTTCGAGAAACAAAATAGCCTATCTGTGAATGTTTACAAGCTTGAAAAATCCCAGAAAAACTTTAAAGTCTTACCAGCATTCTTATCAAAAATCAAACATGAAAAACATGTTAACCTCCTGCTAATTCAAGATCAATATTCAGAGGAGAAGGATTGTGAGGAGGGAAAAAATATAGTTCCAGAAAAGTATCATTATGTATGGATTAAAAACCTTTCCCGTCTAATATCTTCACAATTGAGTAAACATGACGGTAAAAAATTCATTTGCGATCGCTGCCTTCATTATTTTCATTCGCAAGAAAAGCTCAACAAACACCTTGAAGATTGTATGAAGATCAATGAAACAGCTATTAGGATGCCAGAAATCGGGAAAAATATATTGAAGTTCAAAAATTTCAAAAACAAGGAAAGAGCACCCTTTATCGTGTATGCGGATTTGGAGAGCGTTTTGAACCCAACAAAGGAGGATCCTAAACGGACTCAGCTCCATATTCCAGCTGCTGTAGCATATTACCTAAAGTGCTCCTATGATGACTCATTATCTTTTTACAAGTCATTCCGTGGTGCAGAATGTATACAGTGGTTCGCTGATGAGATGGCTCAGCTAGCAGAAAATATCGCAACTGTATTCTGGTGTCCCTACGATATTGATATGACTAAAGCCGAAGAATCAGAGTTTCAGAAAGCTACACACTGTTACATCTGCGAGCACCCGTTCAATTCGCCAAGTGATAAAGTTCGAGATCACAACCACTTGATTCCTAACAACAACTACAGAGGTGCTGCCCATTCGTCGCCATGTAACATTAATCAACAAGATTCACACGTGATATCTGTGGTGTTTCATAACTTGAGCGGCTACGATGCCCATTTCATCATTGCAGACATAGCTAACAAAATGAAAGGATCTATTGACTTGTTACCAATAACAAAGAAAAAATACATCTCATTCACCAAGCACATTGATGATTATCCAATCCAGTTTCGCTTCATAGATAGTTTTCGATTTATGAGCTCATCCTTGGATAAACTAGCATCAAATTTACCTGAGTACCCGAACTTAAGGTCTCAGTTCGCAGAGCTAGATGAAGATAAAACTGCTTTACTGACAAGAAAGGGTGAGATGCCATATGATTACATCGACTCGTTCGATCGATTCGAGGAAGCTTGTTTGCCGCCAATAGAAGCATTTTTCAACACACTTAATGATGCACCATGTCATCGAAAATCGTATCAAAGGGCTAAACAGGTATGGTCCAACTTCAATTGCCAAGACTTGGGTGATTATATCGATCTATATATGAAGACTGATATCTTATTGCTCGCCGATGTATTTGAACAATTTCGCTCCAGCTGTCTCGAAACATATGAATTGGATCCCGCCCACTACTTCACGCTACCCGGCTTCACTTGGGACGCAATGTTAAAATATACTAGAAAAGAAATTGAGCTTCTCACCGATCAAGACATGTTTCTCTTCGTGGAACGAGGAATTCGAGGCGGATTGAGCCAAGTTTGCTCAAAACGATATTCCAAGGCTAATAATAAATACATACCAACCTATAATCCCATTAAACCATCAAAATATTTAATGTACTTCGATATCAATAATCAGTATGGCTGGGCAATGTCACAGTATCTACCCTATGGAGGATTCGAATGGGCTGATGCCAACATTGATGTAACCCAAGTATCAGATGATGCCGATACTGGCTATATGCTAGAAGTCGACATAGAATATCCTAGGGAAATACACGATGCCCATAAAGATATTCCCTTCTGTCCAGAGCATATTAATCCGAAAACTGGAAATCCTCCAAAATCAGCAAGAGAGCTAACAAAGCTAATGGCAACACTGCATAGGAAGGAGAAATATGTAATTCATTATCGAGCCTTGAAGCAAGCCTTAGAGCATGGCTTAAAAATTAAAAAAATACACAGAGTTTTAAAATTCAAACAATCACCTTGGCTCAAATCATACATTGATCTGAATACTACATTGAGAAAAGAAGCTAAAAACGAGTTTGAAAAGAATCTTTTTAAGCTAATGAATAATGCAGTATTTGGAAAGACAATGGAAAATATTCGGAAAAGAGTAAATGTCAGGCTTCTAACAAAATGGTCGGGAAGATATGGAGCTGAGGCTTATATATCGAAGCCAGAATTCAAGACCAGCACCATATTCAATGAAAATCTAGTGGCAGTAGAGTTAAGAAAGCTTGAGATATACTTAAACAAGCCAATATACGTCGGACAAGCAATTCTAGATCTTGCAAAAACCACCATCTACGATTTTCATTACGGCTACATGAAAAAAGAATTCGAAGACAATTGTTCAGTTCTATACACCGACACCGATAGTCTCATTTATGAGATAACTGAAAAAGATCCATATGAAATTATCCGGCGGGACTGCTTCAAATGTTTTGATACATCGGACTATCCGAAAAATAATCGATACAGTATACCTTTGGTCAACAAAAAAGTTCTTGGTCTTATGAAAGACGAAAACAATGGCATTCCAATGACGAATTATGTCGGCCTCCGATCAAAATTGTATGCAATTAAAGTTATGGTAACAGAAGGAGATAGAGAGAAGAGGAAAAAAGAATTGCATGATGAAGAATTCGATGAAGATGAAATTGAACTTATTTTATCGAATTATGGGGTTTCAAAAAAAGCAAAGGGAGTTAAGTCACAAGTTGTTCAAACTAAAATAACGTTTGATGACCACATAGAATGCTTAGAAACCTATAGCGAAAAACATATTACGCAAAATTTGATACAGGCACAGAAGCATGTAGTTTATTCAATAACCCAAGAAAAGATTGCCTTAAGCCCATTTGATGATAAACGTTTCATTTTATCTAATAGTTACAACACTCTTCCTTGGGGACATTACTCAATTAAGATGCCACGCTTTTTCGCTGATTAAGAAAAGTTTAAAAAAAAAAAAAATTATAAAATAAAAAAAAAAAAAAAAAATAGAATAAAAATAATGAGAATTTAAAAAAAAAAAAAATGAATAAAGAACTTGAGATTGTAAGACTGAAGGTCGAAGTGCGTGCAAATTATGCCCTAGCTCAGAACTAAACAATTCGGAGGGTAGGGGTGGGTTTTAGTTTGGGCGCCACCGACTCTGAACAGATGAGTCGGACTCTCCAGGATGGTATCTGGCTTCAGGTCCTTACAATTCAAATAATGATTAATAAAAAGAAAAATATTAGCAAAACCAGGCTGTGTGCATAAAACCAAATAAAAGTCAAGAAATCAAGTGCTACAGTTATTTATTCACCAAATGGCCGCAGACCACAATGAACAGTAATTTGAATTTAAGAGAAAAAAAAAATAATAATAATCAAGTAAATTAGCAATTAATAAAATGACCTTGTCATGAAGAGTCAACCAACAGATACAGAAATGCTATACGTTTTTAAATAATTGCTATAGTCAAGAACAACCAAATTTAAATGCAAAAAAATATGTTATTGAAACTCAACAACCCAAATGAATAATAAAAAAAAATGTACAGATAGAGAAGTTGCAAATATAAATTGAAGAGAAAAAAAAAATAAAAAAAAACAATAAATTAATGAATAATAAGTTGGAGCGGTTATTTTACACTTATGTAACCAGAACTACCAGTAAGTTGACATAAATTCAACAGGTTATGTCTAGTTAAGTTACCTATTTAATAATTCATTTACCACACTGGGGGCAAGCAATGAATTATTCCCTGAAATACCGAGGTGATCACCGGGGTGTACAAATAGGGACAGAATGTACATAAACAATAATAATAAGTAGGATAACTAAAACTAGTACGATACCAAAATGTTCCAGGTAGTAGTAGTAGTAGACACAATTAACCAGATTAGTACTGGCTACTGGTTGTGGTTAAGTGAATTGAAGACCTGAGTAACCGTCCAATTACTTAGGCTGGTGTCTATTAGCCTTTTGGTTCAATTTCGGTTACAATTGAACGTCTATTGTAGTAACCGTGAGGTAAACTTGATGGTAAAGTATAACCCCTCGTGAAAGAACCCTCGTGAAAGAACAACCCTCGTGAAAGAACCCTGATGGAATTAGGGTGTCGGCCTCGAAAATCTCCGGAAATCTGGATCGAGGATTGGATTTCCTAGAGAGAGTGAAAATTCTCTACTCCTTAGGGCAGCTTTCAACTAAATTAAATTGAAAAAGTCAGAATCTACTATAGGAAAAAAACGTGTAAGCAGCTTACCACACATGGAGTTGTAAAAATCCGAATAAATCGGCGAAAATTATAACACTACGAAAACGTAAGGCATGAAGGCAACTAAAATGTTATAACTTCAAATGAGAATTTAGGGTCGAAATCCCAAAAAGGCGAAGGCAAT
Source organism: Ceutorhynchus assimilis (assembly GCA_917834065.1). NCBI lineage: Eukaryota > Metazoa > Arthropoda > Insecta > Coleoptera > Curculionidae > Ceutorhynchus > Ceutorhynchus assimilis. The sequence continues at coordinate 32,244,857 of OU892287.1, read as the reverse complement.
CTTCATAAAGACCCTAATTCTCCAACGTCCAGATGTGAAAGAAAATGTGCTCCACATTCAATTAATAAACTAACCTAACCCAAAGGAAGGAATTCAGACTTAGAGATGATCGAGAACAACGACAAACAACAACAACCAATCGACAGAATTCCCACTTACCAAAAATTGCACACAACAATATAAACTGAGAAAAATAACAACGGCTGATGAATAATGATATCAACAACCAATAATTATCCCATAAAACAATCAAAACTTGAAGAATACAAAATATAGTAAGTGTTCCGTCTTCAAAATTAGAGAGCTCAAGGAAGAATCGACGATACTGAAAACATCACTACTCCACCGCTTGTTGACAGAAATTTTTGACAATCAAAAGTCAAAGAAACGAAATCAAAGGGTGCGTTCCAGATGTCTCAAAGGACATCGAACCAACGCGCAACTCTGGGTTCGCTCGAATTTGCGCCGAGATCAATAGCGCTCCATAACCGAACAGACAGTACGAACGGTACAACCACTTGAAAACGGGTCATCATGATTACGGAACACAACCCACGAAATATTTTTGACACATGAATTATTTTTGTTATGAAACAGATGATCGAATTTAAAATCGAAATCAAAATATTGCTTTGTTTTGATTTAGAATTGAATTAAAATATGGATTAAAATGAGGAAAAACCATTACAGCAAATAGAATTTGACTATGGAAAATTAGAAAATTTACAGGATCTACAACCGTTGAGATTATTGATGAAATTTTATAGAGAAAATGTTGACAAATTTAAGGAAATCTTGAATATAAAATTGAAAGTAGGTAAGAATCATTTATGCAATTTTGGCCTGTTACAAAGAGTGAATCCTAGGATTGAATGTCACTCAACATCAATGTGTCTAATAATTTTCACTTGTATTACTTTCCAAGTTTTAGCTTTAAGTTGTTGTTGTCATGACAATGTAAATATTTTATATACATAGCCATAGATATTAATGTAGTATTATTTTATTTTTACACTTTTCACTTTCAATATTTTTCAAGTTTAAATAGTTTAGTCATTGTAAATATTTTCTATACATAGTCATAGATATTAATGCAGTGTTATTGTTTTTTAGTTATTTTTCCTGTACAAAAAATGTATTTTTTTATAATAATTTAGATAAAAAAACACGATATCCATCCTCGGAGGTCACCAATACCCATAGATAGTAATTGTAAAATTTATAGTTTAGCTGTAATTAATATTCCTGCAATAAAATGTAATTCTTATAATAATTTAGATAAAAACGCGATAGGTATCTTTCCTTAGGGGACACCATACCTATAGTAATCATAGTAAATAAGTAATTGAGAAAAAAAAAAAACAATAGTTTTAGCTGAAGTTATTATTATTCTTATACAAAATGTGAATTTTATAATGTTTACTTTAGTCACTTTAACGTAATACTTATACCATTATAATTGTACTACTAATAAAGTTGAAAAAAAAAAAAAATGTAATTTTGATAACAATTTAAATAAAAGATAGTTTCTAAAAACAATGCTTTACTTATTTTTCACAAACACCACCGAATGCGTGTGAAAATTCAGCTCACAAGAATTAGCACCAAGCCAATAGAAACAATTAATTTTCCTATTAATTAACGTTCTATTATTTTGATTCACGTTTTTTTTTTTTTTCTGAAATAAATACTCAAAGTGAAACAAAAGTATTAGTTCCTAGAGAAACTTTTTTAGTAAATCAATGCAAGATACGTTCATGCAGCCATATTCAGGGTCTTATTAAAAATTAAACTATACAAAGTTTGAGTTACTTAGTCATCTGAGTCAGTTATCTAAACACGCAATTTCAATAGGGGCATAATGAAAAACAAAACTATAAAGAGGTGAAGTTCTATAATGGTTGCTATAACTAGCTAAGAGCACGTTCAGACTGGAAGATTTCGGACCTGCGCGTTAGGTCCCCCGATGTCCAAACGGATACAGGACTGATTTTAGACTAGTCTGTATACAGCTATACAGGTCTAGAGACAGGTCCGTATACAGCTGCTATACAGGTCTATAGACAGAGCTGTCTCGAAAAGCTGTCTCTGTAGACAGAGCTGTCTCGAAAAGCTGTCTCTATAGACAGAGCTGTCTCGAAAAGCTGTCTCTATAGACAGACCTGTCTCGAAAAGCTCTGTCTCTATAGACAGAGCTGTCTCGAAAAGCTGTCTCTATAGATAGAGCTGTCTCGAAATGCTGTCTCTATAGACAGAGCTAAGGTAATATACATATCATTGGGCAGCTATGATTGACACGGCCTGGTACGCTTAAGTGTAGATCAATTATATACAGCGTGACAAAAATAGCTAACAGGAATATTTCTTGGACAAAAAAATACTATTAGGAAGATCTTAGATATGTAACCTGTTAGCTATTTTTGTCACGCTGTATATAATTGATCTACACTTAAGCGTACCAGGCCGTGTCAATCATAGCTGCCCAATGATATGTATATTACCTTAGCTCTGTCTATAGAGACAGCATTTCCAGACAGCTCTATCTATAGAGACAGCTTTTCGAGACAGCTCTGTCTATAGAGACAGAGCTTTTCGAGACAGGTCTGTCTATAGAGACAGCTTTTCGAGACAGCTCTGTCTATAGAGACAGCTTTTCGAGACAGCTCTGTCTACAGAGACAGCTTTTCGAGACAGCTCTGTCTATAGACCTGTATAGCAGCTGTATACGGACCTGTCTCTAGACCTGTATAGCTGTATACAGACTAGTCTAAAATCAGTCCTGTATCCGTTTGGAGATCGGGGGACCTAACGCGCAGGTCCGAAATCTTCCAGTCTGAACGTGCTCTTAGCTAGTTATAGCAACCATTATAGAACTTCACCTCTTTATAGTTTTGTTTTTCATTATGCCCCTATTGAAATTGCGTGTTTAGATAACTGACTCAGATGACTAAGTAACTCAAACTTTGTATAGTTTAATTTTTAATAAGACCCTGAATATGGCTGCATGAACGTATCTTGCATTGATTTACTAAAAAAGTTTCTCTAGGAACTAATACTTTTGTTTCACTTTGAGTATTTATTTCAGAAAAAAAAAAACGTGAATCAAAATAATAGAACGTTAATTAATAGGAAAATTAATTGTTTCTATTGGCTTGGTGCTAATTCTTGTGAGCTGAATTTTCACACGCATTCGGTGGTGTTTGTGAAAAATAAGTAAAGCATTGATTTTAGAAACTATCTTTTATTTAAATTGTTATTACAAAATTACATTTGTTTTTTTTTTTTCAACTTTGTTAGTAGTACAATTACAATGGTATAAGTATTACGTTAAAGTGACTAAAGTAAACATTATAAAATTCACATTTTGTATAAGAATAATAATAACTTCAGCTAAAACTATTGTTTTTTTTTTTCTCAATTACTTATTTACTATGATTACTATAGGTATGGTGTCCCCTAAGGAAAGATACCTATCGCGTTTTTATCTAAATTATTATACGAATTACATTTTCTTGCAGGAATATTAATTACAGCTAAACTATAAATTTTACAATTACTATCTATGGGTATTGGTGACCTCCGAGGATGGATATCGTGTTTTTTTATCTAAATTATTATAAAAAAATACATTTTTTGTACAGGAAAAATAACTAAAAAACAATAACACTGCATTAATATCTCTGACTATGTATAGAAAATATTTACAATGACTAAACTATTTAAACTCGAAAAATATTGAAAGTGAAAAGTGTAAAAATAAAATAATACTACATTAATATCTATGGCTATGTATATAAAATATTTACATTGTCATGACAACAACAACTTAAAGCTAAAACTTGTAAAGTAATACAAGTGAAAATTATTAGACAAATTGATGTTGAGTGACATTCAATCCTAGGATTTACTCTTAATTGAGTAATGTCCCCAAGGAAGAGTGTTGTAACTATTAGATAAAATGAAACGTTTATCATCAATTGGGCTTAAGGCAATCTTTTCTTGGGTTATTGAATAAACTACATGCTTCTGTGCTTGTATCAAATTTTGCGTAATATGTTTTTCGCTATAGGTTTCTAAGCATTCTATGTAGTCATCAAACGTTATTTTAGTTTGAACAACTTGTGACTTAACTCCCTTTGCTTTTTTTGAAACCCCATAATTCGATAAAATAAGTTCAATTTCATCTTCATCGAATTCTTCATCATGCAATTCTTTTTTCCTCTTCTCTATATCTCCTTCTGTTACCATAACTTTAGTTGCATACAATTTTGATCGGAGGCCGACATAATTCGTCATTGGAATGCCATTGTTTTCGTCTTTCATAAGACCAAGAACTTTTTTGTTGACCAAAGGTATACTGTATCGATTATTTTTCGGATAGTCCGATGTATCAAAACATTTGAAGCAGTCCCGCCGGATAATTTCATATGGATCTTTTTCAGTTATTTCATAAATGAGACTATCGGTGTCGGTGTATAGAACTGAACAATTGTCTTCGAATTCTTTTTTCATGTAGCCGTAATGAAAATCGTAGATGGTGGTTTTTGCAAGATCTAGAATTGCTTGTCCGACGTATATCTCGAGCTTTCTTAACTCTACTGCCACTAGATTTTCATTGAATATGGTGCTGGTCTTGAATTCTGGCTTCGATATATAAGCCTCAGCTCCATATCTTCCCGACCATTTTGTTAGAAGCCTGACATTTACTCTTTTCCGAATATTCTCCATTGTCTTCCCAAATACTGCATTATTCATTAGCTTGAAGAGATTCTTTTCAAACTCATTTTTAGCTTCTTTTCTCAATGTAGTATTCAGATCAATGTATGATTTGAGCCAAGGTGATTGTTTGAATTTTAAAACTCTGTGTATTTTTTTAATTTTTAAGCCATGCTCTAAGGCTTGCTTCAAGGCTCGATAATGAATTACATATTTCTCTTTCCTGTGCAGTGTTGCCATTAGCTTTATTAGCTCTCTTGCTGATTTTGGAGGTTTTCCAGTTTTCGGATTAATATGCTCTGGACAGAAGGGAATATCTTTATGGGCATCGTGTAGTTCCCTAGGATATTCTAAGTCGACTTCTAGCATATAGCCAGTATTGGCATCATCTGACACTTGGGTTACATCAATGTTGACATCAGCCCATTCGAATCCTCCATAGGGAAGATACTGTGACATTGCCCAGCCATACTGATTGTTGATATCGAAGTACATTAAATATTTTGATGGTTCCATGGGATTATAGGTTGGTATGTATTTATTATTAGCCTCGGAATATCGGTTTGTGCAAACTTGGCTCAATCCGCCTCGAATACCTCGTTCCACAAAGAGAAACATGTCTTGATCGGTAAGAAGCTCAATTTCCTGCCTAGTATATTTCATCATTGCGTCCCAAGTAAAACCTGGTAGCGTGAAATAGTGAGCGGGGTCTAAATCATACGTTTTGAGACAGCTCGAGCGAAATTGTTCAAATACATCGGCGAGCAATAAAATATCAGTCTTGTAACACTTTTATTTTACGTAAGAAAAATCAATTACCAAAATGTAACCTTATTTGGATTGCGACCTTAGTTCAACAGAGTTTGTTAAAGTGTCCACGTGCCCGGTTCGTGGATTCGTGCGCCACCAATTTTTGAAACTAAATCGGAAAAGTCCTGCGATGACTGCAGGTTGAACTAAAGTACAAACCAAATTATTATGCCTGAAATGTAAGAAAATAATTGGATAAGCAAAAAGACAAAGAAAGCAGGTAATTGGCAATACAACAAAATCAGTATTTATTGAATATTAAGTATTGATTTAGTACAAGTTATGGTGATTAAATAATGATTATGACAAGTATTCAGAGGCTAGTATGACGACTAGCAGGAATAAAGAACCTAAAGGCTTCCTCATAGTCAGATTTAAGAAAACTGTCTGTCGGTATTGATATGTATGAATACCTATGTAAGCAGAGAGCTATACTTAAAACTAAAATAACCAATAAGTGCGAATTAACACACACCCAGCGTCAGTGATCACTCCGCAAATAAATGGGGTCAAATGTTTACTTAAATGTGAGTAACTAAAGTTACCTAAGCCATATACGATATTTTTAAATAATTAATAAAAAAAATTACACTAAACTACTTAGCTTTATGGTGACAATTAACAATGGGTCTGGGATTTCACACTCGTACCAGATGATCTATCTCATCAATGAAAACTAGTTCGCCGAGTCTTTGCTATTCAGATACAGTGGTGGGTACTGCATACCATCAAAACATCCACTGAGTTGCGTTATCGAAAACGGTAGCATAAAACCGTACCATAAGACCCTAAAGAAAGCACCAATGGTAAATAAATTACCCTTAAATCCCCATTGAAATTATGCCACTTGGGATATGAAATTGTACATTTCAATTCCCAAGTTTTAACCCATTTACTAAATATAATGAGTTCAATTCATCAAATAAGTTGCATTGCAAAAAAAAAAAAAATATATTTAAATAAAAAAACTATAAGTCTACCAATCAATGCGGCATAGAATGGTTCCCCAATAAAACATTAAAATGGAAAATTGCCATTATAATTACCTCGTGGATTTTTGAGGGTCACAGCTCAAAGGTTGAAGGTGAACGGAAGGTCATGGAACTCCAATTTCACCTACGCTGGCTGATCCAATTTGGAAGTTCACAATAACGAGCAACAATAAAATCAAGGCTCTAAGAGTCTAGGCTCAAACAATTCAATCCAAGCGACGTGATGTGATATTCTATTGTGAGAATAGAACTAATTAATTTACAATAAAACAAATTCACAAAATGGTGGACTTACCGACTAGAAGAAATAGATAAATCCCTTAGAAAGGTGATTTGGCTGCCAAAAGGTAACAAAAACCAAAACTAGACTGGCAAAACCAAAATTGAAATTATCTGGATGACCGGATCCTAATTAAATAGAGAAAATCACTTAATTTTCTTTATGGTCAACCGGATAAAAAAAAACTATTCTTCAGGCCAAAGCCAAAGTGTTCTAGTCGCTGGACGAAATAGAAGAGACCGTTGTACGATTTTTGGGACCCTAAACCAGAAATTTCTACGCACTAACTTTTTTTTTATGTTACATTTTTTTTATCGAATTCCACATTCCACACTTTAGGAAGGATTGAAAGATAACGACAAAGATATCGATAGTCGTCAGCGAAACCTCCAAAGAGACTCAACAAATGGGACCGAATCAATCCACACTAATCAGGAAAACACTATTCTCATTAAAATCTATAAATAACTTCACTTATTAAATAATATTGTCCATACCTTCTCTGACACGACACCAATTATATCGACATGTATTGAAAAACCCAACCCTACGCGACCAAAACCAAAGTACCAGCAAATTGATCGATATAGGTACTCGATAACAGGTAGATAAAAGAAACGAAATCCTCCAGTAAGAGAGAGACAGAGAGGGAGTGAAAACTAAAGGAATTAATCCTTCGAAAGGAGCTGGCGCGAAAATAAAATTGAATGACAATTAACTGGACATAACCCCTTTTCATTTGAAAATCAAAACAATGTTGGCTATCGACTAATGAAATTGATAATTTATGTATATTCCTTTTAAGGACAACAAGAATAAGATAACCAGGCATTGTTCAATAAATATTCATCTGCAATGGTCAACTAAATCATTAGACAAATGATAAGGAGCAAAATCTTGTCTGGCTGTGCCTGAAATTATCTAAAAAGATGCAGAGTAAGGTAATTAATATCCAATCAATTAAGTCAGCTCTAAAATAATATTTGTGTGTTACCAGTTAAAACGCTGAATTACTCATTTAATGGGAAGAGCAAAATTAAAATGTTACAACTCTCCCCTCCCTTTCACAGGAGAAAATCTTTCTTGAAAGATTCTCGACGATAAGATTGTAAAGTCGACAGAAGGCATGAACAAAAAGATAAAAGCTAATCAATAAAATTAACATTATCAAGGGTAACAAAAAAACTGAAGGTATAAAAGTTAAAGGCATATATAAACAAGGTGTACGAAAGGATATTTCGGATTGCTATAGTTCCCCGCGACGGAAATGACCGACGAAGACAACAGAAAGATTTCGCAAGATATGAAAGAATAGAAATCATCTGGAACAACTACTTCGAGAGCAAATACCCCTACCGACATTGAACTATGCAGCTGATCCCTACCTTGCTCAAAATCTTGATGGAACAGCGAAATTGTCCAGAGTTGCGTAACCCCAGTAAAGTGTGGGAAACCTCGTGCACTGGTTCTATAATGAATTTCCTCGACAGACAAACCCACCGCATGGAACCAAAACAGTCAAAAACAAAGGATTGGGACACAAAGGATCGGTTGGATATAGCTCCACCAGGCTGATACAGGGCAAAAAGGAACAGCAAATATAAATATAGGTACATATCCGACCATACACTCTCCAATACGCAATTTAAGTCAGTCAAGGCAAAAAAAAGAAAAATTATATGAAGGTGAGATACAGAGAAATTGAATTCTTCGACCAACAAAACTACGCACAAACACCCAGTCACGAGCAAGCTGAATGTGCCCAGTCAATTGGCTAAAGCACCAATAGATAAAAAAAAAAATTAAAAAAAAAACAAAAAAATTTAACCATCAATACCAGTGACTGTGAGATATTGAGGTTATGCAATAGAAGTAAGGTATCGGAAGGATTACCTCACCACAGCACTTAGTGGACTCTTACCACAACCATGTTCTCGGTACAGGATTATTCTACCTAATTGTACCTTGATTGTGAACAGTTATCTTGTTTCGCGCCAAGACAACCGCCCATGATCAAAACAATCGACCACCCTGCAGGGCGTTAAACAAAAAAAAAATTTACTGAACAAAGATAAAGAAAGATAATATAGCCTTGACATCACGACAACAATTACGGGATTACCGGTTTCAGATTTTCAACGTGCCAAACACCAACACCACGTCCTGAAAAATCCTCTAATTCATAAGTCAAATAACCAGTTTTACGTTTGATCTTAAATGGGCCAAGATATTCTGGGGCCAATTTAGCACTATAATGTTTAGCCGCATCCGATAACGACTTGTTTTTACGCCAAACTTCCTGACCAACTACAAATGAATGGGCTGGTCTTCTCCTCAAATTATAATGACGTTCATTTCTTGTACGAGAAGCCAATATCTTCTTTTGAATCTCAATATAAATTTGGCGAAGCTTCCCAACTTTCTTGTTGACGTAATTCACAACTGTGACGCCATCCTTGGCCAAGATAGTTTCGTAGTCTTTGCCAAAAAGGTGGTGTTCTTTACCAAAATTTACAAAAAAGGGCGTATAACCTGTTGTTTCGTGCTTCGAGGTTCGGATGGCACAAGCTATCGAAGATAAATTCTCATCCCAAGTGCGATGGTCATTCTGATTTATAAAGGTTCTGATCATGGTCTTAACAACGCGATTCACACGTTCTACTGGATCGGCTTTAGGATTATAATGGGCTGTATAGAATATTCTGGTTTGATATTTATTACAAAGGGACTGAAATTCCTTCGACTTCATTGGAGTTCCATTATCACACATAAGATATTGTGGTGTCCCATAGGTCAGAAACAAACCCTCTTCAACATTCTTCGTCAAAACCTTGGCATTTGCGGCTCTACACGGAAAAATTAGAACAAACTTACTGAAATAGTCAGAAATTACCAAAGCATGAGTGTGACCTCGCGATGATCGTGGCAGCGGCCCAATAAAATCCAAACTCACACACTGAAAAGGTTCCGAAACATCAGGACGAGTACCCATATGACCAGATGGAGGTTTTTGCTCGACCTTGTGCTGGGCACAAACTTGACATGATCGTACATACCGAGCTACATCAGCCTTCATTTTGGGCCAGTAAAACCGTTCATGAACTCTCCAAAAGGTTTTGAAAACTCCAGTATGACCAGAAGTGGGCAAATCATGGCAACGTCGAAGAATTTCGGAACGCCTATCCTTAGGGACAACAATTTTCCAATTTTCCGTCTCACGGGCATTCGCGCTTTTGACATATTTATAAAGAATGTTACCCTCCGTCCTCCAAGAAGAATATTTTCTAGGGCTATTTTCTAAGTTGCGAAACATCTGTAAATACCATTTATCCACAGTGTGGGAAAAGGAATCAGAATAATCCGCAGAATCAATGACTTCCACTACAGGAACTGAACGTGACAGGAAATCAGGTACGACATGGTCTTTGCCCTTCCGATGAATAAGCTCGAAATCATATGGTTGAAGTCTCAAAGCCCAACGGGCTAAACGTCCTTGAGGATCTTTCAATCGATGCAACCAAAGAAGTGAATGGTGATCAGTAATGACCTTGAAATGAGAATGTTCAAGGTAATGCCTCAGCTTTTCCACACTCCAAATGACAGCTAAACATTCCTTTTCTGTCACGGTGTACTTTTGTTCTTGTTTGGTCAAAGAACGTGAAAGATAAGAAATCACCTTTTCCCCCTTCTCAAACTGTTGGGTTAAAACTGCTCCGATTCCATAATTGGAAGCGTCAGTTTGCAGAGTGAAAGTTCGATCGAAATCTGGACAAGTCAAGACGGGAGCGGTAACCAAATGCTCCTTAATGAGCCTGAATGAGTTTTCGCAAGCGGAATTCCAAGACCATCGGGCATTTTTTTTCATTAATTGAGTTAAAGGGGCCAATATGGAAGCAAAATTTGGAACAAAACGACGATACCAAGAAGCTGTACCGATGAATCTACGAATCTCATTGACATTTTTGGGGGTAGGGATATTTAAAATCGCCTGCACCTTTTCCGGATCTGGCCTCAAGCCATCACGATCCACAACATAACCAAGATATAATAATTGCGACATGCAAAATTTGCACTTGTCCAAAGAAAGAACCAATCCTGCCTCACGCAATCTATCCAACACAACTCCCAGCAAACGAAGATGTTCCTCGAAAGTTTCACTGATAAGAATCACATCATCCAAGTAGACCATCACTTTGGGCTGAAGATCTGCCCCCAAAGCATTATCCACGATACGTTGCCAAGTAGCTGGCGCGTTGGTCAAGCCAAAAGGCATTCGGCAAAATTGGAAAAGTCCCCTCCCAGGTACAGTGAAGGCAGTAAATTCACGAGAATTTTCACTCAGAGGCACTTGCCAAAAGGCAGATTTTATGTCAATGCTACTCAGGTAACGAGCATTGCGTAGATTGTCAAGAATGGACGATATATAGGGAATAGGATAACTATCCTTTTTAGTAACTTTATTTAACATTCGAAAGTCCAAACACACTCTATAGGAATTATCCTTCTTGCGAGCCAAGCAAATTGGAGTAGACCAAGGGCTTTTCGACGGTTCAATAACACCCAAACTCAACATTTCATCCAAGGAATCATCAATAATTTTCTGTTTGAAAGGACAAACAGGATAATACCGCTGTTTAATGGGCTTCGTACCGGGTTCCAATTCTATGATATGTTCAGCAGCTTTACAGCAACCTAAACCCGTTCCCATCAGGGATAACTTCTCCCTTACTAACATATTGAGCTGTTTTTCTTGACTATCAGTAAGTGTAGAAGCATCCTGAATACTGGAAATGAAAGGTAACTCATCAGTCTTAGCAAAATGCCAGACATCCTGCCTTAAATCAGGCACAATGCCCATGGCGGTCCAGAAATCTATACCCAAGATCAATTTGTGAGCCAAGTCAGGTAACACTAAAACATTAATAATCTTCGTTTTATGTTTCAAAGTGAACGGAGTTTGTACATAACCCAAACTATACTATATCCATGGAACCAAAAAAGCGGGCCAAAACACTTTCCGTGCGTGATCGAAGCATGATCGGCACGTGGCTTTGCATCTATTGGGCTAAAATAAACAAACCCCTCACGCTGGCCAATCGGATTTACCTGCAATCTGTAGGGGACTTCCAAGGTAGGGGAACTTATTGCTTTTGGCCTAATCGTTACAGGGTCGGAATGGTCATTTAGGTTTTAACGATCGGTGGTGTTACATTTTACCGGATAGTAGTGATTTTTTTTATTAGTTTTAAAGTTTTAAATTATTAAAATGTCGGATGAAGAAGCTGCTAATATGTGTTTCAACACTCCACCTCAAAAGAGACCAAAAAAAGTGCCTTTCAATAGTAATGAAAAAAATTTAATTATGAACATTTACAAAAATGAAGTCGAAGCAAATCCCGAATTGTTAGTTGATGAAATCGCGCGAAAAGTAGGAAACATTGCTGGAGTGTCTCCAAGTGGTGTTTATGCCGTTATGAGAGAATCTAAACAAAAGCAATTATTTTCGGATTCAAAGCCATACCCCTTACGAAAGAAAATTATTGATAAGGTAGACGATTTTGATAAAAACGCTATCAGAAGGAAAGTACATCAATTTTTTTTCCGGAACCAAATGCCAACAATAGATTCAATTCTCAAAGATGTAAATGATGATCCTGATCTACCAGATTTCAAAAGGTCGACATTCCACAAGTTGTTGAAAGAATTAGGTTTTAAATTTAAAAAAAGAGGGAGAAATAGTTTGTTGCTCGAGAAACCAGAAATTGTATTGTGGAGACGAGATTATTTAACGAAAATACGGGCCTATAGAAGAGAAAATAGGAAAATTTACTACCTGGATGAAACGTGGGTGAACGCAGGCCACACTAAGTCTAAAATTTGGGTTGATGAATCCGTAGGTTCTTCAAGGCAAGCCTTCTTAGATGGCCTCTCAACTGGGTTAAAGAACCCATCAGGTAAGACCTTATTAAACTCTTAACCTTAACGTGTGTGTCTGAGAACAAGATAATTTGCATTTGGATTAGGTATTGATTTAAAATTTGGTATAGTCTATTTCATTGCTGTTGATAGCTAAAATCGAGGATTAGGGCCATAAAGTAATTGTATTCTACTTGGTTTACAATAACTTTATGGCCTAAACCTCGATTTGTAGGTACCAATACCTATTAGTAAGCGATGGTCAAAAAGGGTCTAAAATTACTTGTTAGCTATGAAAAATAGACCCACAGTATGTATCTACCTGTGTATTTTCCAAGAAAGTTTATTATTAATTATTTTCTGTATTCATTAAAATCGTAGAGAATTGGGTTTCATCTTACCGTTCGATCAATTAGTTAAAATTCAGGTAACAACGAAAATGTGTTGTTATAGTATGAAATTTTAAGTATGTCTTTGGTAACTGGTTTTCGATTATTTGTGTTTGGTTGGACACGATTAAATCAAAAATTTTTTTTGTCTGCCTCGCAGCACATTTTATTCAGGAAATAGTCCAAAAAATATGTTTTATGCATGTAAATATTCTGTTTCAACTAAAACAAAATAAATCTTGTTTCAGGAAAAGGAAAAAGGTTGATAGTGTGTCACATAGGAAGCGAAACCGGGTTTGTACCCGACGCCTTGTGGGCCTTTGAGTCGAAGAAAACGGGCGACTATCATGAGGAAATGGACGGCAAATCGTTTGAAAATTGATTTACCAACATAATTCCAAACCTAGAAGAAAATTGTGTAATTGTTTTAGACAACGCCCCATACCATTCAAGAAAAGCTGAACAAATTCCAACTACAGCCACAAAAAAAGCCCTAATTCAAGACTGGTTGCGTTCGAAAAGTATACCATTCGAGGATAGCATGATAAAAGTACAACTTTTGCAGAAAGTGAAGGAACATAAAACCAAATATAATAAATACATTGTCGACGAAATTGCTAAAGCACATAATAGAGTAGTATTACGTCTTCCCCCTTATCACTGCGAGCTCAACCCAATAGAGCTTATTTGGGCGGACATAAAAAACTATGTTGCAAACAAAAATGTTACTTTTAAATTTTGCGATCTTAAAAATATTTTCAGTGAAGCTGTTTTGTCTATCACTGCTGAAAAATGGAATAATTGCGTAGGACATGTAAAAGATAAGGTAGAAGTGAAAATGTTAGAATTAGATCACATAGTTGATGAATTAGTTGATAGAAATCTGATAATAATTAATCCTAATGAATCTTCTAGCAGTTCTTCGGATTCTGAGTAACTGGACTAAAATGACAAAAGTATTTATTATTTTATCATTATTTTTTATTATTTTTGCGCTAGTATTAAATAAACATAATTTTGAAATCGAAAACTGTTAACCCGTTTGTCAATTATTGTCCTCCTAAAATAGAAATGTCCCCATTTTTTTGTACTTCATTAAATGTTATATGTATATACAAAATGGTTTTTGTTTTTCTTTATTAGTTAACCTTTGAGTAATTTTTCCATACCTAGTCGCATATTAGGTATTTAATAAAATTTGATAAAATTTCGATGGTCCCTAAGTGCGAGTGCGACTCTGTACAAGCACATCTGCCCAGGCCTCGCCTGAGGGATCACGTGCACTATGCATGACAATGTTTTGGTGCACTCCGTAGCTTCGTTGGATTTAGTATAGTAGAGGATTGGCCATTTGCCACGGTGCAACAAACTGTTTGTCGTATTAGTTTAAGACCCAAACCCTTTAAAATCTCATAACCCGATAATCCAACTATCGTGCGAGATGCACCGCTGTCCAATAAACCTAATATGGGGAGCCCAAGAATAGACAACTCTAAAAATGGTCTTTGGTCACCCTGCGCATGAGAAAGTATAAAATCCAGTACAATTTTGTTAGAAGAGGCCAATGAATCTGAACTGGTGGGGGATATCAAATGACCTAACTTCGATTCCCCCGGAATCCGTTTCCCGAAACCGAGCAATTTGGACAATTACGACTTGTCGAGCCAGAATGACCACACCTGTAACAATGTAGCCTTTTGGGTTGTTTACACTCCCTATTCAGATGTCCAGGCTTTTGACAATTCCAACACAGTGCAGAGGAACGCGAACGATTGGAATTTTCTGCACCGGACCCCTCGTTCAACCTTAATGCGGAAACATCAGGAACCGTATCGGAGGTCTCAACAAAAGCAAAATCCGGCTCAACCAAATTTACTCGTCTACGAGGTGGCGGAACATAATGATCGGCACGGTACTTCTTAGCCTCTAGTTTCAAACATTCAACCTCCAATTCCTCCAAAGTATTAACAACTGGAAGCTGGGTTGTATAAAAGGGAGCCAGGTTCCTCATAATAATCTCCAACTGAGCCTCCTCAGGAACATTGAGATACCTACGAAACAAAACATTCATGGTGGTCAAGTAATCAACAATACCCTCGGAAGGATCTTGCGTTCTGTCCAGGATCTCCCTGAATAATCTTGCTTTATAATCGGGTGGTTGGAAGTGCAATATTAACAAATCAGACAATTCCTTCCAGTTGGAAAATCTAGAGCGATTTGCTCTGAACCAATTCAAAGCCTTTCCTACAAACAAGTCCCTAGCAGAGTCAAAAAGTTCTTCCTCCGTTGTATGTCTGGCAATTCTCAATTCTTCCACCTCCTCAAGAAAAGAATGGACTGACTTGACCTTCAAGTCACCACTAAATTTAAGATTCCACTTCTGAACAGGTTGTGACTTCGGTACCACATTGGAAGTTTGATTCAAAATACTGACTGGAGTTGCCTTAACCGGTGTTGAAGAGGAAGTGTGGCCAACATTTGCACCTTCGGCCAACAAAGCACTAACATTAGGATCAGTAACAGAAACAATCTCAAGACGATCCAACAAACCCAAAATTTCAGCAAGAAAAGAACCTCTCTGCTGCAGTTGTTGCTCCGACAAATCCTTTAGGGGAATACGATCAGTCCTATTGAGGAGATGTACTAATCTAGTTTGATTACGCTCGAACTTGGCAACTGCATTTTCTGGAGCCATAGACTTAATTGCAGTAGAAATATCCTGGAGAGTTGCAGAAATATAAGCAAACTCCTGATCCACATCGCAAGTATAAACAGACACAGTCAATGGCTTTCCCCCCTTTTCAAGTTTCAATAGTGGACGCAAAGCACTACGCAGCTGTTCAACAGTTCTAGAATCATCAACGGTAACCCCGCGCGTAAACAGTTCGTAGGCAAGCATTTCCTTCTTAAGGTAATTGATTTGCATTTTATAATCCATGATCAAGATGACAGAAGAAAAACAGTATTAAAAAAAAATCAGGGTAAATTGTAGGTATAAAATAAACACACAAAAGATGACGGTCAGATATTATCACCCACTTACCAACAATAATTGTACTCTTCCAAAGAATTTGATCAATCAATCAAAAAAAATAAAAATAAAAAAAAATATGTATATATATTTACCTATACTTGACACGCAAGGAACCGCAGCAAAAAAAAATTGTATCACGAAGTATTCAATTGCAATAATAATAATTTAAAAAAATACCTTAATAAATGTAATTAATTAATAATTAATGAACCCCAAAATTGAATTTTATTGAAATGGTGAACGGTGTGATGCAACAACTTACGCTATACTAAGGCGTTAGGCGAATACCAATTTTAATTGACGGTTACAAAATTAATACCAATTATCAAATTTCAATCAGACAGTTCTCTCTTTTCAAAAAAAAAATCTACAAAAAAAACAAAGTTTGGTACCAACTGTACCATACTTTAACTGAGCTTTGACTAAATAAAGAAACCCCTATTTCTTTTTTTAAAGAACACGTTGGGCGCCAGTTGTAACACTTTTATTTTACGTAAGAAAAATCAATTACCAAAATGTAACCTTATTTGGATTGCGACCTTAGTTCAACAGAGTTTGTTAAAGTGTCCACGTGCCCGGTTCGTGGATTCGTGCGCCACCAATTTTTGAAACTAAATCGGAAAAGTCCTGCGATGACTGCAGGTTGAACTAAAGTACAAACCAAATTATTATGCCTGAAATGTAAGAAAATAATTGGATAAGCAAAAAGACAAAGAAAGCAGGTAATTGGCAATACAACAAAATCAGTATTTATTGAATATTAAGTATTGATTTAGTACAAGTTATGGTGATTAAATAATGATTATGACAAGTATTCAGAGGCTAGTATGACGACTAGCAGGAATAAAGAACCTAAAGGCTTCCTCATAGTCAGATTTAAGAAAACTGTCTGTCGGTATTGATATGTATGAATACTTATGTAAGCAGAGAGCTATACTTAAAACTAAAATAACCAATAAGTGCGAATTAACACACACCCAGCGTCAGTGATCACTCCGCAAATAAATGGGGTCAAATGTTTACTTAAATGTGAGTAACTAAAGTTACCTAAGCCATATACGATATTTTTAAATAATTAATAAAAAAAATTACACTAAACTACTTAGCTTTATGCTGACAATTAACAATGGGTCTGGGATTTCACACTCGTACCAGATGATCTATCTCATCAATGAAAACTAGTTCGCCGAGTCTTTGCTATTCAGATACAGTGGTGGGTACTGCATACAATCAAAACATCCACTGAGTTGCGTTATCGAAAACGGTAGCATAAAACCGTACCATAAGACCCTAAAGAAAGCACCAATGAGTAAATAAATTACCCTTAAATCCCCATTGAAATTATGCCACTTGGGATATAAAATTGTACATTTCAATTCCCAAGTTTTAACCCATTTACTAAATATAATGAGTTCAATTCATCAAATAAGTTGCATTGCAAAAAAAAATAATATATTTAAATAAAAAAACTATAAGTCTACCAATCAATGCGGCATAGAATGGTTCCCCAATAAAACATTAAAATGGAAAATTGCCATTATAATTACCTCGTGGATTTTTGAGGGTCACAGCTCAAAGGTTGAAGGTGAACGGAAGGTCATGGAACTCCAATTTCACCTACGCTGGCTGATCCAATTTGGAAGTTCACAATAACGAGCAACAATAAAATCAAGGCTCTAAGAGTCTAGGCTCAAACAATTCAATCCAAGCGACGTGATGTGATATTCTATTGTGAGAATAGAACTAATTAATTTACAATAAAACAAATTCACAAAATGGTGGACTTACCGACTAGAAGAAATAGATAAATCCCTTAGAAAGGTGATTTGGCTGCCAAAAGGTAACAAAAACCAAAACTAGACTGGCAAAACCAAAATTGAAATTATCTGGATGACCGGATCCTAATTAAATAGAGAAAATCACTTAATTTTCTTTATGGTCAACCGGATAAAAAAAAACTATTCTTCAGGCCAAAGCCAAAGTGTTCTAGTCGCTGGACGAAATAGAAGAGACCGTTGTACGATTTTTGGGACCCTAAACCAGAAATTTCTACGCACTAACTTTTTTTTTATGTTACATTTTTTTTATCGAATTCCACATTCCACACTTTAGGAAGGATTGAAAGATAACGACAAAGATATCGATAGTCGTCAGCGAAACCTCCAAAGAGACTCAACAAATGGGACCGAATCAATCCACACTAATCAGGAAAACACTATTCTCATTAAAATCTATAAATAACTTCACTTATTAAATAATATTGTCCATACCTTCTCTGACACGACACCAATTATATCGACATGTATTGAAAAACCCAACCCTACGCGACCAAAACCAAAGTACCAGCAAATTGATCGATATAGGTACTCGATAACAGGTAGATAAAAGAAACGAAATCCTCCAGTAAGAGAGAGACAGAGAGGGAGTGAAAACTAAAGGAATTAATCCTTCGAAAGGAGCTGGCGCGAAAATAAAATTGAATGACAATTAACTGGACATAACCCCTTTTCATTTGAAAATCAAAACAATGTTGACTATCGACTAATGAAATTGATAATTTATGTATATTCCTTTTAAGGACAACAAGAATAAGATAACCAGGCATTGTTCAATAAATATTCATCTGCAATGGTCAACTAAATCATTAGACAAATGATAAGGAGCAAAATCTTGTCTGGCTGTGCCTGAAATTATCTAAAAAGATGCAGAGTAAGGTAATTAATATCCAATCAATTAAGTCAGCTCTAAAATTATATTTGTGTGTTACCAGTTAAAACGCTGAATTACTCATTTAATGGGAAGAGCAAAATTAAAATGTTACAGTCTTCATATATAGATCGATATAATCACCTAAATCTTGACAATCGAAGTTATTCCACACCTGTTTAGCTCTGAGATATAATCTTTGAGGACATGGTGCATCATTCAGTGTGTTGTAGAATGCTTCTATTGGCGGCAAACAGGCTTCATTAAAACGATCAAACGAGTCAATGTAATCATAGGGCATCACCCCCTTTTTTGTAAGAAGTTTAAACTTATCTACGTCTAGCCCGGTGAACTGTGACTTTAGGTTGGGATGTTCAGGTAAATTTGATGCCAGTTTATCCAACGAAGAATTCATAAATCGGAAACTATCTATAAAGCGAAACTGGATTGGGTAATCATCAATGTGTTTGGTGAATGAGATGTATTTTTCCTTTGTTATTGGCAACAAATCAATAGATCCTTTCATTTTGTTAGCTATGTCTGCAATGATGAAATGGGCATCGTAGCCGCTCAAGTTATGAAACACCACAGATATCACGTGTGAATCTTGTTGATTAATGTTACATGGCGACGAATGGGCAGCACCTCGGTAGTTGTTGTTAGGAATCAAGTGGTTGTGATCTCGAACTTTATCACTTGGCGAATTGAACGGGTGCTCGCAAATGTAACAATGTGTAGCTTTCTGAAACTCTGATTCTTCGGCTTTGGTCATATTAATGTCGTAGGGACACCAGAATACACAAGCGTCTAGGAGCAGGACGCCGAACATCGATTCAGAGCATCGCGCATCCGAGTTTACGAATATTATCGATACGAACGACAACATAACCACAGATTTTATTGACAGAAATATTTTTAACAAATAAACATCGATTGGATACTACCATAGAGATACTACTTATTTTTATTTAAATATCTTCTCCTGTCTCGTCTCGTTCGTGATATTCGTTTCCGTCCATGTTTTGCTGCTCGTTTTGCGTGCGTTGTCGTGTGCCGTATTCCAAACTCAACAAGTGATAAAACATAAAACTTTTAAATCCTACAATGGCACATTGTGGAGAATGTAAAATGGATTTCTGCAAACCCTCTAGTTTGAGAGCTCACATAAAAAGAAAACACCCAGGTACACCCTTTACTATTATGCAATACTTTATTATTTCTGGTTCAATAAATTTTAGATAAATTGGATGAACTTGCACCAATGAATAGACATCCATCTGGTTCTGGTAATCATTTATGTAGTGAATGTGGTAAATGCTTTGCATCATTTGGTAATCTGAGGTTGCATGTTAAGCATAAACATTCCGGTAAGTACCTATCTTCCTACTTAAATTTTAAAAGAAGTTTTTTGATTTTTTTTTATAAAATAATTTTTTTATGAGGCAATTCTTTTAGATAAACTGGAAGAACTTGCCCCAATAGAAAAAAAAGCTCATAAATGCAACCAGTGCGATTGCGAATTTGGTCTGTTAAAACAATTAATTAAACATAGAAATCAGCAGCAATCGACATCTAATTTCATGAATTCTTCAAGTAGCACGCCTCACAACAAAAATATACAACCCCAAAGGCGTCTATTTGCAACAAAGCAATGTCGAAAAAAGAAGAAAACCCTAGAAAAGCCTTCAGCCAAGGAGGCAGATGTATTAGCGATTCAGCTTTTATGTAGAGAATAGATACTGTATAATACAGGTACATGAACGCTTTAATGGTTGACTTTAAACTAAAACCAAAAAAAACTAAGTAAGACTATGATAATTATCCTACATATTTTTAGTTAAGTAGATTATAATTTGTATGGGAATAAAAAAAAATATTTAAGCTTTATTATGTGTTTTATTGGAATGTTAATGATTTTTATTGCATGGAGAATGGAAGTAAATAAAGATTGGAAACCTGGAAATAATTCGAAAATGGAAAATATTCAGGATAATTCATTATATTTTTTGTTTAACATTTAAGCACATCTAAGAAGTTTGAAAAAAAAAAAATTTACTACCATAAAGGTCTGCTAGCTTTCATACACCTAGCAGTCCCTTAGTTTTTTTTTTTTTGATTTTCTCAAAAACTAAAGGAGCACCTATTTTTAATTAGAAGCCTTAAATCGGCACCTCAAAAGCACCTAATTATTATATTAGCCCCGAACTTTTTTTCCACCATGGCACTGCTAGGTTTATAGAGCTCAAGTTTACCAAATTTGGCAATACTCTGTCCAAATCTTTACTAAAATAAAAGGTCAAAATTTAATTTAAAATAAACCTATTTGTTATTTTTTGAATATATGGCATCTGTGGTTATGTTGTCCTCTAAAAACAAAACATTCGTGAACACGCATGCGCGATGCTCTGAATCGATGTTTGTTGTCCTGCCCCTAGACGCTTGTCCAGAATACAGTTGCAATATTTTCTGCTAGCTGAGCCATCTCATCAGCGAACCACTGCATACATACTACACCACGAAATGACTTGTAAAAAGATAATGAATCATCATAGGAGCACTTTAGGTAATATCCTACAGCAGCTGGAATATGGATCTGAGTCCTTTTAGGATCCTCCTTTGTTGGGGTCAAAACGCTCTCCAAATCCGCATACACTATAAAGGGCGCTCTTTCCTTGTTTTTGAAATTTTTGAATTTCAACATGTTTTTACCAATTTCTGGCATCTTAATAGCTGTTTCATTTATCTTTGCACAATCCTCAAGGTGTTTGTTGAGCTTATCTTGCGATCTGAAATAGTGCAGACAGCGATCGCAGATATGTTTTTTTCCCATCATGCTTACTCAATTGTGAGGATACTAATTTTGATAAATTTTTAATCCACGCGTAATGATACTTCACAGGTGAAAAGTCTTCGCCCTGCTCTTCATCATATTTATTCTGGATGAGTAGGAGATTAACATGTTTTTCCTGTTTGTGTCTTGTTATGAGTGTGGGCATAACTGAAGTTTTTCTCAGATTTTTCCAGTTTGTAAACATTTATAGATAAACCATTCTGTTTCTCGAAACTAGGAATTTGTTTCAAAGTCATGGGGAATTGAATGCCTTTCAACTTCAACACATCTTCAGGATCCGGATATTTGCTTAAGCGTTGGGGATGTTCCTCAACTGGAAACAATGCAGAAACTACTGCCCATGCAAAACATCTGTTATCGGTGTTCTGCACGTTTACACAGGCATGCCTCGTAGCTATTTGAGAAGGTAGTTCTACGCATCGGCGCCCGCAGAATTTGTCACAGGGGGGGGGCAAATAAACTGCTCTCGGGGGAATCGTGGAAAGCGCACCGCAGGCGGAAATTTTTTATGGACCACACCCAAATTTTGCTAATTTTAATTAATATAATAAACATTAAAAAATAAAACAATTTGGAAATACTTTTATTTCGGACGGGAAAAAAAGTTAATTCTCTGTATCTTTTGATAGGTGCACAAATTACTTTTCCTTTAAGTATTTATATTGAAAGCCAGGGGGGGCAGATGCCCCCCCTGCCCCCCCCCCCCTCCCGGGCGCCCATGGTTCTACGTATGAAGATCCTAGTTGTGGTATGAATTTGTTAATGTTGATGCCCAAATTAACAATTTTCTTCAAGGCCCAACCACTGTCACGTTCTTGGAACTCCTCCATTTCATGCATAATGGGTTCAGCAACTTTTTCATTAAACCATTGCCCAAGATTAGTATTTCGGTAGATGGGCGAGTTAGACGTTGTGAAATACTTAAATTCTTTTAGTACTTTATCACCTTTGACGATCTCGAATTCCCCACAAAATGCTGCATTAACTTTGATGGCTTCATCCTTTTTAAGAGCATTCTGGATCCTGCGTTTAAATGAAGCTGCACAATCTACCAAAAACAGCTTGGGATCTTTATGCTTCAAATTTGTAATGATCCCTGTTCTTATCCTGCTGCTGAAAGCTGAATTTGAATCATCCCAATGCACTCGCTCTCTTGCTCCTTCAGGACGTGATGGTGAAAATCCTGCGCCTTTCTTTTGCATATTCTTGAACTGATTCCTCATACTTCTTATATTCCGCAGACATGACTCTAAGTGCTGCTTTTCACCCATGGTTGCTGCTTGTTTGATAGCTTTGTTGAGTTTTCTTAGTCCTCGAGTACATTCCTCCAGGCCTTCTTTAGCGATGTTATCATTATATTTTGGTGTGAGTAGCCCCAGGAGAGAGGCTATATGTTTCACTAAATCTGCGAAGAGGGACATCTTTTAATCTGAACGCTTCGTTTTACTTGGGGTATATTTTTTATAGAACTAACTGGAGATGGCTATTGTTTCTCACAAACGTGTAAATCAGTATAGGAGAACTAGTTTTGCACGTCTTCACTCTTTGAGGAACTGCAAACTAATGAATGAGGACGGAGGACTGAACGGGTTTATGACAGTGACCCCCCCCCCCTCCTCCCCCCCGACTATCAGATTTTTGTATACAGTTACAAACATTCCAGTTAATAAGCTTTGTAACGCTGATCCAGATCTAAACTCGTTCAGCTCTTAGATTTTTTGACAGAAATTTGCATACTCTTTATTCAGATCTAGCCTATTGTTAAATGTTATCCTCTCTGCTGTTTTGTGTTTAGGACTTTCTATACTAAAATATTCACATTCGAATACATTATTGTGGATATTTATAGTAAACGAACGAATTAAATTGGACCACTGGAAAGTGGATTGATTGAAAAAACTGATTACGGCCCTGTTGGCGTATGCTTAATGGCTGGAACTAGTCTTCATTGATGCCAATAATTATCTAGAAATGTTTGGTAAAAAAAAAATTATAAAATGTAATCAATAGAACCTGATTTAATTGAGAAAAATTGATTACGGCCCTTAATTAATTGAAAATGGAATAAGGCCCTTTTGGCACATGCTAAACGGGTAGAACTAGTCTCCAAATAGGCCAATAATTATTTAGAAATTTTTGGCAAAAAAATAAATCTAATCGAGTCGATAGAACGTAAATTAATTGAAAAAAATAGAATACGGCACTTTTGGCATATGCTAAACGGGTGAAACTGGCCTTCAAATATGCAATTAATTATTTAAAAATTTTTGGTAAAAGAACGAATCAAATCGGATCGCTAGAACACGAAATAATTGGAAAAATAGAATAAGGCCCTAACGACATGTGCGCAGATGGTCAAAATCCAGTTTTCAGGCATTCCCTTGATAGTTAGGGTTGCGCACACCCCGGAAAAAGCAACTTCGCTGTCCCCGCCTGAAAAGAGTTATGGTATAGTTAGGTACTTTTTAAATTTTTGATATCACCCCTTTTTTGGCCCTAAGGGTTGTTAGTTGAGTGATAGATAATGTCCAACTTGAAAGTATTATGGGGCTATGGGCTGGAATGTTTTTAAATATATTATTAAACATATATGTAGTTAGTCGGCAGTGAAAATATCCATGCATGTTTATCATCGATAAAATATAAATGCAAGTCCGAGCTTGTTGTTGTTTTTGCTAGAACGGAAACACTTATCAATTATAAGTAAAAATAACCGTGAAATGTTTGTTCCCACATTAAACGTCGGCGCGCGGCGGCATGCTGATTTATGAATTTATTTTATTTACCACTACGGCATCCTGTAAAAGGACACAACGGACTACGTACGCTAGATGGCGCCACCGACACACACTGACGTGACCATATAAGTAAAAAATTATATAACGCGTGTACTCCATTTACGCAATGATAGGCGTTTGATGCAATAATGGACGTGACCCAGGCCTCTATGACGTCATCACAGAACCCGAACTATGAATCGAACTTTGCACTATGTATTCTACATGGCGCCACGGACCCGCACTGACATAACCCACGTGTCACAGGCCGCTATAAGGTCATCACAGAACCCGAACCATAAATCGAATTTCGCACTATGTACGCTAGATGGCGCCACCGGCACACACTAACGTAACCCACGTGACCCAGGTCACTATGACGTCATCAGAACCTGAACTATAATTAAATATACGTAGCGACATCTAAACGACATAAAACAATCTCTTCCCCGCACACTCCATATTACAGGATCCTGTAATTTTGAACTCACCTGTCGATCAATTGCAAGAATTCACCGCAATCACGACAGATGACGCCATGAAGTTTGACAAGATGGCGCCGATGATGCATCCACCTTCGTGTCAACGACGGCGCATCCACCACGTGTCAGGAATGCTGTGGGCTTGAATCCCTGTTGCTGAACTACTAACACAACATTTTTATTTAAGTAGTACTGCTATGATGAAATTATTCACATATATGCCTATGACGTAACACCTTGTTTTATTATCGTCGCAGGTTTAATTGTTTACTCTAAAGATAAACAGTGTATCAGTATTGCGGCTGGACGGCTCAAGCAGTGTAATTTCCTATGCGATGCGTTAGCCTTATTTTTGTTTTTGTTGGTCGTGTTAATATAATTTAGCAATATATTGATGATAAATAATGAATAATTTAAGCAAAAATTCCCGGAAAATCCTTATGGGGAAAACTTGAGACGGAATTATTTTTGTAGAAAAATATTTGTATAAATGAGTCATGGGTCTAAGTCATGTTGACAATAAAAGTCACTCGAACTAGCGGCGATTTTGATCCGAATACGAGCGAAGCGATATAATAATATGATGTACCTAAATAATTTGAAAAAATCTTCGGCTAGTTGTTTACATTGAGACGAGAGACCTCAGCCTTCTGATTGGTTAGAGACTTGTTAGGACTTGCTTATCGCAGGATGCCAACGTAATAAGCAACAATAAAATTGAAACGATGGCCTATATTTCTAGGAAAAGTTCGCTGGAGTGTGCAGGTGGATACGAAGCTGGTGATTCGCTACAGACTAGTCAGAGCTTGTTTATCGTAGGTCACAGGAAAATAACAAGTTATGGTTTCGCTGCGGTTGCAATAAATGTTGACGACCCGATGGCGGAACGACGTTTTTATTTTTAGTTACGTCATCATCAGACCCGATGGCTAAACGACATTTTTATTATTAGTTACGTCATCATCAGACCCGATTGCGGAACGACGTTTTTATTATTAGTTACGTCATCATCAGTACAGTGCACCTTGAATGAGGTACCAAGTCACGAGGTGCTATGTGTGTTCAATGAGACGCTTGGAGCCAGGACGGCCAAAGACCCCGAACGCAGCGGCGGCTGACGCGACCAATGAAATACACGGGGAACTGGAAAGGGGGCGGGGCTTAGCGGCAACGACTGCCTGGCAGGCTGGAGGGATGACCTTGAACGGTACAAAAATTGCCAGAATGAACCTTAGATTTTCTTATGGAGATTTACATGGGAAAATGACTGATTTTGGCCTAGAAATGTCCTAGCCCCTTTACTGACATAATTTTATTTAGTCGTTTCTACCTTATTATTTTCAGTAGCGATGCGAGATTTTCACAAGAGTTCTTAGAATTTTCTTCTTTTTCTGAATACCAGTTGTATTTTAAGGTTACACCCCCTTTAATAGGAGAGATTTAGTATAGGCGCCACAGGCACAGGAATTGGTATTGGAAGACGCCAGCTGGGCTCTTCCTACCTACTGGCTGGGTTTCAGCTGCTGTCTTATCACAGACTTACCACCCTTTTGCTCGCAAGTAGCAGATTATCGAAACGCGAAGACAGGATTCAGAGCAGTGTGTCTATCTGATTGTAAAAATCATAGCTCTGTTTTCCTGGACTATTGCTCCATAAAATTTCAATATGTTGAAGCTAAAAGCTTCCTTAGTAAATAAAAAAAAATTGGTTAATCTAGGTTTCCAGACTTTTTAGAAAAAAAAAATCAGGAATGAGGCAATCAGGCTATGGCAAAGATATCACTAAGTGTGTCTGTCTGATTGTAAAAATCATAGCTCCGTTATTCTGGGCTATTTCTCTATAAAATTTTAGTATGTTGAAGCTAAAAGCTTTCTTAATAAATAAAAAAATATTTGGTTGATACAAGTTTCCAGAATTTTTAGAAAAAAAATTAGGAATGAGGCCAGCAGGCCATGGCAAAGATATCACTAAGTGTGTCTATTTAATTGTAAAAATCATAGCTCGGTTATCGTGAACTATTTTTCAATAAAATTTTAATATGTTGAAACCGAAAGCTTCCTCAATAAGCCAAAAAATATTTAGCTCCTCCAGGTTTCCCAGATTTCCAGGAAAAAAATCAGAAATCAGGCCATAGGCTGTAATGCAAAAATATCACTCAATGGAGCTTCGGATTAAAAAAATCGTAACTCAGCTATCTTTGGTTTTCATCCAATCAAATTTTGGTATGTCAAAGCTTAAAGTCTCCTAGATATATAAAAAAATTCTACATTTCCTAAAGTTTCCCAGATTTCCAGACAAAAAATCAAAAATTAGGCCATAGACTGTAATGCAAAAATATCGTTCGGATAAACAGATTTCAGAAACATATTTTTCTCTTTTTTTTTTTCACCAAGGAACAAGTCGGAGGCGCCCCTCGAGGTCTGGCGCCTGGAGCGCTCGCTCCATTCGCCTTATGGTAGGGCCGGCCCTGCTTGGGGAATTATCTTTAAATAAAAAACAAACTTTAGGTATGATCTAATCCAGTCAGGGTTGTCGATCTTCAAGAGCCCCCAGAGCCCCTTTAAACAAAATTAGTTTGGAGGGCCGCATTATAAAATACTCGATAAATAATACTTCGAATGCAACTTCATCCGTGTTTTAATAGGCATCAAGGCATGGTATACGGTATACAAAGAAAAAACGCGTTCCTATATACGAGATACGTGTGCGTGCGTGCCGCGTGTTTTCCCGAATATTGTTGAGCAAGATCGGTCCGAATTTCAGTTACTTCGATGCGATCTTCTATCCTTCGCCAGTAGCGTTACATGTCTTTTTATACAGGGTGTCCTACGGTGGATGGCGTATTAGACGTTAATGGAGAACTAAAAAGCGGATCATTTTGAAAATTTGGCAACCGGGATAAACGACCATAATCTACACTTTAAGAATATTTTTGTTTATGCAGTGTTGCCGCTTCTACTCTAAACTAGTGGCAACATCGCTATTTTAAATGGAACACCCTGTATGTGATTGCATATTTGGATTCTACGTTAAATTCTGAGCAGATTTTATGTGATATACCCTATACCTAAGTTCAACTGTTTTGGAAATATTGACAGTTGCAAATTGACTTTTTGCAACTTTGACAGGCTGTAAAACCTGAACAGGTAATTTTAGAGGAAAACCGATTTTACGTTTCTCTCTTAGATTTTCATAAACTATCATTTGACACCAACTTTGAACTTAAACGGGGATTAAATTTAACTGGAATTTTTAATCATGGATTTAATTCAAAGTTGGTGTCAAATGATAGTTTATAAAAATCTAAGACGGGAATGTAAAATCGGTTTTCCTCTAAAATTAACCGTTCAGGTTTTACAGCCTGTCAAAGTTGCAAAAAATCAATTTTCAACTGTCAATATTTCCAAAATAGGTGAACTTAGGTATAGGATATATCGCATGAAATCTGCTCAGAATTTTACGTAGAATCCAAATATGCAATCACATACAGGGTGTTCCATAAAATATAGCGATGTTGCTACTGGTTTAGAATAGAAGCTGCAAGACCGCATGGTCAAAAATATTTTCGAAGTGTAGATCATGGTCCGCTTTTTAGTTCCCCATAAACGTCTAATACGCCATCCACCGTGGGACACCCTGTATGCATTTTATCGTGAATACAAGAATTGTGCATATTTCGTATTTAAGAGTAAATTTATGAATCTAGGGGCCTGCTCCGCGGGCCGCAAAAAGTGCATGCGGCCCGCGGGTCTCTTGTTGGACAGCACTGAGTCTAATCGATTCAAATTCGAGTCAAAAACATAGAAAATGTAATTTCTATAATTATTTCTAAATCGTCAAGTTGGTAAATTCAGAGATGTTTCATGTTTCCTATTCCGTTGCTATGGAAGCCAGTATTGTTTATTATCAAGTTTGGCGACTCAAACTGGTCATTGCTTTCTGCGATCATCGACCACCCTACCTACTCTGCTTGTAGATTGTGTGGATGATTTGCTGAGAATTGAATAGCATGGGGATAGAAAAAAATTTGGTGCTCATTTGGTTTTCTCAGAAATAGTGGGACCGCTAACTTAATGTTAAGTTAGCGGTCCCCTCATATATATATATTTTTTTTCAATGAAAAATATACCAGAATCAAGTGCTGATTAGGTGCTTTTGATTGATATAATACCCATAGTCATAAACAGTGGCGTAGCGAGGGTGGGGAAGGGGGGGGCGGACCGCCCCGGGCGCCACTTTTGGAAGGGCGGCAAAATTGCCGGTTTTTGTACCCTTTAAGACTTGACTGTAACCAACATCATTATTGAAGTGAGAACTTGAAGAAGTTTTAGAAGCCTAAGAGGCGCGTTTAGCAAAACAAAACGAATAGGGGATTTTCATGAGAAATAAATATGGCTTATTTTGTTTTTATGGTGCACCTTTTTCTGTAAATTTTGAATATGAGCAGTTTTGCGTTAAATTTATCGATATTGTAGTCATACGGCAATTATTAGTTTTAAATGGAAAAGTTTCGCGCGGAAAAGTTACGTTTAACATGGCCGCTTCCAGTGACGTCAACTGTTCGTAAATTAAGGTTAAGGGTAGTTTACACTGATCGTGAATCCACGGTCCACGTTTTCGTGGTTCACTCTTGAGTCGTAGAACGATTAGTCCACGATCAGCTCACGTCACGCCACGACTGATATTGAACCACCATAAATGAGTCTAGTATAGAGGGAAGATCAGTGGCGTATTTTAAAATTTGGCGCCCTGGGCCTATAAAGTTTGCCGCCCTATACTTTAACAAAAAATTCATTGATGAAAACACATTTTAACAAAAAAAGAAACACTGGAAGTCAAAGTTTACTGCAGTGCATAGAATCATACGTGAACACTGGGACATCTCTGTAACCATAGGGTTCAAGTCGGCCGAGTTTTTTTACCAGTGGCGGCGATGGAAAGTGAAATGATAAAATTATTAAACATTAAATATTATCAATAGATATATAACGAGTGCAATGGAAATTATCGATAATGGGAAATTTACCCGAATGCATTTTTAGTTGAAAAAGAGCACGAGTGCACGTAGTGCAAATTTGTCGAAAATTATAGATAAATTTCCGTTGCACAAGTTCTATTTTATGAAAGAATTTCATGAATCAAAAATTTAATTAAATCCATATGTGTGTGATTTGGTTATTTCTACCTGTTTCAGAGTTTAATTTAATGAATTTTAATTTCCTTGAATGTTCGTAGTTAAAATCAAGTTACCTACTTGTAATATTTATTTCATCTATCAATAAAATATCTGAGCTACATTAGGTACCTAATCTACGTCAATATACAAAACGGACCCCAAGTAGGTATTGAAAAGTGCTACATAAAGTTCGGGCATATTCTGGTTTGATAAACACATTGCGCGTGCAATAAAGACAGCAGCAAAAAGCAACGCCTGTGATATATTCGAGTAGTGACCTTCAACATTCATTAGACATAGTTTAATACTATTTCTGTATGAGAAAATGCTTCCTTCAAATTATTTTCCTTATTTAATAATATGTTGAGTTGCCTCAAACTCATTTTGTTGCTTTGTTGTTGCGATAGCATTCCTGTAAGTACTTGGGACACAGCTTGGGCCGCCCCCGGGCCTTGGCCTTATGGTAAATACGCCACTGGGGAAGATTGTTAAGACTGTGCTTTTGTGAATCCTTTATCAACCCAACCATGATGAACGATTTAACCCACGAAATGTCACAATACGGCACTTGTTACGGGATGATTTTTCCTGGGTTAAAATGAAAGGAAATAAACGTATTCGCCTCAATGAATAGCATACCTTCGTCAAGCCACTGTTGTCTTTTCAATAGTTGTAGCCAAACTTTTCATTCTTTCCAGAATCATTAAGTTAGAGGTTTAATAATGGAATTGATTTCCTTTTAGTAGGGTTAAAATAAATAGTCAGGTAATTTATTAATAAATAAAATTACAATATTTACATTAGAACAGCTGATTGTCTGATCCGAGTAGATTGTCTAGATTGACAGCGCTCCAAATAGAGTCAATGACCGGTACTAACTTAATTTGAATAAGCCCCATGCCCCAACTACCATCAAAATTCCCCAGTACCTTCCTCCTTGGAGTTTTGACAGAGACTTTTTGAAGGACATTGCAGGGACAAGCAGAGGTCATTCAGGTCGAGGACTTTCCACGATTAAGTGTTCGGGAAAACTCCTCAGGCACATTTTGCCGATTTCTGAGTTGCCAAGTTTCGCTCATAGATCTAGGGTGGCTAATCCGCTATTTTAGCACCCAATCGCCTTGTGCAGATTTTTTTGTGAGTCGAAAAAGAGCAACGTGGTCAATTGTTTGTTCCTAAAGGCCAAAGTAATTTTGGCCTTTAATCTTCACATTTAGAAGTTACGCTTTAATCTTTACCTTCAGACGTCATAAGTGTGTTGTATTGTCTTAATATCAAACCTTACCAACCCCTTGTTGGAGTAAAACACCACAACAACGCAGTTCTACTACCTTAAAATTATCCTTCAGATTATGTGTTGTTATTTCAATTTTTAATTAATTATAACTATATCACCTTTTTTTTTATGAAACTTGCCATCCAGGTTATGTATGGTTAGGTACTTCAATTTTTTTAGATATCTAGGTATCTATACTACCTATATTGTTACATAATATTAAAGCCCTTCAGGTTACGTATTGTTACTTCAACTTTGGTTAATGCTGCACTGAATACTGGTAAATACTTGTACACTGGGGTTAAATGGCCATTTACGAAGGTACTGCATTTAGTGAGCTTGTCCATTAATTATTTATATTTCAGGTATTATTGCTTAATTTATTGTAAATACTATTTTTAGAGTATATAAGGTAGTACCTAACCTAGTTTCTAGGCGATTTCTTTTCTTCTTTGAACCTGCTCTAGAGTCAACTTGTTCTGGATTACATTTCTGGTCCTAATTAAAACCCGTACCTGATTGTAGCAAAGCGTTCCACTTTTGTCCTTCCTTCTTGTTTACGTTTATATTTCAGGTTGTGCTGCCATAGTTCCGTAGAAGTTTCCTGCTTTCGTTATATCGGTTGATTTCGTGTACTGCAGGGAAAAAGCAGGTGGCGCTCTATATTTAGTTATTTAATTAACCCACACCCCTCTCCGTATTGGAAGCTAGTCGGCAACCCTTTACACGATATCACGTTTCTAGATTTCAGCCACCAACCAACCCCTTTCTTCCTATTCTTTCTGTTTTAGTTACCCATTCTCTGTCTCACTTCCTTCAAGTTTCATTATTTACTTCTCCCTCGCGTTTTGCGGGTAACAAAGTGGACGTGTCCGTTTTGCACGTAATACACTAAATACGGGAACACCACGTAATAACTTCTTTCAATGCAGTCGATGCAGTCGAAGGTTCAAGCTGAGCGATTCTTTCTGACAGTTTGCAAAGTGTCAGAGGCTCTTGTGAGAACAGACCTTAACGTCCTTAACGTTGTATTTACAGACAGTTGACGTCACAAGTACCGCCATTTTGAAGGTTATCGTTTTCGCGCCAACGAAAATAATTTGAAATTTAAAATATTTTTTTTCTCCAAACGTCAAAAAAACGTCACTTTGTCAGCACCTGTCAAGATGTTAGAAATTTAATTTCTATGCTGGTAGGCAAATCCAGCGGGTTAACACCTGTCGAGGTGGTAGAAATTTAATTTCTATGCGGCAGCAAAAGTACTTTTAGTGCCGCTCGTACTTTTACTGCCGCTTGACCATTCAGTTGCGCCCGAGCTTACCCATTCGTTTGGAGAAAAAATAGCGTGTTGCATACGGAGTAGAAGCATTTTTTTGTGCTTCAGCAGTATTGCAAGCCTCACTACGTTCGGCTCGCAAACCTACTGCTTCAGCACAAAAAAGTAAAGCTTCTACTCCTAATATAACAATATACTATTTGATTGTAATGAGGATCTAATACAAAAAAAAAAACCTATATATTTTATATTTGGAAACATAAGCAATAAGAAAAAAAATAATTTGAAAAATATGATTGTTCCCTATTGTTAACGCTCATTCGGTTAGATACAGTCGACTCGAGTCGAGTTCAGCCAAGCCAGATTAAAAAAAAAACTAGAGATGAGCAAAACCGCTATTTTGCAATCGCAATTAAAACTGTGATTGTGATTTTCCAATCACTGTGATTGTGATTTGATATCATGACATTGGCGAATCGGATTATTACCACCATACCATCACTACAGCATGTCATATTCAACATAGATAGTCGAAATTTTATAGAATTTGGGTGTAAATTGGTTACATTTGTGAAATATATTTAAAAAAATAAAACAATTATTATACGTCATCTTACGTCGAAGAGCGATTTCGCGGTTGATAACGACTGAATGCTAAAATGTGATCGCAGTTTGTTATTGTAAACGCTTACAGGTCGTGATTGCTACTTTGTGATTAAATAACAGTTCTCGATTTTTTGCTCATCACTAAAAAAAACCAATGAGCAGTGCGGGAGAGAGAAATAGCGCGATTAGGATTCAATCGCAACTCCCCCTAGAACAAATTCCGGCGACGTTGCCGATATGATTGGCAAAATATTAGCTGCTTACGAACTGACCATTTTCTGACCTATGTTGAAGATTTCGATTTCCATTTATCCATCAGTGTGCACTGTGTCTGGTAATGGCAGAGAACGCCATCAGGTGGTTTTTTGGACATTTGCAACAAAATTGTTCGAGAGAGGTAGGTTGCCTGATAACTTTCATGACGTTATCTGTATGCCTAAACATAATGCAAATCTCCATAAGGCCCCCCAGATGCGACATCAAGTTACCCATTACCAGACCAAGGTTCCTAAAGTTAAAAGGTTACCTGGTAATGGGTAACTTGATGACATATCTGAAGTACTATATGGAGATTTGCATTATGTTCGAGGCATAAAGATGACGTCATAAAGTTATCAGGCAACCCACCTGTCTCAAACAACCTTCTTAGCAGACAAGCTCTTAACTTTAGGAACCTTGCATTTGCAATATGTTTAGGCATACATATGACGTCATGAAAGTTATTAGAGGCAGGATTCTCAACCTCTTGCCGCAACCTATCATCCCGACTATCCGCATCGCCTTTCTACAAGTGGTCGGGACGTTACGTATCGACAGATTGAGAATTGAGAATCCCACCCACTGATCTAAAAAATAGATGGATAAACAATCATACGGCTTGATTGGCAAAATTTGTGCGAAAATTTGGGGTCAATATTCTACGAACAGTTGTGCAACGGAACAGGCTAACGCCTGCGCAGTGTCTTATCTTTCGAACAACTGTTCTAAATTTTGAAATTCCTTCATTTTCATTGGCCAGATTTTGTGCACGCACAGTACATGTATCTACTGCGCACGTGCCCAGCTGCCCCAGTCAGTTGTTTTTGTTCACATTATGACCTCGTAAATTAGCAGCATTAGAAGCGTTCTTTATTCATCCATTTATTTTTGAGATCAGTGATCCAACCACGCAACCTACCTCTTTTAAGCAACCTTGGATCCAAACCACAAATGCCAGGATTCAATATAGCGGCAATTAGACTATCTAAGATGCTGTCAAACTTAAATTAAAATGTTCGCCAAGAGGTACACAAGTCTTTTGTTTGCTTGTCAAAGTCAAATTTTTCGGATAGGCTTTGACCATAGAGAAAACAAATAACCCTACTCGGTAAGAGTACCGCCTGGATGGGGATTCTAATTGCTCGAAGTCGAAGGATGCGGCTCGGAAATAACGTTGATGTTGCTTATACGAGACGCTCGACTCGTGTCGACTAGTGAAATTGTAGTGAAAAAATGGCGGGAATTTCGAATTTGAACTTAGTTGATTGCTCAAAAATAGTAGATTATACCACGAGTCAATAATGATAGCTATTATTCTCGAGGTATATTTACGAACTGAGCCGCGTTAGCGGCGAGGGAGTAATATTCCGAGGAAATACTAGCCATTATTGCGAGTAGTATACTCTGCTTTATTCACGACAAATTAGTTTATTTGAATTTTTTTTTCCAAAAACGCTCTTTGTTCATCCATCTCAATACAAATACACAAGCACTACGCGTTTGACACTGACACTGAATTGGTTCTATACTGTTTCCATGGTACTACCTACTTATTTAATTTGAGAAATTTTGTGATTGGTGTGCAAGCGGGAATAATGACCATTAATCCCTGCGGGAATAATAGATGTCATTAATAGTAGATTATACCACGAGTCAATAATGAAAGCCATTATTCTCGAGGATTATTACGAACTGAGCCGCGTTAGCGGCGAGGGAGTAACATTCCGAGGGAATAATAGCCATTATTTCGAGTAGTATACTCTACTTTATTTACGACAAATTAATTTATTTGAGATTTTCAATGAACAAATTTCCTCCGTCTCATAATTTTTAATACAAATCCACAAGCACTACACGTTTGACACTGACACTTTTATGGAATAATGACCATTAATCCCGCTACTCGTCATTAATCCCTGGAGGAATAACATATGTCATTATACTGCCAAAATCACAAATATAATACGCACATTATACATTAGTCGTAAATAAACTGCCAAATTCACAAATATAATACTTACATTATATGTCAGTCGTAAATAAACTTATTTATGTTATTCCACATCTTTTTTCCTCAGATCCGAATGAGAAAAATGATGTGGTACTCCATAAAGTTTTATGATGTAGATTTACAAAAAAAGGAGAAATAAACACTAAATTGTACTAGAAAAAATATATCTATATTATAGCTACACCATTTCCAAATCCAAGCGGCAGTAAATGACATTTAATAACCTTAATTTTAAACAAACATCAACCTTCCTATTGGTTGAAACGCCCTACCTGGACCAGTGCGCGTGCACGGGGGACATTTGATAGGTTAATGAAAATGACTCAGTTTGTCATTTATTGCCGCTTGGATTTGGAAATGGTATTGATAGGTCGAATAAAGAGTTAAAAAACGCAAAACAAACGTCAATCTCCTGCTAAAAAATCACAAGAAATAAATATTCTAACAATAAACAACAAAGCTACACGAATAAAATATTAAATAAACATTAAATTTTACTAGAATATCATATAAAATTATAGCTAGATAGGTAAAATACCTTCGGCTACAGTTCTCACAGTTATTACATATAGGTACCTTATACAGGCTTTAATGTATGTGCAAGCTAAGCTGGCCAAGGCATGACAACTACATTTTATCTCTTTTGATTGAGGTCTCCTAAAACAGTAAAAAAATACTTATGCCGTATTGAACGTATATCACAAAACTAACATGTATAGTCCGTCGGATAGCTCCTCCTAGGATGCATAAAAAAAAAATCGACTTCCAACCAAATGGGACCTTCCCCATTTGAAAAAGCATGTTTTTTTACATAGGAAATGGAAATTGACGACACTCTCCATTGGTCCAGATGAAAGATATAGGCAAAAAACTGGATAAATATTGAATATAGTTTTTTTTTACTTTGAATCCGCATAACTTTTGTTCAAAGCAAAATAGAAACAAGTTTTTTTTTTTAGTTCGATTCCTCATTCAATTTTCTTTTTTTTGGTGTATATTTATTTTTAAAAATTCATTCAACAAGTTGAGAAAAACAACAATATTAAACAAAAGGCAGCAAATCAGTAATATTTTTTCAAACTTACCTTGCCGCAACTTCCTTATGCAAGGTACTATTCTACTTTTACTTCAACTAAAAACTGCGCAATTTAATAAGCTTCATTTAGTCTCGATTAATATTGGGTCTATTTTTTGAAATAAAAGCAGTGGACACATTTGAACGTAAAGGCGCACGCTACGAAAACCTTCGCATATTCATTTTCTGCCAACGTAATAGGACCTTCGGCTGCATTCGTGTTCGTTCGAGCACAGTTTAGGCAAATTATGATTGAAGTGGACTAACGTTGACAGTTTAGAGCCTGCCTGGCGTTCGGGAAAATATTCTCTAAATAAATTCAGTTGGAAAGTGGCAGTTATTGTTAGCTGTTGGTACGTTTTAATGCGAAATGGGATAACGAATGAAGAAATAAATTTATTGAAAGTTTGAAAATTAATCATTGTGTATATTCAAAGGCCCCAGAACTTTTTTGGTAGATTTGAGTTAGTTTCGGTTGGTTTGCGAATTACGTTAGT
Source organism: Ceutorhynchus assimilis (assembly GCA_917834065.1). NCBI lineage: Eukaryota > Metazoa > Arthropoda > Insecta > Coleoptera > Curculionidae > Ceutorhynchus > Ceutorhynchus assimilis. Next base: position 32,207,728 of record OU892287.1, on the reverse strand, counting down.
ATGGGATATTTTTGGTTGGTTTGGGTTAATTTTGGTTGAAAAACCGCACTTTTTTTTTTACGGATAGGCGCTGTTCCTTTCTATTTCCTTTTTTCAAGCAAGTACATGAAAAGTACCTACCTTATCCAAATTAATCCAAACTGACCCGTGCTGGAAATGCGACCCAATCTGTTTCTGAAGCTGATCAAATAGCAAAAAAAGAGCGCGTATAAAAAATAGAGCTCATGTATGTTTCTCTGACGTTGTCCGACAGAAACAAAGTTCAGCTGAACATTTATTTTACAACAACAAGAAGAGAAAAAAATCTTTTGTATTTTGAACTTTTCATATTTTCGACAATTTGCATTTTCGACATTTCCCAATTTTCACATTTGCATTTTCTTATTTCATTTTTTTTTTAGCTCACACTCTATAAAATAGTTAGTTTCCATCGGGTAGTTCTAAAGACATCGGTAGATCTATCTACCACAATATTATGCCATTCATTGTTTTAGCTGAAATTTTCATGTAAATAAAATTATTATCTTTTATCTTCTCTTCCCTCGAATAAAAAACACATATTGGACCTAATTATCAATAAAATGCTTGCAACATACAGTCACATGAAGTGCCAACGTCTGGTTGCGATGCTCATATTCTGCTAACGCTTCATGGCGCAGGGCACGAATCTAGCCGAATATCAGTTGCGTTGGCAAAAAATGAATATGCTTCCGGGCCGCATTTTTGTATCGAGCGCCCAGTATACCGCATTCGGGTAACGTCGTATTAACCGAGGCCTGTCTCATAACGAGCGTCTGATTTCCCGATCGATTGTCAAGCTACTGTACGCTTGATACTAGTCTTCTGCGAAATTATGGATCGGCGTCCAACAATTAAGTTTTTTTTTTTAATTGTTTATCATTTATTATGCACTGGCCAGAAAATTATATGTACCACATTGTCGATTCCAGCGAAATACGAACTAATTTCAAGACTAAGCAGGAAGTCGAGGTAAGGGAATAAGTAAGAGCAAAATTATGTTTTATCTACATAACCTTACCATGAATAGAATACCATGGCGAGATAGAATAGGCCACTTTCACGTTTTTTCGAAAACATTTTTGAATTATTGTGTTAGCCATTCTTCCAATGACATTATCATCTGTATACTTTTTTCTCCAAAAAAAAACGCATATTTTTTGAAATATGTTAGAACGATTTAAAAATCGAATTTTTAAAGCAGGTAAAAATTAACAAGATTTTTGCTATTTACTTAGGGATTTGTATACCTGCAATCGTTATTTGACAAATGCGGAGATTAGATTCAGGCAGATGTAAATAATTATTTATGATGCTGTCTCTAAGTAACAAAACTAACCAAAACTAACCCAAATTGGAGCTGAGCAAAAGGTTAAGGTAAGCACAGCCTTAGGGTTAGTTTGGGATAGTTTGTTAGAGACAGCATCAAATAACTAGGCAAATAGAATTAAAATTGCTTTACGATTTGACTACCAGAACCAAAATTAAACTAATACATATTATCAAGTAGCTTGATGGTGAGGAGCCAGGAAAACTCAAAAAGATATTCGAGACTGTAGGCGCGAGTCGCGAGTATCGAGCATACGGTAGTCCGAGTGATTTTCGTACTACCGTGCGCTTGATACGTGCCGAGGTCGGGTACCCCGAATGCGGGTTGCTGGACGCTCGATACAAAAATGCTTCCGGGCCGGTCCAACCGGCCCGGAAGCAAGTGGGAAATTTCCCAAAATCCCTGTTGGCCCATCCGCCCCTGAGTCAGAGTACTCCAAGATCCTTAACTTCATTAGTACGACCAATTTTTTCTTCACCTACATAATAGTCAACAATATCAATATTTCTAGTAAAAGTAACTGCTGTACAATTTTTGTTATTCAGCAACATTTTATTCGATTGAAATCACCCAACTACTTCCCCCAAGTCAGGCTTCAGTTGCTGGTGATCTTCTGGAGTGTGAATAATAAGCTTGAAGAGTTTTTATTTAATGTAGATACTATTTGTAGAAAGGAGAACAGAAAGTTTGGAAATAAATAATGGCACTTTAATTGATGAACGTTACCAATCCCTGTGTAATATTGGGGACATGGATAACACAGTTGCCATTAAGAAGGTCCTTGTAAATGAAGCAGTGGAGCCTGAAGTGCGTGAAGAGCAGTTGAAGAAGTCTGATGCAAATACCGTTTGTCGAGAATGCTGTCGGTTAAACACGTTATACACTACGTTACTTATCAACCATAACGATTTCCTCGAAAAATGTAAATGTAAAGATCAACCTTTCCAACACGTTAAGGCTACAAATGTATCATTTACTGTATTTGATGAAGGTTTATTCAGGAACAGGCAGGAAAACATATATAAGAATGTGGCGTATGCTGCCGCTAAATTTTATATTGATATGTTTAAACATAATGATAATGATATTTCCTATTATACTGGTTTTCCCAGTTATGACAATTTCAAAATATCGCTAAATATATAAAAAGACCTTTCGACAACGACTCCCATAAGGGGCACTTAATTTCCAAGACTCCATTTTCCTGTCCAACTTCCATATTATCGACTAAGTGGCCATCCGCCGAAGCACCCAAGAAATTAGCTGCTGGGTGGACCACCAATCCTGATGGAAACACCCTAACGCTTGGCTCAGCTTTCTGGTAAATTTCACGAGCTACGTTTTCGTTTGTTTTACCATGTTTTATGCCGGGTACATGATCAATGTTCTTTGGCTTGAAAATTCGTGATAAAAACCTGTCATCAGGGGTCTTCCGCCGTTTTGATAGTTCCCCAAAATTAGATGCAGTGAAACGTTTCTGTCTTTCTTTCCTCCAAAGTTGTGAACTGGCTTGATTTCTTGTAGCTTCTTCCAACCGCCAACATTCTTCTATCCTCAAACTAAGGTGGTTGAGCTCTGGCCTCATCGGTAGTATCGAAAAAAAAAAAATAATAATTCTGTCGACTCTCCGGTAGTATCGAAAAAAAAAAAATTCTGTCTTCTCTCTGTATTGGAATTTTCAAAAAACTACTACTATCCTTTTCGTGAGAAGGAACTATCCCTTGTACCTCTTGTACAAAAGAATTTGTGCAGTTAATTTGGTATTCTAATAGACCGTCAGATAGTGACATATTTAGGTGCCCCATTTTCGCATACAAGCCTCGAAGAGGGTTGAAAAGTACATCGATTTTTAGTAGGATGAAGGTATTTTCACGGGTGGCTTCTGGGGATAACGTATGGAAAATTCGATTATCCATAACAGAAATCAGGGCCGGCTCTAGGTATTTTGCCGCCCTGGGCATTGAGTAAATTTGCCGCCCGATCCCATGGCCCGCTTAGGGGAAATGTGAGAGATCTTGAATTGCAGTGAAAAAAAATAATTACACGAAACAGTAAGGCATAGCATCATAGCAATAAAATCACACACTTTATTATGTTACTTACGTAACCACACAAAAAAAAACTTACATAAGAAAACAAGAAACATAACAAACAAAGTAAGAGTCAGCCAATCCAAACTCTTGGCAACAATCAACAGATACATTATGTAGATATACTCTAATAGTACAGTAATGTTTCAAAAAATTATCCGATCAGATGTCAGAACGCAGAACGTTTTAAAAACGTCAGTAAAAGTAACTGAGAACATCCAAAGGTGCATTTTTTTAGAGCAAATGTCACTTTAAAGGTTTTATAGACGTCGAAAATGGGCGTTTCAAAAACGCCTTAATACGAACGCTTGAAAACGAAAAAGGACATTTTTCAAAGATCTCTATGAACATTCACTGGACTTCCTTCAAAATATCCAACACCATCCAATAGACTTATTTTATAGGTAGTGAAAATATCACAGTTATAAAGAACCTTCTAAAAACGTCTTATTCGAACTAATTTCCGGATGTGTGGACGTGGGATACATGTTTCAAACGGTGTTCCCGAAAACGACCAACAGAAAACTTTATAAAATGTCTCTCATGACTTTTCATGAAAGCATAGTTTTTCTGAGATTGACAAGAATTGTCAGCATTTTTGACAGGTTGCACAACTCAATATTCTGGTATTTTAATTATGTTTCAATAGTTGCTAAGAAATCAATGAACACTACTGAATAATTGGAACAAAAAGACAAACATTTAACATTCATGTATATTTCACCGATCGCAGAAAAAATAGTATATCTATTTCGGTGGAAAAGCACATTCTCGGCCTTCGGTGTTTGCCGGTCTCGGCTACGCCTCACCCGTCAACTTACACCGTCGCACAGTGTAGCGAAACGGAAAAAAAGTGGACATCAACGTTTCTAACTTACTTATTCTAGTAATACTAATGTAATAATTGTTATTATTGATAAAATTTAGCAAAAATATTTTTCTTCTGAAGTATATTTGTAATTAGCAGTATACAGGGTGTAAAAATTTAAAAAATACCCAGTTCTAAGCGCACGCCACACCAATAAGAAATAATATATTTTTAACCTATTCCAATAAATATTCGTAGGTAATACCATAAGAGCTCAGATTTAGCCGGATATTTTTTGGCTTGGTCTCGAATACTTACTTTCAGGAAATTTAACGAGAGCTGTTCCGACAAAATCACGAGAGCGCAGCTCGAGTGATTTTATTGAACAGATCGAGATAAATTGCATGAAAGTAAGTATGAGAGAGCAAGCAAAAAAATATCCTGCTCAAAATCTGAGCTCGAATGGTATTTAGTACGGCAATTCAAATATATTTGTCAATTTCACTTTTATGTCTACATTTTATTTTTCTAAAATCTTTCTGATGAAGCTAAAGTTTAGCGAAACATGTTAAAAGTTTAACAAAAAAAAAAAAAAAAAAAAAAAAAAAAAAAAAAAAAAAAAAAAAAAAAAAAAAAATTGTGGAAATATATAAGTATTAAAATTTACTTAAAAAATCTTTTATTAGATAATGGATTTCCACCGAGTAAAAGCCGATTCAATCAAAAAGCATTAAGGTATGTTTGGGTGCTGCACTCCATATATGTGAGCAGTACTCCATAGTTGGTCGAATCTGGGCTTTGTAGAGTGTCAGCAATTGGCTTGGTGTGTACAGATGTCTTGTACGAAATAGCACCCCCAGCTTTTGGGACGCCCTTTTAGCAATATCTGCCATGTGATTGTGCCAAGACATGTTGGTCTCTGCAGTAACCCCCAAGATGTTCAACTGACTCTGTAATGTGACAGCACTTCCAGATAGCATGATGTTTGGCTCACCGGTGCTGTTCTTTTTTGAAAACAGAGCTGCTTGGGTTTTCTGTGCGTTGAACTGTACAAGGTTTTTGTTACCCCAGTCCTCTATTATCTCCAGGTCGTTATTTATCTGCGATATTTGAGTTAGTCTAAGATGATGGAATTCACGTGCGGAAAGACCTGTGGGTGGTATGAGTGAGGAGACTATATTGCCATCGTCTGCAAAGCAATAAAGTGGATTTACTGTTTTATCTATGAGGTCATTTATGTAAATCAGAAAAAGAGTTGGCGAAAGGATTGCTCCCTGTGGCACACCAGCATTAATTTGGTAAGAGTTGGAGTTCTGGCCATCCAGTGCAACATAAATGGATCTGTCCTTTAGGTAACTTTCAAACCAAGTGCAAAGTTTCGGCGATAATCCCATTGCTTTGAGCTTGTTGAGCAGATTTTCATGCCAAACTTTGTCGAATGCTTTAGATATATCTAAGGCAATTGTTCTTGTTTCACCCCGCAACTCAATCGCTTTTTGCCATAAGTGAGTGACGTATGTAAGTAAATCGCCAGTTGACCTATATTTTCGAAATCCGTATTGCTTATCGTTGATAATTTTGTACTTTTCCAAGTACTTGGTTAGGTGATTGTTCACAACTCTTTCCATTACTTTTGATATCACCGGAAGTAGAGCAATTGGTCTATAGTTTAACGGATCTGTCTTTTTTCCTTTCTTTGGAATGGGTTGTACTGCGGCAGACTTCCATGATGATGGATATACTCCTTGCCTGTAAGACAAATTGAATAATTTTGCGAAAGTTGGGGTGAGTTCGTTGGCGCAATTTTTGAGTACTATTGCGGGAATGTCATCCGGACCCATTGCTTTGTTTGTATCTAGCTTTTTAAGGGATTTTCGTATTTCTCTGTGACAAAAGGGTACCTCTGGCATACTATGGGAAATCCTTTCAATGAACGGTGGAGTTTTTCCGTTTGGCACTGTTAGGTTGGAGTTGGAGGAAAACATTTGGGCCAGCATATTGGCTTTTTCCTCTGATGTTGTGGCTAAGTGATTATTTTTATCTGTAAGTGCCGTAAGTGGTGGTATGGATGACTTGGTGAAGTTAGATCCAACAGCTTTTGCAAGAGACCAAAAGGACCTAGAACTACTTGGACAATTCAGCAACCTGTTTTTTATTCTTTGATTGTATGTTTCTTTAGCGGAGTCAATAGTAATTTTGCAAGTATTTCTGGCTTCTATAAATTCTGTGTGGTTTTGAGCGGTTTGTTGTCGTTTCCAAAGGTTATATTCTCTGTGTTTTTTCTGTACAGCCGTTTGACACTGGCTGTTGAACCAAGGTTTTGCATTAGCTCTACGTTTAGTTGTATGTGGGATATATGCATCCATTCCAGATAAGATTACTTGTGTTATTTCATTACAGCAAATAGTGGGATCAGCTGTTTTAAAGCAAACCTCTTGCCATGGAAAATCCAGGTAAAACTGTTTTAGGTCATTCCATTTTGCCGATTTATAGTGCCACATTTTACGAGGAAGTGGTTGTTGGCTTGGTGGGATGAGCATTTCGCACTTTGTTATTATAAGTTTATGATCGGACGAACCAAGTGGAGCATCTACTTGAATTGTGTACGAGTCAGGATTTGTGGTTAGGAACAAGTCTAAAAGCGCTGCAAATTCGCCCCTTTCTGAGATACGGGTAGGTTCATCGACAAGCTGCGTTAGACCACAACTTATGGCAAAAGCTTATGCTTCTCTGCCTTCGTTATCTGTTTTGTTGTGGTGTTTCAGCCAGGGTATATTGTGGACGTTGAAATCGCCTAAAAAGACAATTTCCGCCTGTGGATAGTTTGACTGTATACTATCACAGCTTTCGGATAATGTCGCGAAAAAGTTTTGGTACTCGGTGTTAGATGGCGGTCGGTAGAGGCAGCAGATAAACTTGGTCGATGACTTTGAGGGGAATTTTAGCCATATGATATCAAGGTTCGCTGGTTCTAGCTTCTCCTCTCGATGACATGAAAGGTCATTTTTAATGTACACACAGATCCCAAAATTATGTCGAAATCGGTGGTGTAGGTCATAGCCGGGATAAAGATAGTTCACAATAGGTGTTGCAGAACTGATTTTAGTTTCAGTGAGAACAAGGATGTCAGGTCTTTGTTCTTCAAGATGTTGGTGAACTGAATTCATATTTGTACTTATTCCTCTTATATTGCTAAAATCAATTCTGAGTTGAGTTTTTGATCTTCTCTTTATATCTTTGCATGAAGGACCCCCAGGATCACCCGACGCCCGGAGATCCGAGTGGTCGGGTATTTTACCTCCGGAATATTTTGATCCTGGAGGCGCCATCATGCTATCTGTTACTCATTGTTGGAACCGGACTGCCAGCGCAGTAGCGGAACGTGGTGATACCACTTAGCGCTACTCAATTCTGGCATGGTGGTATCTCACCGGTTGACGCCCAATGAGTAAAAAGCGTCTACCACCTATATATATGTGTTCGATAGAATATCTTATTCTGATTACAATGATATAGCGCACTTCATATTTTGGTCCACTCGTTTTTGACAAATCCGCAAAAATATGAAACTTTCGAAGTGAAACTTATTAGGCGGCGGTCTGATATTTGGGACGAAAATTATTGAGAGCATATAAAAATTTCATATATTTTTGCCGATTTGTCAAAAACGAGTGGAATAAAATATAAAGTGTGTTATATCATTGTAATCAGAATAATATGCTCTAACGAACACACATATAATATACCGGGTGTTCCATTTAAAAATAGTACATTAAAATACAAGCTTTATAAGACGTGATTTTATCGCACGAGCCCTATATTAGAAAACGAGCCGGATGCGAGATTTTTAAAGGACGAGTGCGATAAAATGTCTTATGAAACGAATATTTTATACTATTTTTTCTATTCTGGTATTGTTTAATTAAAAAAAAACAAATTTTTCTTGGAAATTTTATTCTCATATTTCCTGATTTCATGTTTAGGTTGGTAACATTACATGCCAAATATAGAATTAAGGGCGGGTATTATAAAACTACTTTGAGAGTTAACTTAAAGTTAATTTTTGAAATTACATGTAATTCAAAAAGTTAACTTTAAGTTAACTCTCAAAACAGTTTTATAATACCCGCCCTTAAGGGCATAACTCGATGGGGGTAGTGTTACGGTTTTTTCATCTTGTTAAGATATTTCTGGCGCGGTCGTAACTTGTGTTTGCATAATTATTGCCACAGTCAACAACAAAACAATTAAAGAACTGGAGTAAAACACACAGTTTATCTTCACTCTTTATTTTACAAAAATAATCAGTTGGAAGGGGGGTTGTACATGTTTCGGATCTACCATAGATCCATCATCAGCATAAGTTCTACAAGTTACAAAAATATGGGAGTTATGGGGAGGGCCTGGGGTGTATACATCAAAAACTTACCAAATGGCACAAGGGAAAATATGGTCATATACGACATGCCTAAATACTTATTTTTATGTATAATTATTATACAATAATTATACATAAAAATATAAGTGTTCATGCTGTTATCAGCATAAAGTTGGTGGCTAAAGCCGCATCCAACACAGAACATATTTACAAAACTGGAATAGAGGAAGCTTGTGAGTACGATTTCAAAAATTACGTCAAAGTTTCAACTTACCAAAGGTGAAGATTGAAAAAATTATTTTATTAACATTAGAAAAATAGGACTGCCACACAAACACAGAATATGCCTATAGGAGGCGGAATTCTGGACGCTCATCTGTACTTCTGGATGTTAGTGGGTGTTAGCTTTTAGTTGTTAATCAAATTTCAAAAATTTACTTAATGAAAATCGTGCTGTCTGCACGAGGAGTAAGAATGTAATGGAGATGAGGAAGAAGATGGTGGCAGGAAATTAGTAAAATTTGCTGCATAAAAAACCTGACAATTCCAGAAATCAAACCAAGCAGCTCCCTCTTACGACCAAAGGCCAAACAATCATAGTTGGATACTAAGTTACACATCCAAAAACAATAAAATATGTTGTAAGCAATAAGTGTGATAAATTAAACTAAATTAAATTGAATATTATCATTACAAAAGGGATAATCAGAGTTTGACTATTGAATATTAAATTTTAAATTTTTAAAAGGTTCTTAAAAGGAATTAATTATACTCTGGTAGGTAGCGTCACCCAACACGAACAGACAAAGGTGCAAGCGGTGGTTGAATTTGTCTACTAGGGAACCCTACAAAAACTAGCGTGGTACCGCTGTGACAGGTATGCATAGACCAAAGATGGCGCTTTGTAACCCTGCCTGATAATCCAAGATCGGCAAAGAAATGTCGAAGTTATAGCAAGTCAAAATTAGGCAATTTTTCGGGTGTCCCACTTCATCTGCCGCTTAGTTTAGATTTTTCAAATTTCTAGTTAAAAATTAATCGCTGTATGCAACATCCTCTTTAAACTTAAAAGCGCTTTTGAAAACTGGTACCTTTAAAAATTTGTATGGCTTAGAATACAGAATCTTAAAAGTGACCAGTTTTAAAAAGCGCTTTTAAGTTAAAAGAGGATGTTGCATACAACTGTAAAAATTTATTAAAAAATTGAAGGTGGTTGTTGGTTTTGAGTGTTTTGACGTACTGGTGCGAGCACCAAACACTAGTCCCAGATTGAGCCAAAGTTTCATGCCAATAACTTTACTAGTTTCCAAAATATAGCCCTTTGAACTATATTAAGCAGCAGATGAAGTGGGACACCCGAAAAATTGCCTAATTTTGACTTGCTATAACTTCTACATTTTTTTGCCGATCTTGGATTGTAAACCACTGTAACAAAGCGCCATCTTTGGTCTATGCGTCAGTGTCGTCGTACATTTTTTTTTTACATCCTTCTCCTTATACAGGGCGTGAATGTAAGGCGGCGAAAAATTTCGATTTTTTGGCGAAGAATACGAGAAAGATGGGGGATCCGATAAAGTTCTTTCTGATGCTGGGTGAATCACTGGGTCAATACCTCGGGACATCTTTGCCATTTTTTCGATACACTGCGTTACTATGGAAATATGGCCATTTTATGGAATTTAGTTTTCCTCTTGAAATTAGCGATTCTTTAATTGAACAATAACAGATTCCGTCTAAATTGCATCAAGGAATGACTTGTATAGAAAATGGTCAACACCAGCGGCGTGCAAAAGGGGGTTTATGAAATTAAAATAAAAAAAATCGATTTTATCTGAAATTTTTGAGTTTTGTTAAGCGTTAAAATTTAAAAAGTGTTATGAATAATTGTGATGAGTTTGATTTTGATATCCAGAGGCGTTCAGTATAGAAAAACATTTTTTCCCCATTTTTTTAGACTTTATTATGCATTTTTACATAAAAAGCTAATACAATAGTTAATTATTTTTATTTAGTAAGGCATTGGTCCTCCTCTAGCCTGAATCACTACCTGACACCGCCTTGGCATGCTCAGAATTAAGCGATTAATTAGCTCCATAGGAACTGACTTCCAGAGCTCCAGAATCATCTCCTCGAGATCGTCTAGAGTTTTTGGCTGACGTTCTCCCCGAAAAAGCTGTAACTTCATCCAGCTCCAGACGTGCTCAATCGGACTCATGTCTGAGAATCTAGGAGGCAATTCGGTACGATTGAGATTTTGCCATTGCAGGCCGAGCATTATCGTCTAACAAGAACAAAACCCCCGCCATAATTTCGAGCATGTGGGAGAACTTGCGGAATCAGAGATCCATTCAGGTAGACTTGGCCGGTAATATTGCCGCTACGAGTTTTATCCTTCCGTTGTGTTGAATACCCCCCAAACTGTCCATCCTCCACCGCCAAATGCAACTTGGGAACGCAAGATTTCTTGTAAAAATCTCCCCATCTCCACCAAGTTAGCAATCGGCCGTCGGAATTGTACGGGTTGAAACGGTATTCATCAACGAAAAGACAGTCTCTCCACCTAAAATCACAATTCAGGTATTCCTGGGCCCATCTTTTTCTGTTCGCCTGATGAATGTTCGTACAAAGTGGGACTTTGCCCGACGGCGAGCATTTAATCCCTGATCATGTAGGCGCCTTCTAATGGTGTCTGCTGGAACATTCAACTGCAGATGCTTGGATTCTCTTGGCAGTCTAAACTCTATTTCCAACCGCAGTACGTACTACTAGTCGATCCTGACGAGGATTTGTTCTTTTTTGAGATCCTCCACCGTGTCGGTAAGCAGCAGTACCGTTGTTAGCTTCTCTTTGCAACGCTCTTCCCGCACGGACGATTTATTGACATTAAGTAAGTCAGAAATCTCTCTAATTGTATGATTTCTCTACTGCAATATTAAAATATTCTCTACATCAGCACTCGTAAGTCGCGCTATTTGGACCATGGCAATTCAAATTTTGACAGAAAATCCATTACATGATGGCAATGCTTTACAAGGTTTGTTCGTATCACGTTAACATTAAATAAAATGGAAGAAAATGAAAAATGCTGTTTCTTTTTCACCAAACGCCTCTGAATCTCAAAATCAAACTCATCACAGTTATTTATAACACCTTTTAAACTGTAACGCTTAACAAAACCTTTAAAATTTTCAAATAAATCGATTTTATTTATTATAATTTCATAGACCCCCTTCTGCACGCCGCTGGGGTTGCCATTTTCAATACAAGTCATTCCTTGATGCAATTTAGACGGAATCTGTTATTGTTCAATTAAAGAATCGCTAATTTCAAGAGAAAAACGAAATACCATAAAATGGCCATATTTCCATAGCAACGCGATGTATCGAAAAAATGGCAAAGACGTCCCGAGGTGTTGACCCAGTGATTCACCCAACATCAGAAAGAACTTTATCGGACCCCCCATCTTTCCCATATTCTTCGCCAAAAAATGAAAATTTTTCGCCGCCTCACATTCACACCCTGTATACGGAGAAGGATTTTTTTAAAAAATGTACGACGACACTGACGCATGGAGCAAAGATGGCGCTTTGTAACAGTGGCTCACAATCCAAGATCGGCAAAAAAATGTAGAAGTTATAGCAAGTCAAAATAAGGAAATTTTTTGGGTGTCCCACTTCATCTGCTGCTTAGTTTATTTGAAAATCAAATTCCCCTTTGGAAAAATTCGAATTTTTAAATTTTGGGATTTTGCAATGTTTGACTTTACCAATCAAAAGAGGAGATCAAAATTAGTGGAAAAGCATTTTTGCTACTTTGTTTTTAGAGTTTTAAAGCCTTGTAAAAAAATAAAAACGATTTTTGCAATTTGTGGGCCCAAAAAAGTTCAATAATTTGACATTCTTTCACAAAGTTGCTGATTACTCAGTTATTATTGTAACAAATAAAATCATATATTCTGCATCAGAACTAAATTATCTTAAAGATTAAATTAGATTCAATTCTATATCTTAAATACTTCTAAAGATATTGAGCCTCAAAGTTGAAACTTTACCTCAAATTTTGCAAAAGCTTCCAGGCGGATTATCTTGAAAACGAAGTCCTTGGGCTCGAAGTCTTAAGTAACCTTTTTTGTAGCCCTTATTAAGAGCTACAATTGGGTAGCTTCACTGGTTTCCAAAATATGGCCCTTTGAATGCTATTTGAAAATCAAATTTCCATGCATACCCCTTTGGAAAAATTCGAATTTTTAAATTTTATGGATTTTGCAATTTTTAATTTCACCAATCGAAAGGTTAAAATTAGTAGAAAAGCATTTTCAGAACTTTCCTTTTTGGGTTTTAAAGCCTTTGTTAAAAAATAAAAACGATTTTTGCAATTTTTGGGCTCAAAAAATTTCATTAATCTGACATTCTTTCACAAAATTGCTGATTACTCGGTTATTATTATAACAAATATGATCTAAAATTATATATTCTGAATCAGAATTAAATTATCTTCGAGATAAAATTAGATTCAATTCTAAGTATATCTTAAATACTTGTGAAGATATTGAGCAGTGTCGGACTGGCCCACCGGGCAACCGGGCAAAATCTCGGTGGGCCAAGTGACGTCTTCGACAGGTAGGCCACTCGAATATTTATAAAAATTGATTAAAACATCCCACTCCCCACGCCATTGATAATCAAATCATACGTTATTTCGCGTAATCCACCGTCCTCATAAAAATCAACTATCTATAGTTGAATTCACGATAGAGTTTGAATTTTAACCGTTATTTTCACTAGTTGAAAGTAAATAAAATCCAGATCTGTCCCTTTTTGTGACAACTATCAAATAATGATACATGACATTTTGATTTGACAAATAAAAATATCAGATTCGGGTCTTTGAATTTTGAATTTCAAATTTTTGTGTGAAATCGTTTCAGTTTTTTGCTGTTTTCTGCATTATTTGGTTGGAATCAAAACAAGGTATTTTTCAGCTCTCCCCGAACCACCTTTACGGCGGTAACCACCCTAACCTAAAAATTGCAAATGGCCCTACTGTATAGGTCATGTGGGACCAAGGAAAACACACACTCTAAGGAGTGCCTATCCAAGGATGATACACACTACTACTACAGGATGGCCTATCTATCCTCATAAGGCCTGTATGTAACAAACCTCTCGACCAGTAATGAAGCATTCCCCGTCTCGGATTGTAATATACTATTACAGTCCGCTTTTTCTTAATGTCGCTGATGGTTGAAGCCCCTACTCCAAACTTAAAGCTATAAATGGGCCACTAACTCCGCGTTTCAGCTCGCCTATAATCGCTGACTTCTCGTTGAGACTTAAAGTTTTGTGTTTGCGTTTAATAGGTGCCATTTTCTTCGAAAAAGCCCACACAGTAAAGCCCGGGACACATCTATCATGCATTCTTCCGATCCGACTCCGATCATGCAATCAGGGTCCTTATTCTTGGAACAGGGAGCAGCGTTCCCAGGAGAACGACTGTTCCGCTGCTTCCCTGTTCCAACAATAAGGACCTTGATTGTATTATCGGAGTCGGATCGGAAGCATGCATGATAGATGTGTCTCTGGCTTAAGTAAGGACGCTGCATATTGAATGATGCGTGTAGACATGTAAAAACTATCTATCCACTTGAACGCAGTTACAAAACGACAAGTAAAAACCTGTGTTTTTATTTTCAACAGTCATGTAAATGAATTCGGATTACTAAATCAAGTAAAATCCGGATTACAGAGTACATCAAGGGAATGAAAATGCGATGCGGATTACAGAAGCATACGGATTATCGCGGGATCGGATTATCGCGACACTACTGTATAACATACCCAGGTTCGCTCAGTAAGATTGAACGATGAGAATTTTTATTACCTTTCAAACAACAAATATTCTGAAAAACGAAATGAAAAACAAATAGGACCTACGTTGTGGAAACTTACTCAATTTTACTTACTGGATATGCGCCCGACATAGCAAATATTTGGGAAATTTAAGGGAAGTTGTGATATGTAAAAGAAACGAAAAATTTATGAAACGTCTCCTTTATTTTCAAAGAAAAACGTACCGTTCTCGACCTGGAACTAACGAGGGGAAAGAGCACGGCAGAGAAACCCTCGGTCTAACATTCCTCAAAAATCGAAACATACTGTGTCATTTTAAATAATCATCGTGAGTCAATAATTCAATAATTTAAGTCAATAAAAGTTTAAATTATGTACCATCCTTTGTTCTTGTGCTAAAATTTCAATTACACACAACACACAATCAACACTACCTATAATCAATACTGAAGAGCTTTTGTTAGTTAGCCAGTTTCCCAGCAGGTACTGAGGTCCCATACGGGAAGCTACTCAGCTATAGTTGTTTTTGAGCCAATATCTCTAGATTGACTATTTCAAAATTGTTAGGATATTCTCTCGTCAGGGTAGGAAAATGTTAGTAAATTCAACAAGACTCTAATGCACGCTCTAAATCCTCAAAATCAAAATCTCAGCACAAAAAGCACATAATTTCTTAGGTTCTAATTTACTTCTTTATCTGTGTTGTTTACAGCATGAAACGATTTTGGTTAAATACATAAACAATGCACATGTTATAAAAAATGTTATAAACAAACAAAAAAATACATAAAAATGAACAAAAATAATACTTGCGTAAATTGAACTCTCAAAAACAAAATAATAATTATTTAACTGACCTGGTGATTGGTCCTTGACACACACACTAATAACAAATTGGATTGAACAATTAATTTTAATGCAAAATAGGAATGAAAATTGAATAATGAATAATTACAGACACGCGTTTAAAAGAACCAGTCTGTTCTCCAGTCTAGCGTCTAGTTGCCTATTCTCTTCTACCTTCCCTTCGTAGTACGGCTCGAACGCGGTGCTCTAAATTTGATGGCGCGCTCTTCTTATGAATTCCACTGAGCAATATATGGTTGCAACATCTACTTTTATTCAGTAAACTTTTTTTTTATAAAAGTTAAGATTTGAAGAAATAATATTTTAAATAGGTGGTTTTCCTCAAATTTTAGGATATGTTCCCACTAGCATTTTACAAACGCGTTTCTGAAGTAGTATAGACCAATCAGATGGGAATTTTAATACGTACAATTGTTGCAAGACTCACTTTTTTCGCATCTGCTGTCTGTTGTAATACATTCTGAACTTGAATTGAGTACTCGTTTTCTATTAGGCAATTCAAACCACGTGACATTCAAGATGGCGTGGCGGCCACACATGGACCAAAAAACACAAAAAAATGTCTAGCTTCTGCCCGACTTAATAGTTTACGTACCTAGTAAACAAATATTTCATTGAATAATCAAAATCAAAGCTGCAAGCAAAGCTCGAAGTAAAATAATTAAAATATACATGAAAACACATATTCAAAACAAACTTGCTGGCCGCCACGCCATATTGAATTTCTCGTTTTGACAGATGGATTGAATTGCCTAATTTGCTTCTTTTTGAGTTGGAAAAAGGTTAATATAGTCAAAATTATTAGCTGTGTTTGTTCCTAGGTTTGTTCGTTGTATCATTTTTGAAAATAACTTTGACAAACTAATTGATGACAATGACGGATTCTATTTCAGGTAAGAATATTATCGATGGTTGAAAGGCAAAAGGTCATAAGCGACGCATTATTCGAAATAGAGTTTTAAGCGCCAAATTTCTTAATTTTTTTTTCTGCGTCGAATGAGCTATTATTCAGGTTTCTACGATGATTTTTTTGTCGCTTAAGCCAAATGAAAAAAGAATGGATCCTGGCTTTTTTTTTCAACTAAGCGACAAAATATAGACACAATTGTGAACAATGGTATTTGGGCTATTCGACAAAATGAGTAAATGTTGGTTACCTTGTTTTACCTTTCCATTTATTTCTCAAAATTGGTGGTTATTCTATTATACCATAAGCTAATTCTTATGCTCATGTCGCTTGAGCTACTTTTCTTTGCAGGTTTCGGCAACATACGTGGCGCTTATCCTGTTCTGCCTGGACCAAAATAATAATATTTCACTGCTTGAACCATTCCACTTGGCTGGGCATTTTGGAAATATGGCGTTTATTATATTTTACCACGATCTTATTATACAGGGTGGCCAATTGAAAACGAAACAGAGGTGATTTTGGGCTCCCCAAGACATTTAAGAAAAAACCCCCGTACCCGTCGATTTCTGATTTAAGGGGGAACCATTTTTCTGGTGGTTTCACCCCCTGGGGGGCAAAGCCCTAGCGGGGGTGACAAGGGCCCCCAAAATTTTAAATGGAATGAGGGGTCGAGTGATACCTTATTTTGAAGCTATTTTTATGTAGATTATAACCCCCGAGTCTTACATCGCTACTATCTACCTAGCCAGTACAGGGGCTAATTAAAGTTACAAAAACATGTTAGAATATTTTTATTTAAAAAAATGCTTTAAAAACAAAATCAATCAAGTAAATGCTGAAAATGAAGAAAAAATGTAACGGGCTTAAATCTAGAGAACGCGGGGGCCTCTCCGAATCCATTGTCCTGGAAACCTTTGGTCCAAATATTGACGAATCACTGCAGCATAGTGGGGTGGCGCACCATTTTGTTGGAATATTAGACGGTTTTCCATGTATCCGTTATCATTCTCTAGTATCTCCACCAATTCTGGATGAATCGCATCTTCTTATCACTCTAGGTACATTGCTCCTGTTAAATTTATAGGTAAAGAAGGGGTCTATTATACGGTTACCAAAAATGCTAGCCTAAACACTCAATTTCTCGGGATGTTGCGTGTATACCTCACGAAATATGTTTTCTCGGATTTGAATTAGCCCAATAGCGGCAGTTGAGACGATTCACCGTACCGTTCAAGAAAAAAGGAGCATTCATCAGAGAAATATACAAATTGCTGCTCCATTTCTTGAAAAAAAAAAAAAATTGGGTTATGAGTTTTTCAATGATGAGGGAGGAGGAAATAAAACGGAAAAGGGGGTTAGTAGCACATCAACTAAAATACCATTTAATTATACTCCATTATTTAATACAATTTTTTTATATTCAATACAATATTTATTTAATACAATATTTCCAGGTATACATACAATATTTCCAGGTATAATACGTACGAAATAACGTCCTAGGGCATCATGGAGATGTATAGATTATTTGAGTATTTGGGCTAGCATTTTTGATAACCGTATAATAGGCCCCTTTTTTACCTATAAATTTAACAGGAGAAATGTACCTAGAGTGGTTAGAAGTTGCGATTCATCCAGAATTGGTGGAGATACTAGAGAATGATAACAGATGCATACACTTATATTCCAACAAGATTGTGCGTCATCCCACTATGCTGCAGTGACTCGTCAATATTGAGTGGCCCCCGCGTTCTCCAGATTTAAGCCCGTTAGATTTTTTCTTCTGAGGTCATTTTCAGCATTTACTTGATTGATTTTGTTTTTAAAGCATTTTTTTAAATAAAAATATTCCAACATGTTTTTGTAACTTTAATTAGCCCCTGTAATGGCTAGGTAGATAGTAGCGATGTGAGACTCGGGGGTTATAATCTACATAAAAATAGCTTCAAAATAAGGTATCACTCGACCCCTCATTCCATTTAAAATTTTGGGGGCCCTTGTCACCCCCGCTAGGGCTTTGCCCCCCAGGGGGTGAAAACACCAAAAAAATGGTTCCCCCTTAAATCAAAAATCGACGGGTACGAGGATTTTTTCTTAAATTTCTTGGGGAGCCCGAAATCACCTCTGTTTCGTTTTCAATTGGCCACCCTGTATAGCACATATCCTTAAATCGTTTAACCTGAATCTTTATAACTGAAGTTTTTCCATTTGAGCTGATTTTGCCGCTTTGAAAGTTAACTCCGCGATGCATTTAAGGTATACGGGTAATGCTGCATTTGGGGTTTGATCCATTTTATCATGTCTGTGCCTGTTCAAGTTCGGTTGTCAATCGCCGCTTAGATAACTTGACAGGCAGTTTAATACAATATCTCAGTTCGCTGTTGGATGTTAAATGGTGCTTGTGCTGTGCGAAAAGTAAGTTCAAGTTTTTTTATCCAGCTTGTGTTCACGGAATATTTATTATCATTCGGTAAGTACCTATTGGCACAATGTTGTTGTAAGGTTGGTATTGTTTGATTATGTGTAGAATATCAGGCTTTCGGATAATTTATATTTCATGAGTCGATGAAAGGGTTGATAGATATTAAACTTCCTTATAATTTATTCTAGGTTCTAATGGAGAACCACAGTAGAGCAAGAACTATCTTAAATTTAGCGCTTCGCTCCGAGAAAGTCGAAGGAAGTAGAAAGAGGGCCCGTAAAAATTTATTATCCCTCATTAAAGATGCCGAGGTAAAAAGATTCAGCAATAAGAAATAGTCCCTTAGTATCATATTGCATGAAAAAACCCGTTTTAAAATTCAACTTTTCTTCCAGAGTAATCCAGCTGAACATTTAGGTGTTTCAACTGATAGAAGTGAATTGTTAACTCTACAACAAGATGGAATGGACAGTGTTGAGGTATGAAGTATTAATTAACTCATAAAGTTCATTAAACCATTGTGTAACCTGTTAGATTTAATTAGTTTCAACTTCGTTTTCAGGAAAAAAATGAAGAAATAGACACTGGTTGTTTATCCAATGATTCTATGATGATTTCTTGTCAAGAAGAACCCTATTCTGAGTGTGAAGTCCAATTTTCCATTACAGAAATGTTTCCTGAAGTTTCTCCTCGTAAGGCAGAAGTGACGAATTCGAATATTGTAGCAACTCAGTCTAATGCAGACGATATCACTATAAATACTGCTCAAGAAGACTTTCCTGCTTATGATATATCGCCAGCAGTAAGCGCAATAGAAGGATTAAACCAAATTGATACCGCTGAAACACCTATATATCATGAGATGGAACCATACAACATCACTAATGATGGTCAGTCTCCCAAAGAATCTTTAGCGCTAAACGACGATTCAAATGTATCTGAAATAGGCATTTTAGAAGAAGGCGCTGGAAAAGAGAATTTGATTCTTCCGTCAACTTCTGCTGGTAATAAAAGACGAAAACGCAGAGTTAAACAAAAGAGTGTTGCTTATTTGGACTATTTATCTGATGACGAAGTACTTTTCACTGACAATGATTCTGATGTATGGGAAGAAGAGCTAAGTTCGTCGTCCGAGGATGAGGTAAATCAAAATTTCAAAGGGAAACAAAAAAAAAATATTAACAAAGAAAAAAATAATAATAATGATGCAGAAGAAGAAGATAAGAATATAGTCGGAGAATTAGGTAAAATTACTAAGAAACCAAATAAAAGAGCACTAAAGAAAAAGGCTAAACAATCCGGCCAAGAATATGTTAAATCCGATGGAACTGTGGTACCAGCAAAACAAATAAAGCCAAATCCCTGTTCAGGTAAAAAATGTGGAAATAACTGTGAAAATATATCTGATGAGAGGAGAAAACTCATTTTTGATCATTTCTGGAACCTTTCTGTGGATCGTCGTAAAGATTGGATTGTTGCCATGTCACAAAAATCAATGGTTAGGAGAAAAAGATCTACAGAGTCTGAGAAGCGCCAGTTTACTTTCAAATACTTTATAAATGAAGGAGAAGGCAAACGATCCATCTGCCTCCAGTTTTTATGTAATACATTGGATGTTTCTCAAAAGTTTATCTATTATACTGTAAGCAACGCTTCATTTGGTTCTGCTCAAGAAGATTTACGCGGCAAAAGTATACCACCAAACAAAACGAAAGAAGGACCTATATTGCAAGTAATGAATTTTATAAAAAGTCTACCAGCTGTACCATCGCATTACAGTCGAAAGGATTCAAACCGTTTATATCTTCCACAAGAGCTTAAAAATCTATCCCATTTGTACCAGGTATACAAAAAGAATCACATTGAGCAGGGAATTGATGTAGTGGGAGAAAGGGTATTTCGAAATATCTTCAACAAAAATTTCAACATTGGGTTTCACGTGCCCAAAAAAGACAAATGTTTACAATGTATTCGGTTCGAAAGGAGAGACAAGGCTGATGAGAATATGCAGAAGGCTAAACAAGATCATGAAACAGAGAAAAATCATACCTATAATCGTTTTAAAATGCATCAAAATATTCATAAAACGGATCCCACCACCTTATGCGTCAGTTTTGACTTACAAAAGGTTTTAAACACACCTCATGGCGAGAGTATGCTTTTATACTATTCGAGAAAGATTTCCGTATTTAACCTTACCTTTTATGAGAGTGGTACTCGTGATGTTTTTTGCTATTACTGGGATGAAGTCAACGGAAAACGTGGAGCAAATGAGGTTGGCACTATTTTAAACCGATATATAAACATGATTGATAAACGCGAGTCTGTTAGAAATTTGCTTTTGTATTGCGACTGCTGCCCTGGACAGAATCGCAACAAAACAATTCTATCTATGATCCATGCCACTCTACAAAATTGTAAATTTATCGAAACTATCCAGATTAATTTTCTACTCACGGGGCATACATACATGCCTGTAGATTCTGTGCATGCCATAATCGAGCGAAATACGAAACATTCCATTATTTGGGCTCCTTCTCAATGGTTCACTGTTTTTACGACGGCAAGACAAGATCCAAGGCCTTATAATGTTGAGTACCTGAGTTTCAAAGATTTTAACAAATATGACGTTTTTGGTGAGAAGTATTTTAAAGGAAACCTAACTGGCAAAATCAGTAAAATTCGTATCTGTACATTCAAAAAAAAAGACTCACATAAAATTAAAATAAAAAATTCAATGGATGATAAAGCTCCTAGTTTTGATATCGAAGTTCAAACGAGGGTAAAAGGTGTTCTTACCAGTTGCTACAAAACACCTTTAGCAATTTCCAAACAAAAATACGAAGATCTTCATAAACTATGCAAAAATAATGTTATACCACCAATTTTTCATCACGAATATGTAAATCTTCCTACGGGAACTCACCTGAAAGACACTCTTCCCGATACCGATATAGAAGACGAATTCGAGTAAATTATTTTTGATAACTTGTATTTCATGGAAATTTTATTTGAAGATGATTGTTACTTTACTCTAGAAATTACGCTCCTTAGATTTTAAGATTATTCCAAGGAATTTATTTTTTATTTTAAAGGCTTGATGGCGTGATATTATTTATAATTTGAATACAAGCTTGATGTCATTGGAGAATAAAGTTGTTATTTTTATAAAGTTTCGATTTATTTACATTACCTACCTACCTTATAGATTCACAGAAAAAAAAATTTAAGTTATCCACCATTACTGTTATTTAGTAGTTTGGCGGTTAAAATATTTAACCTTCGAACCTACAATCAAAACTGGGGTTTGAAACGTTTCTGCTGATAACCAATAATTAATGCCAAAATGTTTGTTTGTTGTTTGAAGTGTTTCGTCCGAATGGTTACGTTCAATGATAGGAGGTTAAAACGTTTTGAGTGATAACCAGTGATCAATGTAAGGGTGGTTAAAACGTTTCAACTTACTGATTTGATTGAATGATTTAGTGGTTAAGACCTTTTACCACAATGTAATTTGATCGCCAAATTGCTTAAGCGACGGTAGCTTTGTCATGAATTGTACTTTTTCATGTTTTGAATTGCTAATACATGTAATAAACCCAAAGTTGCATTATACCGGTTTTAATTTAATAAAAATAGATTATAAACTAATGAAAAAAAATTTTGTATTTTTTTTTACACTTTAAGTGGCCCTACTGTAAAGTTTCAAAACTGTCGCTTATAACCTTTCGCCTTTCAACCATCGTTATGAACAATAATTAGACACCAATTTTTTTTCAATTTTACTATTACCGCTGTTTAAGATGTATTCAACAAGGATAGGGAAAAATCACGTGACTTCAAAATGGTATTTGTTGGACTTTACATATATGAAACATTGCATGCAGATATTTTTTGAAAATTTGATAGTATACTAATGGGGACGTAGCTGAAGTTAGCTTCATATTCATATTCAGATTCGTGTATATTACAGTCGACCAGATAATTATTGAAAAGAAAAATTAAAAAACCGTGAAATTCAATCAAATACAATTTTTATATTATGTAGGGGATTTCTGGGATTCGGAAAAAGTAGAATAACCCTCAGGCACATTCGAGGATATTTGCTCCAGTTAAGTTAGGTCTGGAAAAGTTACTACGAGGGAAAAACGATAATTTGTTTGAAAATTTGTGGAAAAATATTGATGCTTTGTGCAATTTTTTTGAAATTTGAGGATGATAGAGTTCGGTTGACCCATAAGCACAGTTCAGAAGAGTTTTTACAGTCAAGTTAGGACTGGGAGATTCATTACGGGGGGAAATCAATAATTTGTTGGAAAATTCGTGAAAAATCAATGATACTTTGTAGAGATTTTTCGAAGTTTGAAAATGATAGAGTTGACCCTAAAGCTGAGTACAGAATAGTTTTTGCATTCAAGTTAGGTCTGGGAGATTCGTTACGGGGGGAAGTCGATAATTTATTGGAAAATTCGTGAAAAATTAATGATACTTTGTAGGGATTTTTTGAAGGTTGAGAATGATAGAGTAGAACCTAAACCAGAGTCCAAAATAGTTTTTGCAATCAAGTTAGGTCTGGGAGATTCGTTACGGCGGAAGTCGATAATTTATTGGAAAATTCGTCAAAAATTAATGGTACTTTGTAGGGATTTTTTGAAGGTTGAGAATGATATAGTAGAACCTAAAGCAGAGTCCAGAATAGTTTTTGCATTCAAGTTAGGTCTGGGAGATTTGTTACGGGGGAAAGTCGATAATTTATTGGAAAATTCGTGAAAAATTAATGGAACTTTGTAGGGATTTTTTGAAGTTTGAAAATGATAGAGTTGACCCTAAAGCTGAGTCCAGAATAGTTTTTGCATTCAAGTTAGGTCTGGGAGATTCGTTACGGGGGAAAGTCAATAATTTATTGGAAAATTCGTGAAAAATTAATGGAACTTTGTAGGGATTTTTTGAAGGTTGAGAATGATAGAGTAGACCCTAAAGCAGAGTCCAGAATAGTTTTTGCATTCAAGTTAGGTCTGGGAGATTCGTTACGGGGGGAAGTCGATAATTTATTGGAAAATTCGTGAAAAATTAATGGAACTTTGTAGGGATTTTTTGAAGGTTGAGAATGATAGAGTAGACCCTAAAGCAGAGTCCAGAATAGTTTTTGCATTCAAGTTAGGTCTGGGAGATTCGTTACGGGGGGAAGTCGATAATTTATTGGAAAATTCGTGAAAAATTAATGGTACTTTGTAGGGATTTTTTGAAGGTTGAGAATGATAGAGTAGACCCTAAAGCAGAGTCCAGAATAGTTTTTGCAATCAAGTTATGTCTGGGAGATTCGTTACGGAGGGAAGTCGATAATTTATTGGAAAATTCGTGAAAAATTAATGGAACTTTGTAGGGATTTTTTGAAGGTTGAGAATGATAGAGTAGACCCTAAAGCAGAGTCCAGAATAGTTTTTGCAATCAAGTTAGGTCTGGGAGATTCGTTACGGGGGGAAGTCGATAATTTATTGGAAAATTCGTGAAAAATTAATGGAACTTTGTAGGGATTTTTTGAAGTTTGAAAATGATAGAGTAGACCCTAAAGCTGAGTTCAGAATAGTTTTTGCATTCAAGTTAGGTCTGGGAGATTCGTTACGGGGGAAAGTCGATAATTTATTGGAAAATTCGTGAAAAATTAATGGTACTTTGTAGGGATTTTTTGAAGGCTGAGAATGATAGAGTAGACCCTAAAGCAGAGTCCAGAATAGTTTTTGCAATCAAGTTAGGTCTGGGAGATTCGTTACGGGGGGAAGTCGATAATTTTTTGGAAAATTCGTGAAAAATTAATGGAACTTTGTAGGGATTTTTTGAAGTTTGAAAATGATAGAGTTGACCCTAAAGCTGAGTCCAGAATAGTTTTTGCATTCAAGTTAGGTCTGGGAGATTCGTTACGGGGGAAAGTCAATAATTTATTGGAAAATTCGTGAAAAATTAATGGAACTTTGTAGGGATTTTTTGAAGGTTGAGAATGATAGAGTAGACCCTAAAGCAGAGTCCAGAATAGTTTTTGCAATCAAGTTAGGTCTGGGAGATTCGTTACGGAGGGAAGTCGATAATTTATTGGAAAATTCGTGAAAAATTAATGGAACTTTGTAGGGATTTTTTGAAGGTTGAGAATGATAGAGTAGACCCTAAAGCTGAGTTCAGAATAGTTTTTGCATTCAAGTTAGGTCTGGGAGATTCGTTACGGGGGAAAGTCGATAATTTATTGGAAAATTCGTGAAAAATTAATGGTACTTTGTAGGGATTTTTTGAAGGTTGAGAATGATAGAGTAGACCCTAAAGCAGAGTCCAGAATAGTTTTTGCAATCAAGTTAGGTCTGGGAGATTCGTTACGGAGGGAAGTCGATAATTTATTGGAAAATTCGTGAAAAATTAATGGAACTTTGTAGGGATTTTTTGAAGGTTGAGAATGATAGAGTAGACCCTAAAGCAGATTCCAGAATAGTTTCTGCAATCAAGTTAGGTCTGGGAGATTCGTTACGGGGGGAAGTCGATAATTTATTGGAAAATTCGTGAAAAATTAATGGTACTTTGTAGGGATTTTTTGAAGGTTGAGAATGATAGAGTATACCCTAAAGCAGAGTCCAGAATAGTTTTTGCATTCAAGTTAGGTCTGGGAGATTCGTTACGGGGGAAAGTCGATAATTTATTGGAAAATTCGTGAAAAATTAATGGAACTTTGTAGGGATTTTTTGAAGGTTGAGAATGATAGAGTAGACACTAAAGCAGAGTCCAGAATAGTTTTTGCATTCAAGTTAGGTCTGGGAGATTCGTTACGGGGGGAAGTCGATAATTTATTGGAAAATTCGTGAAAAATTAATGGAACTTTGTAGGGATTTTTTGAAGGTTGAGAATGATAGAGTAGACACTAAAGCAGAGTCCAGAATAGTTTTTGCATTCAAGTTAGGTCTGGGAGATTCGTTACGGGGGGAAGTTGATAATTTGTTGGAAAATTCGTGAAAAATTAATGATGCTTGGCAGGAAAAACATTTTTCTCGTTTAGTTGGAGGGAGCAGTAGACCCTGCAACCTTACCACATTTATTACATTAACAGGGAGTATTTATATGAGCCCAAATTCAGGTATTTTCCAATTTTCCTCAATAATATTAACTTAGATAGTAAATATGTAGTAGAAAATATTATATAGAGAAATAAATTAGTAGAAATCACATTAAATCAGACTCATTTAGAGAGAAACAAGAATAATTGCAGCACTTACATTATTAGTTTCACTGCCTTTTCTTATATGTACTACTGCCTATTCTTATATGTATAAAAAAATGATAATTTCCAAATAATCACAGATCGAACATCACAAACTTTCTTAGAATATAACTTATTTCTTGGTAGATCCAATTTTTTTTTCTTAATTTCTAAAGTATTAAATGTTGTACCACACATTATGCATAACATATACAAAATAACAAAGCAAAACATAAGAAACCATCGAACACCTGAGTAATAATGCTATGGTTATAGTGAAATAAATAATAAATAAAATATAAAATACGTATTATTTTAAGGAGCATTTTATGTTGCCATTTCGGGTAATTTAGAATGTAGTAATAGGCATGAGTTTTTTATTTAACTATTCTGACTGCCCGAGTAGGAATCATTTTCCAACCATTTTCTTGCAAGAATTCATCAAAATCACCAACATTTAAAGAAGTGGCCTCAGTCGATATTAATATTACTTATCTATTTATCCTTAACATTATGATAAATTTAAGTGAAATTATGTTTATTTTCAAACGTCATATAACACTAATTTTTGTGATCATTTTGACAAGGTATACCTGTCTGCCCAGCGAGTCTGTGTCTACGGGGTAACGGTGAGGGGAATGCAGTTGTAAAAAAATATGGCTGATTTCATTCATAAAATACCCAGCTGCGTGCGGAACTTTTTGGAAGTGTTATCGTATTGCGACTCGTACACGAAAATCGATAATTACCAAACCTCCGCCACTGGGATATTTCAATGTAAATCGATATTCCAAGATGGGAGGATAAAATGACGTCAGCCCTGGCCAATAGCGAGACGTAAGGTGACGTTAGCTCATTGACAACCGTATGGTTCCCCATGGCAACGGCAATCCTGCCAAAAACTCCACCAATCAGGTTCATCCAGGCCGGATGCTTGCCAAATAGTCAAAAGCTGATGATATTTTAAGAAAATATTTATTTTTTACAATAGACCAAATTGCAGAAATCAGGATTAAAATAAGAATAGGTCTAACAACCACTTTAAAATATTTAATGTTTTATTATTGTTGTTGTTGTTGTTGTTTGTTTTAATGGCACTGCTACTGAGGCAATTTGCCAGCACGATTTCGTGGCGACCCTGATGTTGTCTGGCTCTAGGCCATATCATAGGTCCCCTATTTGTTTCACTCTTTTCTTCTATCTTCAATTTTTCTTAATGTGAAAGGCACATCCAGGATTTGCCTTGATCAATCGCTGAAACCGGATATAACCTTTTTCTGTCAAAACAAACAGCGTTTTCACGAGTCTCAGACTCTGGCCGCCATTTTGCCAACGTAACCACGCGTGTGAACCTTCTGTTTATCTAGGAATCTAAGCCGGCTTAGTCAAAAAGACGCAAACAAATCCACGGATGGCGATGAATCTCGGTTTTTACTCGCGGAGGTGAGCCAAAATTTGGTCTCTACACGCCTCTAGTGCACCACCCGGTGAAGCTCTTTGAGCTCCTTAAACCAACCGCCCACACTCTGGCGAGGACAAAACGAGACTGTTTTATTATTGTTATCAATATTTTGTTATTAAAAAATGGATTTTCAAATGAACTATATTTCATGCCTAGTATTTTCGCTTTTTTATAATTAAACGTGGCAACATGGCACATTCATGTCCAAATTCCTTCCGTAGACTCAGATCACTGATCTAAAAAATAAATGGATAAACAATTCATACGGCTTGATTTGCATAATTTGTGCGAAAATTTGGGGTCAATATGCTACGAACAGTTGTGCAACGGAACAGCCTGACGCCTGCGCAGTGTCTTATCTTTCGAACAACTGTTCTAAGTTTCGAAATTCCTTCATTTTCATTGGCCAGATTTTGTGTACGCACAATACATGTATCTACTGCGCATGCTCACAGCTGTCTCAGTAAGTTGTTTTTGTTTAGATTTTGACCTCGTAAATTAGCAGCATTAGAAGCGTTCTTTGTTTATCCATTTATTTTCGAGATCAGTGACTCAGATCCGCTGGGCAAACAATAAGTGTCACTTCAATGACTTTCAGCTTGAGTGGCGTATAAGTATTATACTCCGCCGAATTATAACACTTATACGCCGCTACACATATTTTTCCATCGCGATTTAAGGTAGTTCACCTGTAAATAGAGGTATAGATGCTTATAAAGGTGATCCTTCAAAATATGAATGTCATTATTTAAATTCAAAATTCTGCACTATTCGGAGTATAACTATTTTTCCTGTGACTTGCATGGATTTGATTCGCCTCGCTGCGCTCGGCGTTCAATCTTCCATGCGCGTCACATAAGTATTACTTATACTCCTAATAAAATAAATATCTATTATTCCAGATTGTAATTCGCAAGATCCATTAAAGTATAGGGCGAAGGATATCCTTCAGCGGTTTCAATTTTGAATCTCTCCATGAAAGTTTGCACCATATCTTTTTCTGGAGTCCCATAATATGTATAAAAAATTTTGGAGTTTATAAATGGTACCAAAACAAAGCAAATGTAATTATAATTTTCATAAGGAAATAATGATATTATAATATTCCTTATTTTGGCAGATTGCTCCAACGAAATGTATGCCGTAGAATAGTCCCATTTGATGTGTTCTATATTTTTTGTCTTCTCGAAACGCATACTCTCATAATGAGCGGTTTTTTTGTTTATAATGTTTTCAAGATCACATTTGAAATGTGAAACAAAATAATATAAAATATCATCAAACAAGACTATGTCCTTCATTTCGCGATCTTTGAACGGAATTTCGTGTGATATAAAACTCTTTTGGCAGATTTTGCAATTATTTGATGTTTCATTAGGGTTAGATGATATCACACAGCGTAAATGCATATACCTTTCGCATATTTTGCATTGAATAGTGTCATCGCCATTAGAATAAAATCGGCCGCAAATGAAACACATTCTAGTTACATCCTCTGAAGCAAAAGAATTTCTTGCAATTTGATTCTAAATAGTTCCGGATCAAAATCGATATCCAATGAGGCAAAGAAATTATCTATGCTTTGCGATTTGATTATTGTATCCATGTAATATAAAATATAAATGCCGCAATTATAATTGTCGTCAATTTTTTGTTGAGGATAAGCTGTATTCGGGGGGGCCAAAGACCATTTCCTATAATTTAATTTATTTTCCAAATTATGTCGGTCTCTTGTAGATATAAATCTAATTATTTTTGAAAATACTTCTCTTTCATTAATAAAACCTCCCTTGGCTGGGTCCAAAATATATATTTTGGAATCAATTAAATCGAATACTAACATCACCCAATGAAAACCTTTAAAGTTGTAGGGCAGCAAAATATATTTTTTGTTTGTTAAATCTTCTTTCAATGGGCGAAACTTGTCTGGTAATGAATAACTATTAAAAATAAATTGACTGGTGATAGTATCGAAGTAATAGAAGTTATCTTGTTGTTTTGATACCTGCAACATGGAAATAGCTGCAGCATCAATGGTGGAATCATACAACCATTTAGCTCTATCCGTTTTAAAAAAAATATGATCTTTAAAATGGTTATAATCTGATAACAAGCAAAAATATTCTTTAAAAGTTAACGTGATGCTGTAATAATTATTATATTTATAGCAGCCTAAAATGTATTGTTGATCTATTTGTTTGGAAAAGTAGAATTCATTATTGAATAAAAGGCCATTTTTGAGGGTTTTTGAATTTTTTATTTGTAATAATGTAGACTCTGTGTAGTCTTCATCAGTATTGTTGCTTGGCTTTGAGTCATGAAAATCATGAGTTGTTTCCATTTGTTTCTTTTCTGTCTTAGCACATACTTGTTTTTTTGTAGAATTTGGTTCTTTTATATTGTCCATTAAATTTTTTGGTATGTCTCTTAAAGAAAAGTAGTTCTTTTTAGGTTTGCATTTCTTCCATTTTTCAGCAGCTAGTGGCTTATCAATCTCATCCTTCAGAATAGTTTTGTTTGTTTCGTCTATTCTTTGTCTCTTCCGAGGAACGTTTCCTATGTTTAAATTTATAAGTTTGCATGCTATTTCTTTTTTTGATTTTAATAGGTCGACAAACCTCCCCAACTTTAGAAATGTTTCTCCATTCAGCACCTCGTGTTTAACAATATTAAACCAACTTTCTACGTTAGCGTTACTTAATCGCAGAGGAAATTCCGGATGGATATTGCTGGAAACAACGGCACTCCAAAGTGGAACGAAAGGCATAATATGTTTCAGAAGATACAAGAAAAGGTCTTTACTAAAAAAATCGTTTGGTTGATAGTCGGTTGAAATTTGTAAATCAAAATCCCTAATATCATTTTCGACTTCTTTGAAAATCGATCCAAAATGCAGATAGAAAGGAGAGTCTAAATAGCTTCCCCTTACTAAATCATCATCAGGCTCCAAATATATTTCTTTTGCTTCATATTCCTCGAAATTGTCAAAGTCAGAATCTATTTCATTAATATGTTTTTGAATGATTTGGAAAGATTTAGTAAATTCTGGCGTTTTATTTTGACTCAAAATAGTTACAGCTAAGGATCTGAATATCTGGGATATTTTTTCGACTGTTGTAGATTCGGTTAAAACGCAAAATATCTGTATGATTAAAGTTTTTTTAGATTTTGTGATGTTAAGTTTTTTCATTTTATTTACCAGCATTTTGATGAAATGTGAACAGCATGACTTGATGATTATAATATGATCCATGCAAACCTCATTATTGAACACATATTTATAGGAAATTTGGAGGTAGGTGAATAATGTCATTTCGTTAAAGCCTTGACAAAGTGCCGTTATTAAGGCAAAACTCCAATCTACCACAATTATTTTGAAAAGAGGCCATTGACGATGACAAGAAACTCTAACAAAATGTTTAAATTTTATTAAGAAACAAGTCAAAGTTGCACTATCCTGTTGAGAAGATATTAATTCGCATACTGGAACAATTTGATTCTGGATATTTACTACCATTGCATAATAGTACACCTGTTTACGAGTTTGACGTTCTTCTTTGAAAATAGGTCTAACGACACTTCCAGTTGCGTCAAAATATGCAACATATGATTTATTATTTTTGAGCAAGTCGACTTGACAACGACTATATAAATATACCAGGGTTTTCCATGTGGGAAATTGAATATATTTGTCTTTTCCTGGTATATCTTCATTAGCACGTAGCATGAGATCTATAAAATCATCCTGGTGTTGATCCTGTTCGCTTTTTGCTTCGGATCTAGCTTTTTGATACACAGCCAAAGATCGAATATTTTGCCAATTTCCATCACTAACCACAGCAGGATCCGCATTTTTAATATCTTCTAATCGAATCTTATTAGGCAAATCGCGCAAAAGCTTATTTTTCATTTCCTTTCTTGTGGAACCTCTTAATTGATACGCAAATTCTTCCCCGCAATGATTGTCGAATTCCAAATCGTACTTAACTATGATTGATTTGTCGCTAATTTCGAAACGAAACTTTCTGCAATTAGTATGCTTACAAGCTGCATACTCAATCCGCACTCCTAACGTTTTTTGAACTCTTGAACCCTTAAATATAACCACACAAAAAATATTAGATTTTATAAGCATTTCCCTAATTAAATTATTCCTTTCTTGTGAAACATTAAAAAACGTATTTTCTGGCTTCAGTTCTATTTCAAATTTAAAGTTTTTTGGAGCTATCTTATCAATCCTGATTACTGGGATTTGCTGATTATCTTCATCTGCGTCGCAAATAATAGGGATTTTCATTTTCTTGGGTACACTTATAAAGTCACTTTCAGAGTTAGCATCTTTATTGGACTTACACAATTCTAATTTAATTACACCTGCTTCGGTTTCGAATGCTCCATCTTTTTTTTCCTGCTCAATATTTTTTTGCATTAGAATGTTGTTACCATTGGTGGTATTATCCTTCTCCGGCATGTCACAAATTGTTTCATTATTATCCTGACCATGATCATTCGAACCGACCATTACACAACTTTCATTCTTACTACAGTATTGCAAATATCTGTTCGCTAGCATTTTTTTAAAATTCTGTGAGGAAGTAGTGATCTTCTCATCAACAGGTTTTTCTAAATCAAAATTATTATTGCAAGAGTCTCTGTATCTCCTCAACTTTACCCAAAGGTTGAATCTATTCTTATATAAATGTGGATCTAAGTCTAAAGAGAACGCAAAGTTTAAAAAACATCTTTTGGGAATCCACATTATAATTTTGATCACAAATCTGATCCACAGAAAAATCTAATTCACCAATTGCTTCAAGAATTGAAGGCATATCAATTCTATTTTTACGTTTTCTTTTACCCATGTTGTAAAAGTATCTGGCTACTTTTTTAATTGAAATTATTATTGGATATATAATTATGTAGGTATGTATTACAAACACGAAACGAAAAAAGTATAATAATGCCTATTACTAAATTTTAAAAAATCCCCACTGCCTAGAAAAACTCTATGATATAAGTAATATAAATAATTTTAATCTAACCTAAATTTTAAAGATTGACTTCACACAAACAAATGAACATAAAAAAGTTACCTATATTAAATGAAATAAGAATTAAACGAAATTCTTCAATGATATATTGAGAAAATATGCACAGAAGGGATTGTCCAAACACCAAGCCGCTATGTCGACCGATAAGCGATCTGTGCTAGCAACTGTTTAGATTCCAGCGAATATACCAGATACAATGGTATACTGTTGCAGCCCCATTGATGTTCGATTAGTAACGAGAATACCAATTCCAATCTTGGAGCGATACCTCTCCAGAATACCGCGACAGACTCGCGTGCGCTGATTGGAGCGACCTGGAGAAGACCCTGCGTGACCAAACATATGTTATAATGTTGAAATGATCTGTGAAATTTTAATAGTCTTTTCATCAATGAAAAACTACATTTGTTCTGAATAAAGTTTCTAATAATGACCACAATAAGAAAAATAAAACAAAATATTTCTAAAGCAATAGGCTTCTTAAAACAAATAAAATAGGTAGGTATTTATGTTTTAGTCCAATAAGAATATCAAAATAGTGATATTATGGAGTTAATAATGATGTGTAGGTATCTACAGAGTGTTTCAGAAATAGTGTTACAAACTTTAAGAGTGGATATAACTCATCAAAATATGAAAAAAAGTTCCTATGAATATGGGTCCGGAAACTTTTTGTTTCCGAGGTATTGGAGCTAAAAATGCAAAAAAATTGAGGTTTTTTTGTTTGTTTTTTGGTGTTTTCGCTAAAAGACAAAACATCCATTCATCAATCGTAAAGATTATAGCTATTTTTGAAAAAGAACAAAAAATATACGCTCTGTACGAAACTTCAGAGGAAATTTCAGCTATTTATCTTAAAAAAAAATCAAAATATATTACAAACCAATATTCATAGGAATTTTTATTTTTATTTTGATGAGTTATATCCACCCTTGAAGTTTGTAACACTATTGTATTTATATTTCAAGTGAAAATGATACAGTGTTGCCAGATGTACCAACTATGGAACTGTTACAAAATTTCCACAAAAAAAAACTGTGAAAAAATAAAAATGTTTATTTCTTTTACCTTATTTGTTTTACAGTTAGTAATGTCAGCTCTATTTGCTGACCATTCATATAAACTGCTTAATTCGCTTTTCTTTATTATAAATATCGCTGCCCGCCTAGAATAGTCAGTCAGTTGAATTGTAATTATATTTCTTATTTGAAACTTTGTAACGCGAACGCGAAAGTATTTCTCTATTGTAATTTAGTGAATAAATTGTTTTTTTAAAAACTTGTTATCGGCTTACGTATTGATAACTGGCGCAGTCGTCCGGATTTTTTGTTTTTGGAACTGGTTTACGAACTTTTCGGAAATCGGACTAACCGGGAACTCGAATCTACACCCTTGTGTGAAAATCGTGTTAAGTGTTTGCGAGAAGTGTCGGAGTGGCTTTACGAAATCGAAAACCAAAGAACTGCCTTCAAGCAATCGGATTATTGGACCAAAATAGCCAATATTCGCGAGACCAGGATTAATTTGGAAGGATAAACATAGCCTACCAGAAATTCTTGGCCTTATAAATGTTGCTCTACGGAATAATCTTCATGTAAGTGCAATGTGCAATTTGTAATTTCTTTAATGTCTGATATTGATGAATTAACAGAAAGATTATTATCTCTATCTCTACCTTCAACTGACTCACCTTCTGATACAGAAGAGTTTATAAGAAATATTAATCAAACATTAAATAACAGTGCTGCAGTTACTGATACAAGCACTAATCAAAATAATTTAATTTTAAATAATATTAATACAATTAACAATATGGCTCAATTTAAACCTGAGTACTTAAATTGCGTACCACAATTCGATGGTAACCCTAACGATTTGAATAGATATTTGGCAGTATGCCAAAGTTTAATTGATAATTTCTATGATGCAAATCAACCAAACCGTTTTCAAAATATTTACTTGATAAATTGCATCATTGGAAAACTAACTGGGAACGCAAAATTGATCCTAGGTACAGAAAATGTTACTACTTGGGATAATTTGAAATTAACTTTGAGCAGGCATTTTGCAGATCAAAGAGACGAGGCATGTTTAAACAGAGATCTCGTAATGTTGAGACAACAAAACTCAGAAAAGCCTAGTCAATATTATGACAGGGTTATGCATATTTTAAACCTGCTTTGTTCTTATGTAAATAGTCATGAAGTTGACCAAAATGCGAAAAATTTAAAGCGAAACTTATACAATGATCTTGCCCTTAAAACTTTCTTATCAGGCTTAAGGGAACCATTGGGAACAACAATTAGGTGTATGCGTCCCAAAGACCTTCCCGAAGCTTTACAGTTTGTCACACAGGAATATAATACACAATATTTTCAGAATATAGCTAAAACTCAACAAAAACATCCCTCACAGCACTTCAAACAAAATACACAACAAAGATACAATAATTCCAACACATTTAATGCTAATACACCAAATAACACGTTCACTCAACAAAAATTTCCATCCCAACCTATTCATGTGAGACCTGATTATAATAAAATACAACAAAAATTCCCAACTAACTCACAGGTCTTCAAAAATAAAAATCAGACCAATGTATTTAAACCAGGTCAAAACAAAAATTTTCCTAGACCTACCCCAATGTCTACAACGACAAGACAAACCTATTCTGCTACCAATGCACCACAAACTTCTGGTAATAATTATTTC
This sequence comes from Ceutorhynchus assimilis, assembly GCA_917834065.1. NCBI lineage: Eukaryota > Metazoa > Arthropoda > Insecta > Coleoptera > Curculionidae > Ceutorhynchus > Ceutorhynchus assimilis. The sequence continues at coordinate 32,172,594 of OU892287.1, read as the reverse complement.
CAAGTTACGCAACCACGTAACTTTATTTCAGAAGAACTACATAATACAAATACGACGAACGTCACTGACCTTTCTTACACCGAAAATGATCAAGAATCATATTATTATGAGACCGAAGTTGACCCTCAACAAAGTTACAATTATTCCAATAATTATAACGATTCAAATAATGAATTCCAAACCACTGAACTCGTAGAATACGACACAGCTGGTTCTTCGGAACAATCAAATTTTCAGGAAATTCAGTCAACCAACCCTGCACCCTAGAATCACCTGAAATAATTTCATTCAATAACGTCAATGCAAGTGAGCTGTCCTATATCGTCTTTCCTGAATGCAATCTCAAATTTCTCATAGATAGTGGCTCCACCAAGTCGTTCATAGACCCCGACTTAGCTCAAAAATTCTTTCCAAATCACATAAGCTATGAGCCATTCATCGTTTCAACTGTTTTCCAACAATCAGCACATCAATACAGTGCTCAAATTCCCGCTTCAAAAATTTTTAATCTACCTAATAGGAAACCTTTGAAATTTTATTTATTTAAATTTCATAACATCTTTGACGGCCTTATAGGACTTGATAATCTAAAAATGTTACAAGCTAGCATAAACTATGAAACAGGATTCTTAGTAACTCCATTTGCAAAAATCAAGTTACAATTCCAAAGAACGAACATAAACCAAGCATATAATATCACTCTCTCACCACGTACCGAACAGCTTGTGAAAATTAAAACCAGCATACATGATGGCGAAGTTATAATTCCATATCAGAAAATGCATAATTGCGAGATTCCGAACTCCCTAAGCATTGCAAAAAATGGATACGCTTTAACGACAATCTTGAACAATACATGTCAGCCAATTATATTAGATCTTTCACGACCAATTGAAGTGGAACCATTTAATAGAGAAGAAATAGAACAAATTGATCTAAATAATTTTGTGGCATCAAATTACGATACTGATATTTTTGACTATACTGGAATTCGCACAGATCACCTTAATTCAGAAGAGAGAGCCAAAATAATTGAATTATGTAGAAAATATTCGGACATATTTTACCAGGAAAATATGCCATTGACATTCACGAGCGAAATAAAACACTCTATAAAAACAACAGATGAACAGCCTGTATATACAAAAACATATAGGTACCCATTCATTCATAAGCAAGAGGTTGAATCACAAATAAGGAAAATGCTGGACCAGAATATTATACGCCCAAGCAATTCTCCTTGGTCTGCACCTATTTGGGTAGTCCCAAAAAAAGCAGATGCTTCTGGGAAGCAGAAATGGAGAGTCGTTATTGACTTCAGAGGCGTCAATGCAAAGACCATGCCAGATAGATACCCTCTTCCTAACATAACGGACCTTCTGGATAAGCTAGGGAAGTGTCAATATTTCACAACTTTAGATTTGGCTAGTGGGTTCCATCAAATTCAAATGAACGAAAAGGACATTGAAAAAACGGCGTTTAGTACAGAAAATGGCCATTTCGAGTTTCTCAGAATGCCCTTCGGTCTATCCAATGCCCCCGCCACATTCCAGAGGGTCATGGATGGCATCCTACGAGGAATCCAAAACGAGAAGTGCCTAGTTTACCTTGATGACATTATAGTCTTCTCGTCGTCATTACAGGAACACTTGGAGCGATTAGAAACCGTATTCCAAAGATTAAGAGAAACGAATTTTAAGATCCAATTAGATAAGAGCGAGTTTCTAAGGCATGAAGTAGCCTACTTAGGACACGTTATAACACCTGAAGGAGTACGTCCTAACCCAGATAAAGTCAATGCAATCAAAAAATATCCCATACCAAAAACAACGAAGCAAATAAAAGGATTTCTTGGACTATTAGGTTATTATCGACGCTTCATAAACAATTTTGCAAAATTAACAAAACCTCTAACCAAATGTTTGAAAAAGGGAGCCAAGATTGAACATAACCCAGAGTTCATTGACTGTTTCGAAAAATGTAAAAAACTATTGACAAATGAACCGATACTACAATACCCGGACTTTTCTAAAACCTTTAATTTGACCTGTGACGCTAGCAACGTAGCGCTAGGCGCAGTATTGTCGCAAGGGCCCATAGGTCAGGACCTGCCAATAGCATACGCATCCCGTACATTGAACGACTCGGAACAAAACTACTCTACCATTGAGAAGGAATGTTTGTGCCTAGTGTGGGCGACAAAATATTTTAGGCCATACCTGTATGGACGAAAGTTTAACATCATAACAGACCATAAACCCTTACAGTGGCTGTTTAACTATAAAGATCCCACTTCAAAATTAGTACGATGGCGAATAAAATTACAAGAATTCGACTACCAAATAACATATAAGAAAGGAAAACTTAACACAAATGCTGACGCGCTAAGTCGCATTGAGTTACACACAAAAGACGCCGCCAACATCTCGAGTTTAGTCTCATACATCGAGGAATTTAATAAGCAACTTGAACAAGAAGGCACCTCATCGTCGAACACGAACAACGGAAATATAAATGCAAACGAAGATAACTTAGACCTAATTTCAACGATGGCACAACCCGACCTTGACCCACCAGCAAATGAAGACGACAATGAAACCATACATACAAATAACGAACAAGATCCTATAGTAGGAGTCCCTATTATAGAATCAGCAGTTAATTACGGAGCTAATCAAGTGATTATTACGAGCGTTTTGCATTCACCTGCAAAAACAAAACGCTTGATATTATTCGAGAAGAAAAGAAGATTTCTAGTCCAATTATCGGAAAATAATTTTGAAAATGACGTCATGCAATTTGTGAAAGAAAATGTAGTACCCGAAAAGTTATATTCCATTTATTTCGAAAATCCAGATACTTACGAACCTTTCTGCGAAATAATAAGAAAAAACTTTAAATGGCCTTCAATTAAATTTAAAAGATGCTTGATAAAATTAATTGATGTCGTCAACAAAACAGAAATAGCAGAGGTAATTCAAAATTACCATGAGAGCAAGACAAATCACCGAGGAATCGAAGAAACCGAGCGACGAATTAAGGAAAAATATTATTGGCCCAACCTGAAAGAATCCATTCAATCATTTATCAATGAATGTGAAATTTGCCAACGTAGCAAATATGAACGTCACCCAATAAATATGGAAATGAACATCACGCCTTCTGCAACAAAACCATTTGACATCATCCACCTGGATACATATACTCTCGATAAGGTTAAATTTCTTACTATAATAGACAGTTTTTCTAAATATGCCCAAGCTTATGCCCTTACATCTTTATCCGCTACCGAAATATGTGATAATCTCATATCCTTCTTTTCACATCATGGCATTCCATCAAAGATAATCACAGACAATGGAACTGAGTTCAAGAATACTGTTCTTACTGAACTACTCCAACTTCACAAAGTAAAAATACATTTTTGTTCTCCTGAACATCCCCAATCTAATGGCGTAATAGAGAGGCTCCACTCAACCTTATCTGAACACATAAGAATTTTCAACAATCAAGGATTCCTAAAAACGCCAATTACCCAAAAAATTAAATATGCAATCTTAGCATACAATCATACGATCCACTCTGTAACCAAACACAAGCCCATTGACATAATCACAGGACACATAAGTCCCAATGACCCATTCGATCTTAAGTTAGATCAACTCCTAATTACAGATTACGTCAACGAGCACAAGAATAAAACAAAACTCTTGTATTCCAACATAAATGAACGTCTTATGGATACAAAAAATAAAATAATTGGCAAAATCAATGAAAATCGTGATAAGCCAACATTATTTAGACCAGAACAGAAAATATATGTAAAGAAACATACACGCCAAAAATTAGGAGACAAATTTCGACCAGCCACACAAATAGAGACCGTTGACCTCACACGGAAAACAATAACAACGGACACTCTAGGCAAAGTGCATATGGACAATATTAAACGTCCTCTAAGAAACAAATATAGTTTCGATACTTAAGTTAATTTTAATAAATAGGTAATAAGTATAATAATATTGGTACTAATAAATATGAATATGATAACCTCACGCTTACGCTTACTAATCTTTATTTCAGCTTTATAACCCACGCATTAGGAAACCAAGAGCAAATCTCCATAAGAAAATTGGACGATAATCCTGGAATTATCCCAGTGAAACTTGGAAATGCAAAAATTAGAGACTACACCTACACATTGATACACTACTATGACCTAAATCCCATACTTATCGAAATTAACAAACTACACTCTAAATCCAATAATATCACTAACATGCTTAATGGACACAAAGAGTATTCTGAAGATATTAGTAATTATATCAAATTAATTCAACTAATACAAATTAGAGTAGATAACAAAATTAAAGAAATAATTCCCCAGCCACAAAGAACAAAAAGAGGCTTGATTAACGGCCTAGGGTCAATTTTCAAATCCGTAACCGGAAACCTCGACGCTGACGATGGCGAACGTTATGAAAATCTTATAAGGGAATTGCAAGGAAATCAAAAGAATTTGCAAGCAAATATTTTGAAACAAAATTCACTTTCTTTAACTGTTATTGAAAAATTCAATACGACGATAAAACAAATAAATTATAATGAGAAACTCTTAGAATCAAAAATCAATCAAATCGCACACATAGTAGAGAAATCTGCTTATAGAGAAAATTCTCTTTATATTAAGGACATAATTAATCAAATTATTAATGTCTATGAAATAATAGATTCAATATTACAAGATGTCGAAAACTCTTTAACTTTTTCCAAGTTAAAAATTATGCATCCTAGCATAATGAGAACTGAAGATCTCTGTACAGAACTTATCAAATTACAAAAACAACTAAGTAATGAACAAATGCCTTTAGCAGTTAATGTTGAGAACATTCTTTTGTATGAAAAAATCATCAAACTAGAATCATTTATTCTTAACAATAAAATAACTTATTTGGTCCATATACCTATAATGTATCCTGAATCTTTCGATTATTTCCACCTATATTCAATACCAATCAAAAGTCAGAGTCAGTTTAAGGTAGTCCTTCCACAAAATAAATATCTTCTCAAAAACGGATTGCACTACGCACATTATGGCCAAGAATGCCAGGAAATCCTTCCTGAATTCCACCTATGCGAAAAAGAAGAACTCCACGAACTCCAAGACAGCAGTCCATGTGAAGTAAAGCTACTGAACTCCGAAAAAGACACTTCTACTTGCAAGCCAACTGAAGTCAAAATCACACAACCAATAATCAATCGATTGGACAAATCCAATCAATGGGTATTTGTACTTCCGGCTAAAGTACCTATCAAATTCAAGTGCTTTGGACAAGAAGAAATCAGAAAAGTTATTGGAACCTTTCTAGTTCGTATACCAACCAGTTGCCAAATAACTATCTCTTCGAGACTGATTATCAACGAAAAGAAGCCTCTGAAATCAGATGCACAACCTATACTATTTCCTGACCTTCCAAATGTACCTGAATTAATGCATTCCCTGAATTTAGGTACACACTTAAAAACCATAAAACTGGACAATCTCCACCAACTAGCTAATGAGATGGTAGAAAACCGTTTGACGTTTAGTGAAATCAGAAGACTACCAAGTTTGGGAACCATTCTGATATATGCTATGATCCTTGCTGGGTGTGCTGTTCTTGGCTATAAGAAACTAGCACCGAAGTTGAAGAAACGAAGAGGGGACAACCACCCCGAAGAAGAAGCCCGACCAATCCAACTTCCTCGCTTAGCATGAAGTTGTATCTCAAGAAGGACGTAGCTGAAGTTAGCTTCATATTCATATTCAGATTCGTGTATATTACAGTCGACCAGATAATTATTGAAAAGAAAAATTAAAAAACCGTGAAATTCAATCAAATACAATTTTTATATTATGTAGGGGATTTCTGGGATTCGGAAAAAGTAGAAATAACCCTCAGGCACATTCGAGGATATTTGCTCCTGGGAGATTCGTTACGGACGGAAGTCGATAATTTATTGGAAAATTCGTGAAAAATTAATGGAACTTTGTAGGGATTTTTTGAAGGTTGAGAATGATAGAGTAGACCCTAAAGCAGAGTCCAGAATAGTTTTTGCAATCAAGTTAGGTCTGGGAGATTCGTTACGGGGGGAAGTCGATAATTTATTGGAAAATTCGTGAAAAATTAATGGTACTTTGTAGGGATTTTTTGAAGGTTGAGAATGATAGAGTAGACCCTAAAGCAGAGTCCAGAATAGTTTTTGCATTCAAGTTAGGTCTGGGAGATTTGTTACGGGGGAAAGTCGATAATTTATTGGAAAATTCGTGAAAAATTGATGGAACTTTGTAGGGATTTTTTGAAGTTTGAAACTGATAGAGTTGACCCTAAAGCTGAGTCCAGAATAGTTTTTGCATTCAAGTTAGGTCTGGGAGATTCGTTACGGGGGAAAGTCGATAATTTATTGGAAAATTCGTGAAAAATTAATGGAACTTTGTAGGGATTTTTTGAAGGTTGAGAATGATAGAGTAGACACTAAAGCTGAGTTCAGAATAGTTTTTGCATTCAAGTTAGGTCTGGGAGATTCGTTACGGGGGGAAGTCGATAATTTATTGGAAAATTCGTGAAAAATTAATGGTACTTTGTAGGGATTTTTTGAAGGTTGAGAATGATAGAGTAGACCCTAAAGCTGAGTTCAGAATAGTTTTTGCATTCAAGTTAGGTCTGGGAGATTCGTTACGGGGGAAAGTCGATAATTTATTGGAAAATTCGTGAAAAATTAATGGTACTTTGTAGGGATTTTTTGAAGGTTGAGAATGATAGAGTAGACACTAAAGCAGAGTCCAGAATAGTTTTTGCATTCAAGTTAGGTCTGGGAGATTCGTTACGGGGGGAAGTCGATAATTTATTGGAAAATTCGTGAAAAATTAATGGTACTTTGTAGGGATTTTTTGAAGGTTGAGAATGATAGAGTAGACCCTAACGCAGAGTCCAGAATAGTTTTTGCATTCAAGTTAGGTCTGGGAGATTCGTTACGGGGGAAAGTCAATAATTTATTGGAAAATTCGTGAAAAATTAATGGAACTTTGTAGGGATTTTTTGAAGGTTGAGAATGATAGAGTAGACCCTAAAGCAGAGTCCAGAATAGTTTTTGCATTCAAGTTAGGTCTGGGAGATTCGTTACGGGGGGAAGTCGATAGTTTATTGGAAAATTCGTGAAAAATTAATGGAACTTTGTAGGGATTTTTTGAAGGTTGAGAATGATAGAGTAGACCCTAAAGCAGAGTCCAGAATAGTTTTTGCAATCAAGTTAGGTCTGGGAGATTCGTTACGGGGGGAAGTCGATAATTTATTGGAAAATTCGTGAAAAATTAATGGTACTTTGTAGGGATTTTTTGAAGGTTGAGAATGATAGAGTATACCCTAAAGCAGAGTCCAGAATAGTTTTTGCAATCAAGTTAGGTCTGGGAGATTCGTTACGGGGGGAAGTCGATAATTTATTGGAAAATTCGTGAAAAATTAATGGTACTTTGTAGGGATTTTTTGAAGGTTGACAATGAGAGAGTAGACCCTAAAGCAGAGTCCAGAATAGTTTTTGCATTCAAGTTAGGTCTGGGAGATTTGTTACGGGGGAAAGTCGATAATTTATTGGAAAATTCGTGAAAAATTAATGGAACTTTGTAGGGATTTTTTGAAGTTTGAAACTGATAGAGTTGACCCTAAAGCTGAGTCCAGAATAGTTTTTGCATTCAAGTTAGGTCTGGGAGATTCGTTACGGGGGAAAGTCGATAATGTATTGGAAAATTCGTGAAAAATTAATGGTACTTTGTAGGGATTTTTTGAAGGTTGAGAATGATAGAGTAGACCCTAAAGCTGAGTTCAGAATAGTTTTTGCATTCAAGTTAGGTCTGGGAGATTCGTTACGGAGGGAAGTCGATAATTTATTGGAAAATTCGTCAAAAATTAATGGTACTTTGTAGGGATTTTTTGAAGGTTGAGAATGATAGAGTAGACACTAAAGCAGAGTCCAGAATAGTTTTTGCATTCAAGTTAGGTCTGGGAGATTCGTTACGGGGGAAAGTCGATAATTTATTGGAAAATTCGTGAAAAATTAATGGTACTTTGTAGGGATTTTTTGAAGGTTGAGAATGATAGAGTAGACCCTAAAGCAGAGTCCAGAATAGTTTTTGCATTCAAGTTAGGTCTGGGAGATTCGTTACGGAGGGAAGTCGATAATTTATTGGAAAATTCGTGAAAAATTAATGGAACTTTGTAGGGATTTTTTGAAGGTTGAGGATGATAGAGTAGACCCTAAAGCAGAGTCCAGAATAGTTTTTGCAATCAAGTTAGGTCTGGGAGATTCGTTACGGGGGGAAGTCGATAATTTATTGGAAAATTCGTGAAAAATTAATGGTACTTTGTAGGGATTTTTTGAAGGTTGAGAATGATAGAGTAGACCCTAAAGCAGAGTCCAGAATAGTTTTTGCATTCAAGTTAGGTCTGGGAGATTTGTTACGGGGGAAAGTCGATAATTTATTGGAAAATTCGTGAAAAATTAATGGAACTTTGTAGGGATTTTTTGAAGTTTGAAACTGATAGAGTTGACCCTAAAGCTGAGTCCAGAATAGTTTTTGCATTCAAGTTAGGTCTGGGAGATTCGTTACGGGGGAAAGTCGATAATTTATTGGAAAATTCGTGAAAAATTAATGGAACTTTGTAGGGATTTTTTGAAGGTTGAGAATGATAGAGTAGACCCTAAAGCAGAGTCCAGAATAGTTTTTGCATTCAAGTTAGGTCTGGGAGATTCGTTACGGGGGGAAGTCGATAATTTATTGGAAAATTCGTGAAAAATTAATGGAACTTTGTAGGGATTTTTTGAAGGTTGAGAATGATAGAGTAGACACTAAAGCAGAGTCCAGAATAGTTTTTGCATTCAAGTTAGGTCTCGGAGATTCGTTACGGAGGGAAGTCGATAATTTATTGGAGAATTCGTGAAAAATTAATGGAACTTTGTAGGGATTTTTTGAAGGTTGAGAATGATAGAGTAGACCCTAAAGCAGAGTCCAGAATAGTTTTTGCATTCAAGTTAGGTCTGGGAGATTCGTTACGGAGGGAAGTCGATAATTTATTGGAAAATTCGTGAAAAATTAATGGAACTTTGTAGGGATTTTTTGAAGGTTGAGAATGATAGAGTAGACCCTAAAGCAGAGTCCAGAATAGTTTTTGCAATCAAGTTAGGTCTGGGAGATTCGTTACGGGGGGAAGTCGATAATTTATTGGAAAATTCGTGAAAAATTAATGGTACTTTGTAGGGATTTTTTGAAGGTTGAGAATGATAGAGTAGACCCTAAAGCAGAGTCCAGAATAGTTTTTGCATTCAAGTTAGGTCTGGGAGATTTGTTACGGGGGAAAGTCGATAATTTATTGGAAAATTCGTGAAAAATTAATGGAACTTTGTAGGGATTTTTTGAAGTTTGAAACTGATAGAGTTGACCCTAAAGCTGAGTCCAGAATAGTTTTTGCATTCAAGTTAGGTCTGGGAGATTCGTTACGGGGGAAAGTCGATAATTTATTGGAAAATTCGTGAAAAATTAATGGAACTTTGTAGGGATTTTTTGAAGGTTGAGAATGATAGAGTAGACCCTAAAGCAGAGTCCAGAATAGTTTTTGCATTCAAGTTAGGTCTGGGAGATTCGTTACGGGGGGAAGTCGATAATTTATTGGAAAATTCGTGAAAAATTAATGGAACTTTGTAGGGATTTTTTGAAGGTTGAGAATGATAGAGTAGACACTAAAGCAGAGTCCAGAATAGTTTTTGCATTCAAGTTAGGTCTGGGAGATTCGTTACGGAGGGAAGTCGATAATTTATTGGAGAATTCGTGAAAAATTAATGGAACTTTGTAGGGATTTTTTGAAGGTTGAGAATGATAGAGTAGACACTAAAGCAGAGTCCAGAATAGTTTTTGCATTCAAGTTAGGTCTGGGAGATTCGTTACGGGGGAAAGTCAATAATTTATTGGAAAATTCGTGAAAAATTAATGGAACTTTGTAGGGATTTTTTGAAGGTTGAGAATGATAGAGTAGACCCTAAAGCAGAGTCCAGAATAGTTTTTGCATTCAAGTTAGGTCTGGGAGATTCGTTACGGAGGGAAGTCGATAATTTATTGGAAAATTCGTGAAAAATTAATGGTACTTTGTAGGGATTTTTTGAAGGTTGAGACCCTTGTCTGTCCGCGAATGCGAATACCTAATTTTCGGGAGTGAATATCTAACTAAATATTTTAGACTTTTGTTAATCGGACAATAGAAAATATAATTAATTCATCGTCATAAAACCGGAACGCCGGAACTGTAAAAATTTGTAAATAAGTTGTAAATAAAACGGGTCGTGGTTTTTAGTTGAAACAACCCGCTAACGGAACCAGTACCTAAAATTTGCTAGAAAAGGCAATCTTTTCTCCCTCCCAAAAATGATGGGGCTTTAAGCAAAATCCCCTTCATAGTGGTCCTTCGAGCCGGATTGTTTAGCGCCCTAAACAAGAACAATAAACATTTAAAATAAAAAAAAAAAAAAAAAACTATTTATCTCTGGCATCTCCCGTGTACGTTGTCCGTCGGAAAGTGTTCGAGTCGTTCGAGGTAGTGAAAATAAACAAAACTTTAGTTCAAGTGGACACTGGAATAATTGTTATAGAACAATAATCAAAATTGGATGGAAATGGTAAATGAGAACCTCTCTATTGGAGATTTGTGTGATTGACGCTACCTGCGCCCCTGCAAGGAATTTGGTGAGGTCGTTTTGATTTTTACTTGTTGCTTGTGCATATTTTGTTGGTTTTCTGCGCCCACTCATAGAGGACTGATTTACATAATATACCTAAAGCAAAGTCTATCCTAAAGACCCTTTTCATTTAAACCTTTTGGTTTCTCTTTAGTAAATTTATATTTTGATTTTGGTTATATTATCTCTAGGTAAACATTTATAGGTTAATTTAATAAATAAATTAGTTAAGATGGATCAAGAAAATTTTGAAACTCTTACTCAATTTAGGAGAAATTTAAAATCTAAACTAACTAGAGCAAGTAGATGGTTAGATGCAAACTATGATATAGAAGCAAGTATAAATGTTTTCAAATCTCGATTTGATAAGTTTGTATTAGATTTCAATAGTTACGATGATGTTCAAACACAAATAGAAGGCTTGGATGAAAGTCAAGAGTCAGATAGAGATATGGTCGAGACTAATTATTTTAAAACTTTGGGTAAATTTCATGACAAATTAGATTCTTTGGCTCCGTCCCCTCTGACCGGAGCGGGATCGCCCTCAACATCGTCTCAGAATCAAAACCCCTCATTTTCTGGTGCAAAAATCCCGGATTTAAAGATTCCTACATTTCATGGGGATTTATCTCAATGGTCAAGTTTCTATGACATATTTAGTACGTTAATTATAAAAAACCCCACTCTCTCAAATGTGCAACGGTTGATGCATTTAAAGGGCTGCCTGATTGGTGAACCACTGAATTTAATAAATAATTTACAGTTGACAAGTTCAAACTTTAATATTGCTCTTAAAACGTTGACAGATAGGTATGAAAATAATTTAATCACTATTAACTGGCACATTAAAACTTTGCTGGAGCTTCCTTCCCTTGTAAAACTAACCTCCCATACTTTAAGAGAATTTGTCACTGTCATAAAACAAAATATCGAAGCTCTTAAAGGCCTAAATGTCCCAGTAGATCAATGGGACTTGCTCTTAATATATATATATATATATACTCAAAAATTGGATTTTAACACACGCGGGTCATATGAATTAGAGAAAAATAGGGCACAGTTACCAACCCTCGATGAATTTTTAAAATTTCTTGAAAATAGATGTGTAGCATTGGAATGCCTCAACTTTGAATCTCTAAGTATTAATAAAGAAAAATCTATCTCCCCTAAAATAAGAGCGGCGCATCATGCGTCAGCTGAAGGCTTCAGTGAAGCCGCCCCCTTGCAAGCTACCCCCGCAAGTAATAAACTTGAAAGAAAATGTTTATTTTGCAATTTCAGCAATCACTCGCTCTATAATTGTTTAAAATTTAAACAACTCTCGTTCACAGATAAAAGGCAATTTGTTAGTAATAACAAACTTTGTTTCAATTGTTTGGGAACAAAGCACTCTTCTCAAAATTGTAATTCTGAATATACATGCATAATATGTAGCGCTGTTACATAGAGACATCCCCTCGCCCTCGTATTCCCCCCGAAATGCAAACCCTAGCTCTAGCTCCCATCTAAGTAGTTTTCACGCAAACGCGCAAAGAAATAATAAACAAGTTCGCAATAATGTCTCATCAGAAAATCCAGAACCCAACCCAACTCATTCTCGCACCTCTGGATTAAGTTCAGCCCTGGATCAATCTCATTCTCAAGTAGATTTGAGCTCTCATGCTAATCAGACGGTACAATCTCTTCATTTAACCCATAATAATAACGTGCAAGTATTGTTAGCAACTGCTGTAGTAGGCCTTCGAGCTAGCAATGGAAAACAAATATTCGCGAAAGCTTTGTTGGACTGCGGTAGTCAATGCTCATTTGTTACCTCTGATTTAGCGAAAAATTTAGGATATAAACAATATTTCAGCCAGATTTATATTTCTGGAATAGCAAACAATAATACTCGCTCTAATAGAATAATTGATATTTATTTGCATGCAAAGGACAATATTGCTAAACAGTTTGCTGTTTCTTGTTCCATTCTGGAAAAAATAACCTGCCCTCTTCCTCAAATATCTTTGGACCCTCAAGAAATACAACTGCCACCTAACATAGAGTTAGCAGATCCTCAATTTTATAAACCAGCAAATATAGATTTATTACTCGGCGCCGATATATTTTTCGAGCTGATTGCCCCTGGTAGCCTTCATTTAGGCGAAGGTTTGCCAACTCTTTTCAATACCTACTTGGGGTACGTGATCGGCGGAAAAAATGTAAATTCTCATTTTAGCGCCTCACATAGAGTATCTTGTTGGTCTCAAGTAATGACGCTCTCGGATTCACACTCTAACATTGAAAATTTAATAGAAAAATTTTGGACTCTTGAGGAAGTTGAAAATCCGAGAAATTTGACCCCTGAAGCCAATCTGGCTGAAAGGTTATTTAAAACTACCACTAAAAGACTCGAAAATGGTAAATTTCAGGTAGATTGGCCTTTCATAGAATCAAATGCCTACCTAAAACTTGGTGATTCATTTAAACAAGTAGTAAACGATTTTTCTCTCTCGAAAAAAGGTTGTGTCACAATAAAACATTATTCACAGAGTATAAGAAATTCATAGACGAATATTTAGAAAATGATTTAATTCTCTTAAAGGAAGACAATACCCCTCCGCTCAACTGGCGTAGGGGCAGAATCACGGAAATAATTCCTGGTCCGGACGGAAAGGTTCGGATGGTCAAGGTGTTGACAAGTGAAGGAATCTTCAGCAGATCGATCTCTAAGGTCTGCCCCTTTCCTAAAGGATAAAAAAATGTTATAAATAAAGCTACAGCTTTATCCGGGGGGGAGTATGTTCGAATTATCTATCTCACATTGAATATTTTACACTTATTATTTTTAATTCTAGTCGTTTCCAGTCAAATATATATTTTATAATTTTTTGCCCAACCACACAAAAAAAAACCGTTGACCTAAATTCCTGAATATCTTCTCGAATATTTTTGTAAATAAAAAACCTCTGCTTTTCGACATCGTCCGCAATGTTTCTCTTAATTTCTCTCCTCTCATTACTTTTGAAACAACTCAACAACTCGATCATATCTCCAACCCTAGTACAATAAAAACTGTAGATATACATATTGTAAATAGTAAAATAGTAACATTATAACAAAGTCTATTATAAGTCTAAGTTAAAGTGCAAAGTGCCGGTTGCCGACCCTTGACTGTGCGCGAATGCGAATACCTAATTTTCGGGAGTGAATATCTAACTAAACATTTTAGACTTTTGGTAATCGGACAATAGAAAATATAATTAATTCATCGTCATAAAACCGGAACGGCGGAACTGTATAAATTTGTAAATAAATTGTAAATAAAACGGGTCGTGGTTTTTAATTGAAACAACCCGCTAACGGAACCAGTACCTAAAATTTGCTAGAAAAGGCAATCTTTTCTCCCTCCCAAAAATGATGGGGCTTTAAGCAAAATCCCCTTCAGATACAACACAAATATTTATGTCGGTCGAGAGTCGAGATTCGAGATGCCAAATTTGCGCCGCAAAAATTTGTGGCGAATCCCGAATTCAACGCAACGCATTTATTTACTAATCGGAAATCGGGACGCGGACGCGGCTTAATATACCATCACCAGCACTGCTATTTTGTTTAATATTTTAAACGGGGCCCGTTACGTTAGCCCCTCTAGAGAAATTTAAAAGAAAAATTCGTTAGAATAATTGACAAGGTCAAAATATTCGCTTTTTATAATTTAAAATTCCCGAGGTGAATGAATGCACGCTTTCGCCAGTGGGAATAAGTTGGCGTTGGCGCCATCTAATATCGAGTTTTCAAAGCTTATTCTTATTTGTAGGCTCTCCACATCATAGAATCGCCACCCTACGAGTTATTTTTGAAAATCTATAATAAAACATTGTTACAATAAATATTTTCCCTTTATTGGAAATATCTACACAACCCTTTTTTCGCTTAGATACCGACCGTACGCGTTATTTTAAGGAAATTATAATTATGAAGAAACGGTATTATAATTATTGCGAGCAAATCGATCACGTCGGCGAATCCTGACAGAATGGCGAGTGGTGCATTGCATTCGTTTTTTTGGCCTATTTTAAAACAATCCGATTAGATCATCGATCATCCGATGCATATAGTCACTTCGTTGTATGTGGTATTTGTTGAAGAAAGATGGAACACAATATCAGATTGTATGTGATGTCAAGTTAATATTTTTTATCCCATTTGACCCATTTTGACGTTTAAAAATAACATTATTGAACGCATAACAATAAAGGTAAGTAGACATTTATCACCTCAGTGATTTAATTTTTTTTAACTCACTCTTGGCATTTTAAGTCACTCTGACCAACTAAAAATCTGACACCTCAGCGATTTAAAATATTTTTAACTCACTCTCGACATTTTGGGTTAATTTTCTTCGAATGAATAAACATTTTAACTCACGTGATGTATACAAAATTTTATCCCATTTTGTGGAAATTAATAGTTATTTATACACCAAGTGAGTTAAATGAATGTTTATTCATGAGAAGAAAGTTTAACCCACGAGCCTTAGCGATTTAGCAATTTTCTTCGAATGAATAAAACATTTTAACTCACGTGTTGTATACAAAATTTTATCCCATTTTGTGGAAATTTAAAAAATAAAGTAAAATGATAAATGCCGAGAGTGAGTTAAAAATATTTTAAGTCACTGAGGTGTTAGATTTTTAGTTGGGCAGAGTGACTTAACATGCCGAGAGTGAGTTAATTTTTTTGTTATTCACTGAGGTGATAAACGTCTACTTGCCTTTATTATTATGCGTTCAATTATGTCATTTTTAAATGTGAAAATGGGTTAAAAAAAAATAAAGTAGAAGAAAAAATGCCGGTAGTGAGTTAAAAATATTTTAAATCACTGAGGTTTCAGATTTTTAGTTGGGCAGAATGACTTAAAATGCCGAGAGTGAGTTGAAATGTTTTTAAATCACTGAGGTGATAAACGTCTACTTACCTTTATTGTTATGCGTTCAATAATGTCATTTTTAAACGTCAAAATGGGATAAATACTTAACTATTAACTAGGAAATGCGTAGCGTTTGTAGCAATAATAATTTCAATGATGAATGTAGGTATTGCATTACGGACCCTGGATCTCGACTTCAGATAATATATTTTTTCTTAACATGATTCGGTTTTTATCATCGGAATCTCCATTTTACAATTAATGGTCTTTACTAAATACGAATTTCTAGCTGACACCGCGAGATTGCGACTTTTATTTATTTTATATCCTGCTGAACTATTATAACCATTTAATACCTTGGTTACGATAATCATAAACAGGGTCCTAACTCCCAAGGGAGTTAAGGATTTCCATAACTCCCGCGCGGGAGTTAAAGGTATCGTAACTCCCAAGGGAGTTAAGGATTTCCATAACTACCGCTTTTACCTTGAATAGGTAAAACTTTGAGAAAAAATAGAAACTTTGATTTATGGTTTATTTCTTCATAAAAATAGACAGAAGTAAATTCAGAAGGATATAAAATTATCTATGTACCACGGGAATTATCAGGTGTTAATACCCACGGGCAATTGGTGTCCCTCGGGCCAGAGGCCCTCGGGACACTAACGTTGCCCTGGGGTATTAACACCCTCATAATTCCCTTGATACATAAATAACTATTATATCCTACTGTACTATTATAACCATATAATACTGTCACGATATCGTCCGCCAGGCTGTCAAGAATCGATGGTAAAAATACTAGAATCTAGCGAATTATTCTACTTTAATCTGGAAAATTAGATTATCGTGTGTATTCTAGATTTTACAGGAATAGATTCAGGGATATATAAGAAGGCCGGCATTGATTTGTAAGTTAAGTTTCAGTTCGACTGTGATACGATTTAAATAGTGATTGTATAGAGTTTAATTGTTGAGTTTGTTAATAAAGTAATTAGTGTTAGAGTGTTTTGTTAAGTGGAATAAATTATTGCTGTGTTAATTGGACTTTGATTTTTGGGATAAACGAAACGAACAACGAACCCAAGATTTCTGTCCGGCGAGCCAAAGCGCGACACTGGTGTCAGAAGTGGGATGGTAGCTTCGAAACTAAAATGAGTAATTTCATGGAGGGAATGGAGAAACTGTTACTAGAAGATAGAAAAATGGGGAACGATTCCAGACAAACACCAACCCCGAGAAACCGAGTAAAATGCTACCGGTGCCAAAAACTTGGACACATGCAATGGGATTGTAGACTAAGGATGTCCTTTCCATCTGGGGATCATTCTCAACGCTTTTCAAGGTCTAGAGACGCCAGCCCTAAGAACAAACAGGAACTAACTAGTACGGAAGGGAGGATGCTGGCTAGTAATGACGAAGCCCCCAGAGTTGTTTACATAAAATCATTGGGCAGTCATTATAGAGGATTAAAATTCGAAGGACAAATCAATGGAGAATTGAAAACCATCACTTTTGATACGGGTGCTGAAGTTTCCATAATTAGAAGAACATTAGTCAAGTCTCGGGCAATCCAACCGCTCACTAGAAACCTGTCACTACGAACAGTCACCGGCGAATCTGCACCAATTCAAGGAGAAGCTATGATTGAGCTTACTTTTGGATCTACCACCTTCAGGCACAAAACATTAGTCGCCGATATAGAAGATGATTTCATTTTGGGAATGGATTTGATCGGCCAACATGGTTTCTCTTTTCATCCTTCCTTGAACATCCTTAAATTTGGTAATGAAGAAATTGTCCTAATAACACAAGAAGAATCCGATGCCGTTAAGATCTTGGCCACAACCCCAGTGAGGATTCCTGGAAGTACTGAGAAGATCATTTGCGGAAGATTAGAAACAAACCCTGGGTGCTGCGTTGGGCTAACACGAGATAAACCAGAAAGATTTCTTGTTGGAAAGACTCTAGTAAGAACAAATGGAGACATTATGATAAGAATTGCCAATGTTTCTCCCGAAACAGTAAGAATAAAAGAAGGAGACATTATTGGAGCTCTCGAACCAGAAAAGCAAATATCGAACTGTGACCTACCAGATAAGCGACATTTTATGAAATCCAAATTGGATACAGACACCTTGATGCAGACTTTGGCGAAATCATGGAGACATCTCGATCCAGATAGACTTCAAGAAGCCACAGATTTCATTTTGAAAGAAGCAGACGTATTTGTGATGGACAATCAAACCGGACGGACCAGCTTAATTCAACACAAAATTGATACTGGATTGGCACACCCAATTAGACAACCACCACGACGTATGCCAGTAGCTAAGCAACAGGAAGTGGAAAACCAGATTGATAAAATGCTTCAAGAGGGAATCATTGAAGAGTCAAATAGTCCATGGTCTGCGCCAGTAGTTTTGGTTACAAAGAAAGATGGGAGTCTTAGATTTTGTGTGGACTACCGAAAGCTTAATGACGTCACCAAGAAGGACAGCTTCCCTCTCCCAAGAATAGACGATACACTAACAACTCTATCGGGCTCCAAATGGTTTTCCACCTTGGATCTCAAAAGTGGATACTGGCAAGTGGCAATACATGACGATGACAAAGAGAAAACTGCCTTCAGTACCGGAAGCGGGCTATACCAGTTTAATGTAATGCCTTTCGGATTGTGTAATGCTTCAGCTACGTTTGAGCGACTGATGCATCTTGTTTTGCGAGGCCTTACATGGAGAACTTGCCTGGTATATTTGGATGATGTCATGATTATGGGAAATGCGTTCCAAGAACATCTCAATAACCTGAAAGAAGTTTTTGACCGCTTCCGGAATGCCAACTTAAAACTCAATCCAAATAAGTGTTTCCTATTTCAAAAGAAAGTGGAATTCTTAGGTCACGTGGTATCTGAAGAGGGCATACAAGTTATGGAAGGAAAAATAGATGCTGTCAGGGACTGGCCAAAACCACGCGACAAACATGAACTAAAGAGTTTTCTAGGATTATGTTCTTATTATCGAAGATTTGTGGAAGGATTCGCCAATATAGCTGCTCCACTTCATCGATTAACAGAAGAAAAATCAACATTCAATTGGACCCAAGAATGCGATTCCGCATTTAGAAAATTGAAAGGAGCATTATGTACGAGCCCAGTGTTGTCCTATCCTGATCACAAAGGCATGTTGATTTTGGACACAGATGCAAGTAACACCAGTGTTGGAGCTGTCCTTTCACAAATCCAAAATTCACAAGAACATGTCGTGGAGTACTACAGCAGAACATTATCAAAGCCGGAACGAAATTATTGTGTCACCAGAAGAGAGTTGCTTGCCATAGTAAAAGCAGTCGACCATTTTCATAAGTATCTCTACGGACGCAAGATTCTAATTCGAACAGATCACGCAGCTCTAAAATGGCTTTTAGAAATGAAAACTCCTGAAGGACAGCTTGCTAGATGGATTGAGAAATTGCAGCAATACGATTTCCAAATTAAACATCGACCTGGAAACCTGCATAAAAATGCTGACGCTCTGTCTAGACGGCCATGTAAAGAAGATTGCAAACATTGTCAAAGAATCGATATACATGAGAAAAACACTAGTCCAGCTGTAAGAAGAACGGGCCTGATCGTCGATGACAGATGGTCTACAAAGCAAATGAGAGAAGATCAGGAGGCAGACCAGGACATCGGGCGAATTCTACATCTTAAAGAAAATGATGAATGTAGGCCAGAATGGGGGGAAGTGTCAAACAAAAGCTTGATTTACAAGGCGTTGTGGGCCCAGTGGAACTCTCTGGCCATAGAAAATGGTTTGCTCAAAAGAGTTTGGGAAAGTGCCGATGGGAAATCCACTAAGAGCCAACTGGTTATCTCAAAAGACCGAGTGGAAGATGTATTAAAAGAAATACACGACGGAACCTCAGGGGCACATTTCGGAGTTAACAAGACTTTGGACAAAATTCGGGAACGTTTATACTGGGTTCACTACCATGAAGACGTTAAAAGCTGGTGCCGAAAATGCGACATCTGTGCTACCAGTAAAGGCCCTAAACTAAGATCTCGGGGGCCCATGAAACAGTACAACGTCGGTCTTCCATTTGGGAGAATAGCGATAGATGTAGCAGGACCGTTCCCAGAGTCAGAGCGTGGTAACAAATACATCTTAGTTATCATGGATTACTTCAGTAAATGGCCAGAAGTTTTTGCTATTCCCAATCAACAAGCCATCACTGTTGCCCAGGTGCTATTGGACGAAGTTTGTAGTCGTCATGGTTTGCCACTAGAGTTACATTCAGACCAGGGACGAAACTTCGAATCTGCCATCTTTAAGAAAGTTTGTGAGATCATGGGCATTCGTAAGACAAGGACAACACCTTTACACCCTCAATCTGATGGCATGGTGGAACGATTCAATAAGACCATAGAGGAACACCTGACAAAAGTGGTCGCAAAGAACCAACGAGATTGGGACAAGCATTTGCCTCTATTTTTAATGGCTTACAGAGCGGCTGTTCACGATTCAACAGGTGAAAGTCCGGCTAGAATTGTTTTTGGAAGGGAACTCAGGTTACCTTGCGATCTGATGTTTGGAGTACCCGAAGAAGAACGAAGAGAAATCCGAGATTATGCCGACGAAGTAAGGGCACGACTTCTGGGTATCCATGATTTTGCTCGGGAGCATATTCAACTAGCCAGTGACCGAATGAAGACCAGATACGACTTGAAAGCCAATTCGGTCGGATTTCAAGAACGTGATTTAGTGTGGTTGTATAACCCAGCAAGGAAGAAAGGAGTATCGCCGAAATTGTCTTCAGCATGGGAAGGACCCTATAGAATAATCAAGAGGATCAATGATTTGGTTTATCGAGTCCAGCGCAACACCAGGAGTAAGATGAAAGTTGTACATCTGGACAGATTGGCGAAATATCATGGACGTGAAGTTGATCGGGACGATCAACCTTAAGAGGAGGGCAGTGTCACGATATCGTCCGCCAGGCTGTCAAGAATCGATGGTGAAAATACTAGAATCTAGCGAATTATTCTACTTTAATCTGGAAAATTAAATTATCGTGTGTATTCAAGATTTTACAGGAATAGATTTAGGGATATATAAGAAGGCCGACATTGATTTGTAAGTTAAGTTTCAGTTCGACTGTGATACGATTTAAATAGTGATTGTATAGAGTTAATTGTTGAGTTTGTTAATAAAGTAATTAGTGTCAGAGTGTTTTGTTAAGTGGAATAAATTATTGCTGTGTTAATTGGACTTTGATTTTTGGAATAAACGAAACGAACAACGAACCCAAGATTTCTGTCCGGCGAGCCAAAGCGCGACAATACATTATACCTTGGTTACGATAGTCATAAACTCCCAAGGGAGTTAAGGATTTCATAACTCCCGCGCGGGACTTAAGGATATCATAACTCCCAAGGCAGTTAAGGATGTCCATAACTCCCGCTTTTACCTTGAATAGGTAAAACTTTAAGAAAAAATAGAAATTTTGGTTCATGGTTTATTCCTTTATAAAAATAGACAGAATACAGTAAATTATTAGTTCACTTTATTCAGCAGCCCTTCTCATTTTACTAGTCTTGTATGTATATCCAAATCCAAATTCCAATTTATCTGGCTCGGACCCGTAATTTTCTCCTTCGAATTTGAAGGTCGGAGTTTTTATTTTTATTTTTTAGTAAGGCAAAAAAACGTCAATATCCGCATCTAAATTGAAACAAAATAGTATATTGTTGTATTAGGAGTAGAAGCTTTACTTTTTTGTGCTGAAGCAGTAGGTTTGCGAGCCGAACGTAGGAGGCTTGCAATACTGCTGAAGCACAAAAAAGTGCTTCTCTTCTACTCCGTATGCAACACGCTATTTTTTCTCCAAGCGAATGGAGTAAGCTCGGGGGTAACTGGATGGTTAAGCGACAGTAAA
Source organism: Ceutorhynchus assimilis (assembly GCA_917834065.1). Taxonomy (NCBI): domain Eukaryota; kingdom Metazoa; phylum Arthropoda; class Insecta; order Coleoptera; family Curculionidae; genus Ceutorhynchus; species Ceutorhynchus assimilis. Next base: position 32,150,984 of record OU892287.1, on the reverse strand, counting down.
AGTACGAGCGGCACTAAAAGTACTTTTGCTGCCGCTCCAGCGGCACTAAAAGTACTTCTACTGTCGGTGCGGTTGCCTAGCAGCATAGAAATTAAATCTCTACCACCTCGACAGATGCTAACCTGCTGGATTTGCCTAGCAGCATAGAAATTAAGTTTCTGACACCTTGACAGGCGTTAACAAAGTGACGTTTTTTTGACGTTTGGAGAAAAACATTTTTATAAACGATATATCAACTAATTTTGATCTAAAATATGTTAATTTTTGAAAGTTTCCTCCTTAACGTTTCACTATTGAAATTTACGGGATCGGGAAGTAAATAGGAGTGCATGGGTCAGAAGAGAAGATTGGGTTAATTACAAAAGTGTACAGAGTTTTGGTTAGTTTGGTTTAGTTTTGGTTAGTTAGAGTTATTCAAAGCGTTAGTATGTGGAAAAAAATGTAGAAAGAAAAAAAAGATTGTATTTTCGACTTTTTATAATCATGACAACTTGTATTTTCGACCTTTTTCAATTTCTACCTTCCAAAATTCGTACTTTTGTATTTCGATCTTTTGTATTTTCGACATTTTGTATTTCGACTTTTTGTATTTTCGACATTTTTTATTTTCGACATTTTGTATTTTCGACATTTCGTATTTTCGAACTTTTGTATTTTCGACGTTCTGTATTTTCGACGCTTGGTTGTTCAACCTTTTGGTATTCGACCTTTTGTTTTCGACCTTATTTCCGGGACTCCCTAAAAACATGGCGCCTTTTTGGACAGACCAAATTCCAAAGCTGGTCAACCAACTTCTGTCATAGAGCCGTTTTACACGGCAAAGTTTCTTCACGAAATTACTTACGAAATTGTTGCCGAAATATTTCGTAAGTCAACTTTTCCTGTTAAAAGCCTAGTACTCATAACTGCGAAATTCGCACTTTTTTGACATTGCTTCGACAATTTGACGTTTGATTCACGCATAAAGCGTCAATTTGTCGCAGCAATGGCAAAAAAGTGCGAATTTCGCAGTTATGAGTACTACACTGAGAAAAAAAATAGGCTGTTATAACTAAAAATTTAGTAAATGTAACTAGAAGCGTGGATAGCATAGAGGACAGGACAAAAATTTAGTTGCAACAGCAAATATGAATTAGTTCGTACGACATACGACTTTCGAGGTTATATCAACTAATATTTTAGTTAGCCGCAAACATTTATTCTTAGCCTAAAAACTTGTTGCAGCAACTATTATTTCATAGTTGTCCGGAGTTATTCAAGCTATAATTTTGTATTGGTGTAACTAGTATAATTATCGTAGGTAATACCATAAGAGCTCAGATTTAGCCGGATATTTTTTGGCTTGGTCTCGAATACTTACTTTTAGGAAATTTAACGAGAGCTGTTCCGACAAAATCACGAGAGCGCAGCTCGAATGATTTTGTGGAACAGATCGAGATAAATTGCATGAAAGTAAGTATGAGAGAGCAAGCAAAAAAATATCCTGCTCAAAATCTGAGCTCGAATGGTATTTAGTACGGCAATTCCACGAATGCATAATCAAAATAAAATATGGAAATACTTTTTGAAATGAACAGTTATTGAAGGTACAATTAGAATAAATATTTTGCCCCTTAAAATTTGACTCTACAGAAAGAGAAGAAGACTCTGTGTTCTCAGGAATTTAATTTTCTATTTCGCTATTAATTCATCTTTAATTGTCCCAAATCGCTGCATGTTGAAAATATTTTTAATTTTATTTAAAAATACACTGTTAATAAGCTTAAATGATAGAACTTTTGAATTTTTGTAACAATTATTTGACAGATGATTCAAAAACCAATTTTATATGCAATTGTTAATACGGTAACGATTGCATCAACAGAAAATTTATCCGATTTTTTTATCCAGTTATATTTTCTCTTCCTTCCTATTTATCCGCTAGCAAACTACGATTTTTGACATTTCAAATGGGATTATTTATACATGAGTGGAATTGTCGATGACATAGTATTTTACATTATTAGCCAGGTAAAACAGTTTTTACTGGCGATTGAAGGAAATGACTAGCGAGCCGCCAGGCGAGCTTGTCACCTTCAAGAGCCAGTAAAAACTGCTACCTGGCGTATAATGTACAATAATTTATTTGTTACTCATTTGTAAAAGATATAGGGACAAATAAAAAATCAATACATAACAAAAATTTGAAATTTATATGTTTTTCCTTGATTTTTTCTCACAGAAGTTTTGGTAGTTGGTATAATTATGAGAATGATACGTTGTTAAGACGTTGTTTCTAGTTATAAATAGGTTTTTTGACAGATTTCCATTTTGCAATTTTTTTCCAGAAATGAATTTATTACAAGATATTATTAATGAAGCCTCAGTCGTAGCCAACAGTTTATCACCAGAAAAGTCTCCCAGAAGGTACCTACAAGCAATTATTCTTGTGATAAAACCGATTTTTCAAAAATAAATAATTCTACTGACTTGTAAAAAGTTTTTACAGTTTAGCTGTCAATTTTACAAGTCAGTAGAGCCAGTAGCTTGTAAAAATCAATTTTCGCTGGTTATGTTTTGACTTGATAAGTGACGTTTCACAAATGAGTGACAAATAAACTCATTTTCTTAGTTGACTTTGCCTTCTTGCTTAGCAGTAAGAAGTATTTGTTATAATAGCATGGAAACTAGTTATACCAGCAATCATTTTTGGTTTACCAAAAAATATGGAAATTCAACAATTTATAACTGCCACGATAACATTAAGGTGAATTTTTTTTTTTTAGAGTTTTTATCGTCTGTTATATAATTTAAAGAGTGTTAATTTTAGTGGCATGCAGACGCATAAATTAAAAGTTGATGAAAAATTTTCCTGTCTCGACTGGGATATCCCAGTGATAAACTGTTGGCTACGACTGAGGCTTCATTAATAATATCTTGTAATAAATTCATTTCTGGAAAAAAATTGCAAAATGGAAATCTGTCAAAAAACCTATTTATAACTAGAAACAACGTCTTAACAACGTATCATTCTCATAATTATACCAACTACCAAAACTTCTGTGAGAAAAAATCAAGGAAAAACATATAAATTTCAAATTTTTGTTATGTATTGATTTTTTATTTGTCCCTATATCTTTTACAAATGAGTAACAAATAAATTATTGTACATTATACGCCAGGTAGCAGTTTTTACTGGCTCTTGAAGGTGACAAGCTCGCCTGGCGGCTCGCTAGTCATTTCCTTCAATCGCCAGTAAAAACTGTTTTACCTGGCTAATAATGTAAAATACTATGTCATCGACAATTCCACTCATGTATAAATAATCCCATTTGAAATGTCAAAAATCGTAGTTTGCTAGCGGATAAATAGGAAGGAAGAGAAAATATAACTGGATAAAAAAAATCGGATAAATTTTCTGTTGATGCAATCGTTACCGTATTAACAATTGCATATAAAATTGGTTTTTGAATCATCTGTCAAATAATTGTTACAAAAATTCAAAAGTTCTATCATTTAAGCTTATTAACAGTGTATTTTTAAATAAAATTAAAAATATTTTCAACATGCAGCGATTTGGGACAATTAAAGATGAATTAATAGCGAAATAGAAAATTAAATTCCTGAGAACACAGAGTCTTCTTCTCTTTCTGTAGAGTCAAATTTTAAGGGGCAAAATATTTATTCTAATTGTACCTTCAATAACTGTTCATTTCAAAAAGTATTTCCATATTTTATTTTGATTATGCATTCGTGGAATTGCCGTACTAAATACCATTCGAGCTCAGATTTTGAGCAGGATATTTTTTTGCTTGCTCTCTCATACTTACTTTCATGCAATTTATCTCGATCTGTTCCACAAAATCATTCGAGCTGCGCTCTCGTGATTTTGTCGGAACAGCTCTCGTTAAATTTCCTAAAAGTAAGTATTCGAGACCAAGCCAAAAAATATCCGGCTAAATCTGAGCTCTTATGGTATTACCTACGATAATTATACTAGTTACACCAATACAAAATTATAGCTTGAATAACTCCGGACAACTATGAAATAATAGTTGCTGCAACAAGTTTTTAGGCTAAGAATAAATGTTTGCGGCTAACTAAAATATTAGTTGATATAACCTCGAAAGTCGTATGTCGTACGAACTAATTCATATTTGCTGTTGCAACTAAATTTTTGTCCTGTCCTCTATGCTATCCACGCTTCTAGTTACATTTACTAAATTTTTAGTTATAACAGCCTATTTTTTTTCTCAGTGTAGTACTCATAACTGCGAAATTCGCACTTTTTTGCCATTGCTGCGACAAATTGACGCTTTATGCGTGAATCAAACGTCAAATTGTCGAAGCAATGTCAAAAAAGTGCGAATTTCGCAGTTATGAGTACTAGGCTTTTAACAGGAAAAGTTGACTTACGAAATATTTCGGCAACAATTTCGTAAGTAATTTCGTGAAGAAACTTTGCCGTGTAAAACGGCTCTATGACAGAAGTTGGTTGACCAGCTTTGGAATTTGGTCTGTCCAAAAAGGCGCCATGTTTTTAGGGAGTCCCGGAAATAAGGTCGAAAACAAAAGGTCGAATACCAAAAGGTTGAACAACCAAGCGTCGAAAATACAGAACGTCGAAAATACAAAAGTTCGAAAATACGAAATGTCGAAAATACAAAATGTCGAAAATAAAAAATGTCGAAAATACAAAAAGTCGAAATACAAAATGTCGAAAATACAAAAGATCGAAATACAAAAGTACGAATTTTGGAAGGTAGAAATTGAAAAAGGTCGAAAATACAAGTTGTCATGATTATAAAAAGTCGAAAATACAATCTTTTTTTTCTTTCTACATTTTTTTCCACATACTAACGCTTTGAATAACTCTAACTAACCAAAACTAAACCAAACTAACCAAAACTCTGTACACTTTTGTAATTAACCCAATCTTCTCTTCTGACCCATGCACTCCTATTTACTTCCCGATCCCGTAAATTTCAATAGTGAAACGTTAAGGAGGAAACTTTCAAAAATTAACATATTTTAGATCAAAATTAGTTGATATATCGTTTATAAGTTTATAAGTCTCGACTGGGATATCCCAGTCGAGACAGGAAAATTTTTCATCAACTTTTAATTTATGCGTCTGCATGCCACTAAAATTAACACTCTTTAAATTAAGGTGAATATTGTATTTATTCAAATAAATTGCTGAAGTCGCATATTTTTTGTAACCTTAAAATTCTTGCAAAAAATACCTACGATGTCGTTTTTTTTTAATTTTAAGTTTATAAAAAAAATATGCGAATTCAGCAATTCGTAATTAAATAAACACAATATTCATCTTAAGGTTATTGTGGTAGTTACAAATTGTTGAATTTCCATATTTTTAAGTAAAATCAATAGAAATATGAAAATACAAACATATTGTTTTTAATAATTATTTTTATTCCAAAATATAGTACATGTGATTATGAGGATAAACACAAAATAAATTCTTAATGTAAACAATTTTCTAAGAGAAAAAACATGTATAATGCTGATATTAACTCGCGATTCAACTTCATAAATCAGTTTCTTATACTAACTAGTCAACTATAAACATGTGGCAAGTGGTTTCTATTGTCAATTATTATTTTTTTGTTCAATACACTGAAGTCACAGTACACGCGCACATCACCAAACACGACGTTTTCTGCGTTTTCGCGAACTCCGAAATCGACAATCGAATTCTGCGCATCAGAATCATGACCGTTTAAGGAGACAGACTGAATACACGCAGGCGACTCGTGGCCAAGTACACTCGCGGCTACAGACAAAAATGCACTCTGGCTCCTTTGATTTCGAGGTTATGTTCTAATCTCTTTTTTCCTTGTCTGGTTCTAAGGGACTTGACTTGATTTTTTGTTTAGGTTTACTATTTAAAATTGGGGGCCTGGCCTGATAGGTAATTATTTTCAATATTTCTGAATATTGAGTATACCCATTTAAAATGCTGCAGTTAGTACTTTGTATTTTTTCCAGATGAAGAATATTCATTAATTATTATAGACGAAACTAGTAGTTACCGAGCTATAGAAAAAGAAAAATTGGTAAATGTTGTAAGTAAATCTAACCCCAATCCAAACAGAACAACCCAAGACTTGGAAACTAGAAAGCAAAAATTAATAGCTTCACTAACTCAAGAAATACAAAATATATCATCCTTTGATCAACTTGAAGCTGTTGAGAAAATTACTGCACCTGTTCATCCAACGTTGAAGGCAATGGACGCACAGACTGGCGATACAGAAATACATGCTATGGATCTATTGGGACTCACAGATAAGAAAACTATTCCTCACAATAAGAATATACTTCCTCAAAGACGTTTATTTTCCACCAGAAATAAGTCCAAAAAGTCGAAAAAAAAATTGCTTGCAAAACCAAAGCCAGAAGAGGCAATTTTAATAGCAAATCAACTGTTAATTGATTCTTAATTAATTCCTGAAAGTAATAAGCGGTCATATTATGTAATGTCTTATAAATTAGAATATTATTAAGTTAATAGGCATCCCAGAGCCCAGATTTTTTCTTATTTTTAAAGTGCTTATTTGTTTATTTGTTTTGTGTTTGCCTTGTACCTAATCGAATTTGAATAAATAATTCGTTGCGTCTGCTCACGTGTTTAATTTTTCTTCATAAATTATCATTCATCTGTCTATACATAATAGGTCACAGTAATTTACTTTCCTTTTTTTCCCAATTATTCTAAACCTCAAAAAAAATCAAAGTAAAAGTAAAAAGGTTGTGGATTCTTAAGAAGTTCAAAAATCACGTTTAAATAACCGCGGAAATCGAAGGAAAAAGAGGTTAGAACATAACCTCGAAATCAAAGGAGCCAGAGTGCATTTTGGTATCTAGCCGCGAGTGGCCAAGTACGGAGACAAAGACAAGATCGGCACTGGTGGGGAAATGAGCGCTGCATTCTATTGGTCCGTACAATTAACTAAGAAATACTAGTTGTGAGAACTAGGTTGCTGCAACTGGTTTTTTAGTATTAATAGGTACATATTTTGGTTATTTTTTATTTAACCAGTTTAATTAGTAATCACAACATGTTGTAACAACCAAAATTATAGTTAGCTATGTTTTAACAACAATTTTTAGTACTTAGAACTGATTATGTCAGTTAAGATGATTTCCAAGGTACAACTAATTTGAAATGGCTTCAATAACAAAGACAGAGTGGTCGTAATAACTATTTTTCTAGGAATGACTACTATAAAAATTCAACCCACGTGCTTAGTTAACGTGTTTTTCTCAGTGTAGGCTTTACACGACAAGAAAAACTTACGGAAATATTTCGCCAATAAACTTTAGAAAATGTTCTATAGTTTTTGTGAGCGCGGCCGAGAAAATGCGAGAGTTTCGGCTCATACAATTACAAAATAAAAGGCGCATTCTTTTCTTTCGAGTCTTATGAATCCGTCATTGGATTTCTTATTTAATAGATAAAGATAGACTGCTTTTCGGTGGGTCAACCGGTGAAAAAAAGTCTTGCGCCCAAAAAAATAGGGTAGGAGGCCTAAGAGGGAGAGGACCAGCTGAGCAAAGCCAAAGGAAAACAAAACTTTATTGATGGAAGGAAAGCAGAAATTCAACTTTATGAAACTGCAGAAGAGTACAAAGATTCAACAACAATTAGAAAACGCAAGTTTTATTTGTTTTGGTTTACCAAAGTATGAGGTTATGATGTCGCTGAAGTTAGCATCAGATTCAGAAATGAAAATCATGTTTTTACAGTCGACCAAATAAGTAGTGCCACAAATAAAATAAATCAAAAAATCTATTCTAAAAGATTCTGTAACATCATCAAACTTGGTGGAAATAATACTGAGGGTGATGTACGTCACATGCTGAAAAATCAAATGTCCAGGGAGGGGTTGAAGGGGGTAGATTCCGCCCCAAAAATGTAAATGAGATCAGATATCGAAAATTTTGTAGCACCACCAAAGTTGGTGGAAATATTACTTGAACAGATACGAGGGACATATCAAAAAAGCAAATGTTTATCTCGGGGTTGAAGAAGGGAAATTCAACCCCAAAGTTGACGAAAAAAAACAAACTTCCTTGAAACACTTTGTAGCAGTTTCAAAGTTGGTCGAATTATTCCTTGGATAGATACGAGTAAAATATCAAAAAAGCACATGTTTATCTCGGGGTTGAAGGGGGGAAATTCAACCCCAAAATTGACGGAAAAAAACAAACTTCCTTGAAAAATTTTGTAGCAGTTTCAAAGTTGGTCGAATTATTGCTTGGACAGATACGAGTGAAATATCAAAAAAGCACATGTTTATCTCGGGGTTGAAGGGGGGAAATTCAACCCCAAAGTTGACGAAAAAACCAAACTTCCTTGAAAAATTTTGCAGCAGATTCAAAGTTGGTCCAATTATTGCTTGGATAGATACGAGTAAAATATCAAAAAAGCACATGTTTATCTTGGGGATGAAGGGGGGAAATTCAACCCCAAAGTTGACGAAAAAAATCAAACTTCCTTGAAAAATTTTGTAGCAGATTCAAAGTTGGTCCAATTATTGCTTGGATAGATACGAGTAAAATATCAAAAAAGCACATGTTTATCTCGGGGTTGAAGGTGGGAAATTCAACCCCAAAGTTGACGGAAAAAAACAAACTTCCTTGAAAAATTTTGTAGCAGTTTCAAAGTTGGTCCAATTATTGCTTGGATAGATACGAGTAAAATATCAAAAAAGCACATGTTTATCTCGGGGATGAAGGGGGGAAATTCAACCCCAAAGTTGACGAAAAAAATCAAACTTCCTTGAAAAATTTTGTAGCAGATTCAAAGTTGGTCCAATTATTGCTTGGATAGATACGAGTAAAATATCAAAAAAGCACATGTTTATCTCGGGGTTGAAGGGGGGAAATTCAACCCCAAAGTTGACGGAAAAAAACAAACTTCCTTGAAAAATTTTGTAGCAGTTTCAAAGTTGGTCGAATCATTGCTTGGACAGATACGAGTGAAATATCAAAAAAGCACATGTTTATCTCGGGGTTGAAGGGGGAAAATTCAACCCCAAAGTTGACGAAAAAGCCAAACTTCTTTGAAAAATTTTGTAGCAGATTCAAAGTTGGTCGACGAATCATTGCTTGGACAGATACGAGTGAAATATCTAAAAAGCACATGTTTATCTCGGGGTTGACGGGGGGAAATTCAACCCCAAATTTGACGAAAAAACCAAACTTCCTTGAAAAATTTTGTAGCAGATTCAAAGTTGGTCCAATTATTGCTTGGATAGATACGAGTAAAATATCAAAAAAGCACATGTTTATCTTGGGGATGAAGGGGGGAAATTCAACCCCAAATTTGACGAAAAAAATCAAACTTCCTTGAAAAATTTTGTAGCAGATTCAAAGTTGGTCCAATTATTGCTTGGACAGATACGAGTGAAATATCAAAAAAGCACATGTTTATCTCGGGGTTGAAGGGGGAAAATTCAACCCCAAATTTGACGAAAAAACCAAACTTCCTTGAAAAATTTTGTAGCAGATTCAAAGTTGGTCCAATTATTGCTTGGATAGATACGAGTAAAATATCAAAAAAGCACATGTTTATCTCGGGGTTGAAGGGGGGAAATTCAACCCCAAATTTGACGAAAAAACCAAACTTCCTTGAAAAATTTTGTAGCAGATTCAAAGTTGGTCCAATTATTGCTTGGATAGATACGAGTAAAATATCAAAAAAGCACATGTTTATCTCGGGGATGAAGGGGGGAAATTCAACCCCAAAGTTGACGAAAAAAATCAAACTTCCTTGAAAAATTTTGTAGCAGATTCAAAGTTGGTCCAATTATTGCTTGGATAGATACGAGTAAAATATCAAAAAAGCACATGTTTATCTCGGGGTTGAAGGGGGGAAATTCAACCCCAAAGTTGACGGAAAAAAACAAACTTCCTTGAAAAATTTTGTAGCAGTTTCAAAGTTGGTCGAATTATTGCTTGGACAGATACGAGTGAATTATCAAAAAAGCACATGTTTATCTCGGGGTTGAAGGGGGAAAATTCAACCCCAAATTTGACGAAAAAACCAAACTTCCTTGAAAAAATTTTGTAGCAGATTCAAAGTTGGTCCAATTATTGCTTGGATAGATACGAGTAAAATATCAAAAAAGCACATGTTTATCTCGGGGTTGAAGGGGGGAAATTCAACCCCAAAGTTCACGGTAAAAAACAAACTTCCTTGAAAAATTTTGTAGCAGTTTCAAAGTTGGTCGAATCATTGCTTGGACAGATACGAGTGAAATATCAAAAAAGCACATGTTTATCTCGGGGTTGAAGGGGGAAAATTCAACCCCAAATTTGACGAAAAAACCAAACTTCCTTGAAAAATTTTGTAGCAGATTCAAAGTTGGTCCAATTATTGCTTGGATAGATACGAGTAAAATATCAAAAAAGCACATGTTTATCTCGGGGTTGAAGGGGGGAAATTCAACCCCAAAGTTCACGGTAAAAAACAAACTTCCTTGAAAAATTTTGTAGCAGTTTCAAAGTTGGTCGAATCATTGCTTGGATAGATACGAGTAAAATATCAAAAAAGCACATGTTTATTTCGGGGTTGAAGGGGGGAAATTCAACCCCAAAGTTGACGGAAAAAAACAAACTTCCTTGAAAAATTTTGTAGCAGTTTCAAAGTTGGTCGAATCATTGCTTGGACAGATACGAGTGAAATATCAAAAAAGCACATGTTTATCTCGGGGTTGAAGGGGGAAAATTCAACCCCAAAGTTGACGAAAAAGCCAAACTTCTTTGAAAAATTTTGTAGCAGATTCAAAGTTGGTCGACGAATCATTGCTTGGACAGATACGAGTGAAATATCTAAAAAGCACATGTTTATCTCGGGGTTGACGGGGGGAAATTCAACCCCAAATTTGACGAAAAAACCAAACTTCCTTGAAAAATTTTGTAGCAGATTCAAAGTTGGTCCAATTATTGCTTGGATAGATACGAGTAAAATATCAAAAAAGCACATGTTTATCTTGGGGATGAAGGGGGGAAATTCAACCCCAAAGTTGACGAAAAAAATCAAACTTCCTTGAAAAATTTTGTAGCAGATTCAAAGTTGGTCCAATTATTGCTTGGACAGATACGAGTGAAATATCAAAAAAGCACATGTTTATCTCGGGGTTGAAGGGGGAAAATTCAACCCCAAATTTGACGAAAAAACCAAACTTCCTTGAAAAATTTTGTAGCAGATTCAAAGTTGGTCCAATTATTGCTTGGATAGATACGAGTAAAATATCAAAAAAGCACATGTTTATCTCGGGGTTGAAGGGGGGAAATTCAACCCCAAATTTGACGAAAAAACCAAACTTCCTTGAAAAATTTTGTAGCAGATTCAAAGTTGGTCCAATTATTGCTTGGATAGATACGAGTAAAATATCAAAAAAGCACATGTTTATCTCGGGGATGAAGGGGGGAAATTCAACCCCAAAGTTGACGAAAAAAAATCAAACTTCCTTGAAAAATTTTGTAGCAGATTCAAAGTTGGTCCAATTATTGCTTGGATAGATACGAGTAAAATATCAAAAAAGCACATGTTTATCTCGGGGTTGAAGGGGGGAAATTCAACCCCAATAAAGTTGACGGAAAAAAACAAACTTCCTTGAAAAATTTTGTAGCAGTTTCAAAGTTGGTCGAATTATTGCTTGGACAGATACGAGTGAATTATCAAAAAAGCACATGTTTATCTCGGGGTTGAAGGGGGAAAATTCAACCCCAAATTTGACGAAAAAACCAAACTTCCTTGAAAAATTTTGTAGCAGATTCAAAGTTGGTCCAATTATTGCTTGGATAGATACGAGTAAAATATCAAAAAAGCACATGTTTATCTCGGGGTTGAAGGGGGGAAATTCAACCCCAAAGTTCACGGTAAAAAACAAACTTCCTTGAAAAATTTTGTAGCAGTTTCAAAGTTGGTCGAATCATTGCTTGGACAGATACGAGTGAAATATCAAAAAAGCACATGTTTATCTCGGGGTTGAAGGGGGAAAATTCAACCCCAAATTTGACGAAAAAACCAAACTTCCTTGAAAAATTTTGTAGCAGATTCAAAGTTGGTCCAATTATTGCTTGGATAGATACGAGTAAAATATCAAAAAAGCACATGTTTATCTCGGGGTTGAAGGGGGGAAATTCAACCCCAAATTTGACGAAAAAACCAAACTTCCTTGAAAAATTTTGTAGCAGATTCAAAGTTGGTCCAATTATTGCTTGGATAGATACGAGTAAAATATCAAAAAAGCACATGTTTATCTCGGGGATGAAGGGGGGAAATTCAACCCCAAAGTTGACGAAAAAAATCAAACTTCCTTGAAAAATTTTGTAGCAGATTCAAAGTTGGTCCAATTATTGCTTGGATAGATACGAGTAAAATATCAAAAAAGCACATGTTTATCTCGGGGTTGAAGGGGGGAAATTCAACCCCAAAGTTGACGGAAAAAAACAAACTTCCTTGAAAAATTTTGTAGCAGTTTCAAAGTTAGTCGAATTATTGCTTGGACAGATACGAGTAAAATATCAAAAAAGCACATGTTAATCTGGGGGTTGAAGGAGGGGAAATTCTACTCCAAAGCTGTCGAAGAAAACCCAACTTGCTTAAAAAAATTTGTTACACCCAATACCCAATCCTCTCCAATTGGAACAATATTCTAGAAATAGCGTCCAAAAATGGCCAAAAATATACACATGATTCCTACTTGTGGCGTCGTGGAACATGGCACACTCCAAAATTTTACCATTTCAGTTGACACTATGAAAAGATGTTCAATCAACGCCGACTAAACAAGATATGTTCCTATATACAGTTGCGATAAAAAAAAAGTAGTACAAGAAAAATCTCCAAAATCTCCTGGTCTATATGCATTAATTTAATTCTTAACCAGAAATGACGCATTTTTGGCATTTTTCGACAAGTTCTTAACCCAGGAAGTTTCAGATGACATTACTTTGGCATTTTTGCGCCCGTTTTCATCCTAGAATATATCATTGCCTGTCAAAATTTTGTATGTTACTCTGGGAGCTCGAATTGGGGGAATAATTTTTGTACAACTTTTTTTCTATCCCAACTGTACTGTTAACCATGATGAAGTACCGTACCTACCTGCCACTTTATCGACATCTATTATTATTAAGTATAATCATAAAATGGAAATGAGTTACCGACCTTTCTTCCCCTTTTCTCAAAGTGAGCTGAGCTTATATTATATAGGTACCTGATCAACTGAATAATAGACGCACGTGTTGCGAAAACTAATTCTAAACGAGAAAAATTAATTTTTATTGTAAACTTTTCTGAACTGAAAAGTGGGATGGAAATCTCTTTTGGGAAAATGTGACTTCATTTTTCAAAGAAGTTTGTTTTTTTTTGACAACTTTGGGGTTGAATTTCCCCCCTTCATCCCCGAGATAAACATGTGCTTTTTTGATATTTTACTCGTATCTATCCAAGCAATAATTGGACCAACTTTGAATCTGCTACAAAATTTTTCAAGGAAGTTTGGTTTTTTTCGTCAAATTTGGGGTTGAATTTCCCCCCTTCAACCCCGAGATAAACATGTGCTTTTTTGATATTTTACTCGTATCTATCCAAGCAATAATTGGACCAACTTTGAATCTGCTACAAAATTTTTCAAGGAAGTTTGATTTTTTTCCGTCAACTTTGGGGTTGAATTTCCCCCCTTCAACCCCGAGATAAACATGTGCTTTTTTGATATTTTACTCGTATCTATCCAAGCAATAATTGGACCAACTTTGAATCTGCTACAAAATTTTTCAAGGAAGTTTGATTTTTTCGTCAAATTTGGGGTTGAATTTCCCCCCTTCAACCCCGAGATAAACATGTGCTTTTTTGATATTTTACTCGTATCTATCCAAGCAATAATTGGACCAACTTTGAATCTGCTACAAAATTTTTCAAGGAAGTTTGGTTTTTTCGTCAAATTTGGGGTTGAATTTCCCCCCCTTCAACCCCGAGATAAACATGTGCTTTTTTGATATTTTACTCGTATCTATCCAAGCAATAATTGGACCAACTTTGAATCTGCTACAAAATTTTTCAAGGAAGTTTGGTTTTTTCGTCAAATTTGGGGTTGAATTTCCCCCCTTCAACCCCGAGATAAACATGTGCTTTTTTGATATTTTACTCATATCTATCCAAGCAATAATTGGACCAACTTTGAATCTGCTACAAAATTTTTCAAGGAAGTTTGATTTTTTTCCGTCAACTTTGGGGTTGAATTTCCCCCCTTCAACCCCGAGATAAACATGTGCTTTTTTGATATTTTACTCGTATCTATCCAAGCAATAATTGGACCAACTTTGAATCTGCTACAAAATTTTTCAAGGAAGTTTGATTTTTTTCGTCAACTTTGGGGTTGAATTTCCCCCCTTCATCCCCGAGATAAACATGTGCTTTTTTGATATTTTACTCGTATCTATCCAAGCAATAATTGGACCAACTTTGAATCTGCTACAAAATTTTTCAAGGAAGTTTGGTTTTTTCGTCAAATTTGGGGTTGAATTTCCCCCCTTCAACCCCGAGATAAACATGTGCTTTTTTGATATTTTACTCGTAACTATCCAAGCAATAATTGGACCAACTTTGAATCTGCTACAAAATTTTTCAAGGAAGTTTGATTTTTTTCCGTCAACTTTGGGGTTGAATTTCCCCCCTTCAACCCCGAGATAAACATGTGCTTTTTTGATATTTTACTCGTATCTATCCAAGCAATAATTGGACCAACTTTGAATCTGCTACAAAATTTTTCAAGGAAGTTTGATTTTTTCGTCAAATTTGGGGTTGAATTTCCCCCCTTCAACCCCGAGACAAACATGTGCTTTTTTGATATTTTACTCGTATCTATCCAAGCAATAATTGGACCAACTTTGAATCTGCTACAAAATTTTTCAAGGAAGTTTGGTTTTTTCATCAAATTTGGGGTTGAATTTCCCCCCTTCAACCCCGAGATAAACATGTGCTTTTTTGATAATTCACTCGTATCTGTCCAAGCAATAATTCGACCAACTTTGAAACTGCTACAAAATTTTTCAAGGAAGTTTGTTTTTTTCCGTCAACCTTGGGGTTGAATTTCCCCCCTTCAACCCCGAGATAAACATGTGCTTTTTTGATATTTTACTCGTATCTATCCAAGCAATAATTGGACCAACTTTGAATCTGCTACAAAATTTTTCAAGGAAGTTTGATTTTTTTCGTCAACTTTGGGGTTGAATTTCCCCCCTTCATCCCCGAGATAAACATGTGCTTTTTTGATATTTTACTCGTATCTATCCAAGCAATAATTGGACCAACTTTGAATCTGCTACAAAATTTTTCAAGGAAGTTTGGTTTTTTCGTCAAATTTGGGGTTGAATTTCCCCCCTTCAACCCCGAGATAAACATGTGCTTTTTTGATATTTTACTCGTATCTATCCAAGCAATAATTGGACCAACTTTGAATCTGCTACAAAATTTTTCAAGGAAGTTTGGTTTTTTCGTCAAATTTGGGGTTGAATTTTCCCCCTTCAACCCCGAGATAAACATGTGCTTTTTTGATATTTCACTCGTATCTGTCCAAGCAATAATTCGACCAACTTTGAAACTGCTACAAAATTTTTCAAGGAAGTTTGTTTTTTTCCGTCAATTTTGGGGTTGAATTTCCCCCCTTCAACCCCGAGATAAACATGTGCTTTTTTGATATTTTACTCGTATCTATCCAAGCAATAATTGGACCAACTTTGAATCTGCTACAAAATTTTTCAAGGAAGTTTGATTTTTTTCGTCAACTTTGGGGTTGAATTTCCCCCCTTCATCCCCGAGATAAACATGTGCTTTTTTGATATTTTACTCGTATCTATCCAAGCAATAATTGGACCAACTTTGAATCTGCTACAAAATTTTTCAAGGAAGTTTGGTTTTTTCGTCAAATTTGGGGTTGAATTTTCCCCCTTCAACCCCGAGATAAACATGTGCTTTTTTGATATTTTACTCGTATCTATCCAAGCAATAATTGGACCAACTTTGAATCTGCTACAAAATTTTTCAAGGAAGTTTGGTTTTTTCGTCAAATTTGGGGTTGAATTTCCCCCCTTCAACCCCGAGATAAACATGTGCTTTTTTGATATTTTACTCGTATCTGTCAAAGGAATAATTCGACCAGCTTTGAAACTGCTACAAAATTTTTTAAGGAAGTTTTTTTTTTCGTCAACTTTGGGGTTGAATTTCCCTTTTTCAACCCCGAGATAAACATTTGCTTTTTTGATATGTCCCTCGTATCTGTTCAAGAAATATTTCCACCAACTTTGGTGGTGCTACAAAATTTTCGATATCTGATTTCATTTACATTTTTGGGGCGGAATCTACCCCCTTCAACCCCTCCCTGGACATATGATTTTTCAGTATGTGACGTACATCACCCTCAGTATTATTTCCACCAAGTTTGATGATGTTACAGAATCTTTTAGAATAGATTTTTTGATTCATTATATTTGTGGCACTACTTATTTGGTCGACTGTAAAAACATGATTTTCATTTCTGAATCTGTTGCTAACTTCAACGACGTGATTCCCAAAAGATGTTTTTTAAACTTTGCGTCTCTTTAGACTTAGATCCACATTTATATAAGAATAGATTCAACCTTTGGGTAAAGTTGAGGAGATACAGAGACTCTTGCAATAATAATTTTGATTTAGAAAAACCTGTTGATGAGAAGATCACTACTTCCTCACAGAATTTTAAAAAAATGCTAGCGAACAGATATTTGCAATACTGTAGTAAGAATGAAAGTTGTGTAATGGTCGGTTCGAATGATCATGGTCAGGATAATAATGAAACAATTTGTGACATGCCGGAGAAGGATAATACCACCAATGGTAACAACATTCTAATGCAAAAAAATATTGAGCAGGAAAAAAAAGATGGAGCATTCGAAACCGAAGCAGGTGTAATTAAATTAGAATTGTGTAAGTCCAATAAAGATGCTAACTCTGAAAGTGACTTTATAAGTGTACCCAAGAAAATGAAAATCCCTATTATTTGCGACGCAGATGAAGATAATCAGCAAATCCCAGTAATCAGGATTGATAAGATAGCTCCAAAAAACTTTAAATTTGAAATAGAACTGAAGCCAGAAAATACGTTTTTTAATGTTTCACAAGAAAGGAATAATTTAATTAGGGAAATGCTTATAAAATCTAATATTTTTTGTGTGGTTATATTTAAGGGTTCAAGAGTTCAAAAAACGTTAGGAGTGCGGATTGAGTATGCAGCTTGTAAGCATACTAATTGCAGAAAGTTTCGTTTCGAAATTAGCGACAAATCAATCATAGTTAAGTACGATTTGGAATTCGACAATCATTGCGGGGAAGAATTTGCGTATCAATTAAGAGGTTCCACAAGAAAGGAAATGAAAAATAAGCTTTTGCGCGATTTGCCTAATAAGATTCGATTAGAAGATATTAAAAATGCGGATCCTGCTGTGGTTAGTGATGGAAATTGGCAAAATATTCGATCTTTGGCTGTGTATCAAAAAGCTAGATCCGAAGCAAAAAGCGAACAGGATCAACACCAGGATGATTTTATAGATCTCATGCTACGTGCTAATGAAGATATACCAGGAAAAGACAAATATATTCAATTTCCCACATGGAAAACCCTGGTATATTTATATAGTCGTTGTCAAGTCGACTTGCTCAAAAATAATAAATCATATGTTGCATATTTTGACGCAACTGGAAGTGTCGTTAGACCTATTTTCAAAGAAGAACGTCAAGCTCGTAAACAGGTGTACTATTATGCAATGGTAGTAAATATCCAGAATCAAATTGTTCCAGTATGCGAATTAATATCTTCTCAACAGGATAGTGCAACTTTGACTTGTTTCTTAATAAAATTTAAACATTTTGTTAGAGTTTCTTGTCATCGTCAATGGCCTCTTTTCAAAATAATTGTGGTAGATTGGAGTTTTGCCTTAATAACGGCACTTTGTCAAGGCTTTAACGAAATGACATTATTCACCTACCTCCAAATTTCCTATAAATATGTGTTCAATAATGAGGTTTGCATGGATCATATTATAATCATCAAGTCATGCTGTTCACATTTCATCAAAATGCTGGTAAATAAAATGAAAAAACTTAACATCACAAAATCTAAAAAAACTTTCATCATACAGATATTTTGCGTTTTAACCGAATCTACAACAGTCGAAAAAATATCCCAGATATTCAGATCCTTAGCTGTAACTATTTTGAGTCAAAATAAAACGCCAGAATTTACTAAATCTTTCCAAATCATTCAAAAACATATTAATGAAATAGATTCTGACTTTGGCAATTTCGAGGAATATGAAGCAAAAGAAATATATTTGGAGCCTGATGATGATTTAGTAAGGGGAAGCTATTTAGACTCTCCTTTCTATCTGCATTTTGGATCGATTTTCAAAGAAGTCGAAAATGATATTAGGGATTTTGATTTACAAATTTCAACCGACTATCAACCAAACGATTTTTTTAGTAAAGACCTTTTCTTGTATCTTCTGAAACATATTATGCCTTTCGTTCCACTTTGGAGTGCCGTTGTTTCCAGCAATATCCATCCGGAATTTCCTCTGCGATTAAGTAACGCTAACGTAGAAAGTTGGTTTAATATTGTTAAACACGAGGTGCTGAATGGAGAAACATTTCTAAAGTTGGGGAGGTTTGTCGACCTATTAAAATCAAAAAAAGAAATAGCATGCAAACTTATAAATTTAAACATAGGAAACGTTCCTCGGAAGAGACAAAGAATAGACGAAACAAACAAAACTATTCTGAAGGATGAGATTGATAAGCCACTAGCTGCTGAAAAATGGAAGAAATGCAAACCTAAAAAGAACTACTTTTCTTTAAGAGACATACCAAAAAATTTAATGGACAATATAAAAGAACCAAATTCTACAAAAAAACAAGTATGTGCTAAGACAGAAAAGAAACAAATGGAAACAACTCATGATTTTCATGACTCAAAGCCAAGCAACAATACTGATGAAGACTACACAGAGTCTACATTATTACAAATAAAAAATTCAAAAACCCTCAAAAATGACCTTTTATTCAATAATGAATTCTACTTTTCCAAACAAATAGATCAACAATACATTTTAGGCTGCTATAAATATAATAATTATTACAGCATCACGTTAACTTTTAAAGAATATTTTTGCTTGTTATCAGATTATAACCATTTTAAAGATCATATTTTTTTTAAAACGGATAGAGCTAAATGGTTGTATGATTCCACCATTGATGCTGCAGCTATTTCCATGTTGCAGGTATCAAAACAACAAGATAACTTCTATTACTTCGATACTATCACCAGTCAATTTATTTTTAATAGTTATTCATTACCAGACAAGTTTCGCCCATTGAAAGAAGATTTAACAAACAAAAAATATATTTTGCTGCCCTACAACTTAAAAGGTTTTCATTGGGTGATGTTAGTATTAGATTTAATTGATTCCAAAATATATATTTTGGACCCAGCCAAGGGAGGTTTTATTAATGAAAGAGAAGTATTTTCAAAAATAATTAGATTTATATCTACAAGAGACCGACATAATTTGGAAAATAAATTAAATTATAGGAAATGGTCTTTGGCCCCCCCGAATACAGCTTATCCTCAACAAAAAATTGACGACAATTATAATTGCGGCATTTATATTTTATATTACATGGATACAATAATCAAATCGCAAAGCATAGATAATTTCTTTGCCTCATTGGATATCGATTTTGATCCGGAACTATTTAGAATCAAATTGCAAGAAATTCTTTTGCTTCAGAGGATGTAACTAGAATGTGTTTCATTTGAGGCCGATTTTATTCTAATGGCGATGACACTATTCAATGCAAAATATGCGAAAGGTATATGCATTTACGCTGTGTGATATCATCTAACCCTAATGAAACATCAAATAATTGCAAAATCTGCCAAAAGAGTTTTATATCACACGAAATTCCGTTCAAAGATCGCGAAATGAAGGACATAGTCTTGTTTGATGATATTTTATATTATTTTGTTTCACATTTCAAATGTGATCTTGAAAACATTATAAACAAAAAAACCGCTCATTATGAGAGTATGCGTTTCGAGAAGACAAAAAATATAGAACACATCAAATGGGACTATTCTACGGCATACATTTCGTTGGAGCAATCTGCCAAAATAAGGAATATTATAATATCATTATTTCCTTATGAAAATTATAATTACATTTGCTTTGTTTTGGTACCATTTATAAACTCCAAAATTTTTTATACATATTATGGGACTCCAGAAAAAGATATGGTGCAAACTTTCATGGAGAGATTCAAAATTGAAACCGCTGAAGGATATCCTTCGCCCTATACTTTAATGGATCTTGCGAATTACAATCTGGAATAATAGATATTTATTTTATTAGGAGTATAAGTAATACTTATGTGACGCGCATGGAAGATTGAACGCCGAGCGCAGCGAGGCGAATCAAATCCATGCAAGTCACAGGAAAAATAGTTATACTCCGAATAGTGCAGAATTTTGAATTTAAATAATGACATTCATATTTTGAAGGATCACCTTTATAAGCATCTATACCTCTATTTACAGGTGAACTACCTTAAATCGCGATGGAAAAATATGTGTAGCGGCGTATAAGTGTTATAATTCGGCGGAGTATAATACTTATACGCCACTCAAGCTGAAAGTCATTGAAGTGACACTTATTGTTTGCCCAGCGGATCTGAGTCACTGATCTCGAAAATAAATGGATAAACAAAGAACGCTTCTAATGCTGCTAATTTACGAGGTCAAAATCTAAACAAAAACAACTGACTGGGACAGCTGTGAGCATGCGCAGTAGATACATGTATTGTGCGTACACAAAATCTGGCCAATGAAAATGAAGGAAATTCGAAACTTAGAACAGTTGTTCGAAAGATAAGACACTGCGCAGGCGTCAGGCTGTTCCGTTGCACAACTGTTCGTAGCATATTGACCCCAAATTTTCGCACAAATTATGCAAATCAAGCCGTATGAATTGTTTATCCATTTATTTTTTAGATCAGTGATCTGAGTCTACGGAAGGAATTTGGACATGAATGTGCCATGTTGCCACGTTTAATTATAAAAAAGCGAAAATACTAGGCATGAAATATAGTTCATTTGAAAATCCATTTTTTAATAACAAAATATTGATAACAATAATAAAACAGTCTCGTTTTGTCCTCGCCAGAGTGTGGGCGGTAGGTTTAAGGAGCTCAAAGAGCTTCACCGGGTGGTGCACTAGAGGCGTGTAGAGACCAAATTTTGGCTCACCTCCGCGAGTAAAAACCGAGATTCATCGCCATCCGTGGATTTGTTTGCGTCTTTTTGACTAAGCCGGCTTAGATTCCTAGATAAACAGAAGGTTCACACGCGTGGTTACGTTGGCAAAATGGCGGCCAGAGTCTGAGACTCGTGAAAACGCTGTTTGTTTTGACAGAAAAAGGTTATATCCGGTTTCAGCGATTGATCAAGGCAAATCCTGGATGTGCCTTTCACATTAAGAAAAATTAAAGATAGAAGAAAAGAGTGAAACAAATAGGGGACCTATGATATGGCCTAGAGCCAGACAACATCAGGGTCGCCACGAAATCGTGCTGGCAAATTGCCTCAGTAGCAGTGCCATTAAAACAAACAACAACAACAACAACAATAATAAAACATTAAATATTTTAAAGTGGTTGTTAGACCTATTCTTATTTTAATCCTGATTTCTGCAATTTGGTCTATTGTAAAAAATAAATATTTTCTTAAAATATCATCAGCTTTTGACTATTTGGCAAGCATCCGGCCTGGATGAACCTGATTGGTGGAGTTTTTGGCAGGATTGCCGTTGCCATGGGGAACCATACGGTTGTCAATGAGCTAACGTCACCTTACGTCTCGCTATTGGCCAGGGCTGACGTCATTTTATCCTCCCATCTTGGAATATCGATTTACATTGAAATATCCCAGTGGCGGAGGTTTGGTAATTATCGATTTTCGTGTACGAGTCGCAATACGATAACACTTCCAAAAAGTTCCGCACGCAGCTGGGTATTTTATGAATGAAATCAGCCATATTTTTTTACAACTGCATTCCCCTCACCGTTACCCCGTAGACACAGACTCGCTGGGCAGACAGGTATACCTTGTCAAAATGATCACAAAAATTAGTGTTATATGACGTTTGAAAATAAACATAATTTCACTTAAATTTATCATAATGTCAAGGATAAATAGATAAGTAATATTAATATCGACTGAGGCCACTTCTTTAAATGTTGGTGATTTTGATGAATTCTTGCAAGAAAATGGTTGGAAAATGATTCCTACTCGGGCAGTCAGAATAGTTAAATAAAAAACTCATGCCTATTACTACATTCTAAATTACCCGAAATGGCAACATAAAATGCTCCTTAAAATAATACGTATTTTATATTTTATTTATTATTTATTTCACTATAACCATAGCATTATTACTCAGGTGTTCGATGGTTTCTTATGTTTTTGCTTTGTTATTTTGTATATGTTATGCATAATGTGTGGTACAACATTTAATACTTTAGAAATTAAGAAAAAAAAATTGGATCTACCTAGAAATAAGTTATATTCTAAGAAAGTTTGTGATGTTCGATCTGTGATTATTTGGAAATTATCATTTTTTTATACATATAAGAATAGGCAGTAGTACATATAAGAAAAGGCAGTGAAACTAATAATGTAAGTGCTGCAATTATTCTTGTTTCTCTCTAAATGAGTCTGATTTAATGTGATTTCTACTAATTTATTTCTCTATATAATATTTTCTACTACATATTTACTATCTAAGTTAATATTATTGAGGAAAATTGGAAAATACCTGAATTTGGGGCTCATATAAATACTCCCTGTTAATGTAATAAATGTGGTAAGGTTGCAGGGTCTACTGCTCCCTCCAACTAAACGAGAAAAATGTTTTTCCTGCCAAGCATCATTAATTTTTCACGAATTTTCCAACAAATTATCAACTTCCCCCCGTAACGAATCTCCCAGACCTAACTTGAATGCAAAAACTATTCTGGACTCTGCTTTAGGTTCTACTCTATTATTCTCAAACTTAAAAAATCCCTACAAAGTATAATTAATTTTTCACGAATTTTCCAATAAATTATCGACTTCCCTCCGTAACGAATGTCGCAGACCTAACTTGAATGCAAAAACTATTCTGGACTCTGCTTTAGTGTCTACTCTATCATTCTCAACCTTCAAAAAATCCCTACAAAGTTCCATTAATTTTTCACGAATTTTCCAATAAATTATCGACTTCCCCCCGTAACGAATCTCCCAGACCTAACTTGAATGCAAAAACTATTCTGGACTCTGCTTTAGTGTCTACTCTATCATTCTCAACCTTCAAAAAATCCCTACAAAGTTCCATTAATTTTTCACGAATTTTCCAATAAATTATCGACGTCCCCCCGTAATGAATCTCCCAGACCTAAATTGAATGCAAAAACTATTCTGAACTCAGCTTTAGGGTCTACTCTATCATTCTCAACCTTCAAAAAATCCCTACAAAGTACCATTAATTTTTCACGAATTTTCCAATAAATTATCGACTTTCCCCCGTAACGAATTCTCCCAGACCTAACTTGAATGCAAAAACTATTCTGGACTCTGCTTTAGGGTATACTCTATCATTCTCAACCTTCAAAAAATCCCTACAAAGTACCATTAATTTTTCACGAATTTTCCAATAAATTATCGACTTCCCCCCGTAACGAACTTCCCAGACCTAACTTGATTGCAAAAACTATTCTGGACTCTGCTTTAGGGTCTACTCTATCATTCTCAACCTTCAAAAAATCCCTACAAAGTACCATTAATTTTTCACGAATTTTCCAATAAATTATCGACTTCCCCCCGTAACGAACTTCCCAGACCTAACTTGATTGCAAAAACTATTCTGGACTCTGCTTTAGGGCCTACTCTATCATTCTCAACCTTCAAAAAATCCCTACAAAGTTCCATTAATTTTTCACGAATTTTCCAATAAATTATCGACTTCCCTCCGTAACGAATCTCCCAGACCTAACTTGATTGCAAAAACTATTCTGGACTCTGCTTTAGGGTCTACTCTATCATTCTCAACCTTCAAAAAAATCCCTACAAAGTACCATTAATTTTTCAACGAATTTTCCAATAAATTATCGACTTTCCCCCGTAACGAATCTCCCAGACCTAACTTGAATGCAAAAACTATTCTGAACTCAGCTTTAGGGTCTACTCTATCATTCTCAACCTTCAAAAAATCCCTACAAAGTTCCATTAATTTTTCACGAATTTTCCAATAAATTATCGACTTCCCTCCGTAACGAATCTCCCAGACCTAACTTGATTGCAAAAACTATTCTGGACTCTGCTTTAGGGTCTACTCTATCATTCTCAACCTTCAAAAAATCCCTACAAAGTTCCATTAATTTTTCACGAATTTTCCAATAAATTATTGACTTTCCCCCGTAACGAATCTCCCAGACCTAACTTGAATGCAAAAAACTATTCTGGACTCAGCTTTAGGGTCAACTCTATCATTTTCAAACTTCAAAAAATCCCTACAAAGTTCCATTAATTTTTCACGAATTTTCCAAAAAATTATCGACTTCCCCCCGTAACGAATCTCCCAGACCTAACTTGATTGCAAAAAACTATTCTGGACTCTGCTTTAGGGGTCTACTCTATCATTCTCAACCTTCAAAAAATCCCTACAAAGTACCATTAATTTTTCACGAATTTTCCAATAAATTATCGACTTTCCCCGTAACGAATCTCCCAGACCTAACTTGAATGCAAAAACTATTCTGAACTCAGCTTTAGGGTCTACTCTATCATTTTCAAACTTCAAAAAATCCCTACAAAGTTCCATTAATTTTTCACGAATTTTCCAATAAATTATCAACTTCCCCCCGTAACGAATCTCCCAGACCTAACTTGATTGCAAAAACTATTCTGGACTCTGCTTTAGGGCCTACTCTATCATTCTCAACCTTCAAAAAATCCCTGCAAAGTACCATTAATTTTTCACGAATTTTCCAATAAATTATCAACTTCCCCCCGTAACGAATCTCCCAGACCTAACTTGAATGCAAAAACTATTCTGGACTCTGCTTTAGTGTCTACTCTATCATTCTCAACCTTCAAAAAATCCCTACAAAGTACCATTAATTTTTCACGAATTTTCCAATAAATTATCGACTTCCCTCCGTAACGAATCTCCCAGACCTAACTTGAATGCAAAAACTATTCTGGACTCTGCTTTAGGGTCTACTCTATCATTCTCAACCTACAAAAAATCCCTACAAAGTTCCATTAATTTTTCACGAATTTTCCAATAAATTATTGACTTTCCCCCGTAACGAATCTCCCAGACCTAACTTGAATGCAAAAACTATTCTGGACTCAGCTTTAGGGTCAAGTCTATCATTTTCAAACTTCAAAAAATCCCTACAAAGTACCATTAATTTTTCACGAATTTTCCAATAAATTATCGACTTCCCCCCGTAACGAATCTCCCAGACCTAACTTGAATGCAAAAACTATTCTGGACTCTGCTTTAGGGTCTACTCTATCATTCTCAACCTTCAAAAAATCCCTACAAAGTTCCATTAATTTTTCACGAATTTTCCAATAAATTATTGACTTTCCCCTGTAACGAATCTCCCAGACCTAACTTGAATGCAAAAACTATTCTGGACTCAGCTTTAGGGTCAACTCTATCATTTTCAAACTTCAAAAAATCCCTACAAAGTACCATTAATTTTTCACGAATTTTCCAATAAATTATCGACTTCCCCCCGTAACGAATCTCCCAGACCTAACTTGAATGCAAAAACTATTCTGGACTCTGCTTTAGGGTCTACTCTATCATTCTCAACCTCCAAAAAATCCCTACAAAGTTCCATTAATTTTTCACGAATTTTCCAACAAATTATTGACTTTCCCCCGTAACGAATCTCCCAGACCTAACTTGAATGCAAAAACTATTCTGGACTCTGCTTTAGGGTCTACTCTATCATTCTCAACCTTCAAGAAATCCCTACAAAGTTCCATTAATTTTTCACGAATTTTCCAATAAATTATCGACTTCCCCCCGTAACGAATCTCCCAGACCTAACTTGAATGCAAAAACTATTCTGGACTCTGCTTTAGGGTCTACTCTATCATTCTCAACCTTCAAAAAATCCCTACAAAGTACCATTAATTTTTCACGAATTTCCCAATAAATTATCGACTTCCCCCCGTAACGAATCTCCCAGACCTAACTTGAATGCAAAAACTATTCTGGACTCAGCTTTAGGGTCAACTCTATCATTTTCAAACTTCAAAAAATCCCTACAAAGTTCCATTAATTTTTCACGAATTTTCCAATAAATTATCGACTTTTCCCCCGTAACAAATCTCCCAGACCTAACTTGAATGCAAAAACTATTCTGGACTCAGCTTTAGGGTCAACTCTATCATTTTCAAACTTCAAAAAATCCCTACAAAGTTCCATTAATTTTTCACGAATTTTCCAATAAATTATCGACTTCCCCCCGTAACGAATCTCCCAGACCTAACTTGAATGCAAAAACTATTCTGGACTCAGCTTTAGGGTCAACTCTATCATTTTCAAACCTTCAAAAAATCCCTACAAAGTTCCATTAATTTTTCACGAATTTTCCAATTAATTATCGACTTTCCCCCGTAACAAATCTCCCAGACCTAACTTGAATGCAAAAACTATTCTGGACTCTGCTTTAGGTTCTACTCTATCATTATCAACCTTCAAAAAATCCCTACAAAGTACCATTAATTTTTGACGAATTTTCCAATAAATTATCGACTTCCCCCCGTAACGAATCTCCCAGACCTAACTTGATTGCAAAAACTATTTTGGACTCTGGTTTAGGTTCTACTCTATCATTCTCAACCTTCAAAAAATCCCTACAAAGTATCATTAATTTTTCACGAATTTTCCAATAAATTATCGACTTCCCCCCGTAACGAATCTCCCAGACCTAACTTGAATGCAAAAACTATTCTGTACTCAGCTTTAGGGTCAACTCTATCATTTTCAAACTTCGAAAAATCTCTACAAAGTATCATTGATTTTTCACGAATTTTCCAACAAATTATTGATTTCCCCCCGTAATGAATCTCCCAGTCCTAACTTGACTGTAAAAACTCTTCTGAACTGTGCTTATGGGTCAACCGAACTCTATCATCCTCAAATTTCAAAAAATTGCACAAAGCATCAATATTTTTCCACAAATTTTCAAACAAATTATCGTTTTTTCCCTCGTAGTAACTTTTCCAGACCTAACTTAACTGGAGCAAATATCCTCGAATGTGCCTGAGGGTTATTTCTACTTTTTCCGAATCCCAGAAATCCCCTACATAATATAAAAATTGTATTTGATTGAATTTCACGGTTTTTTAATTTTTCTTTTCAATAATTATCTGGTCGACTGTAATATACACGAATCTGAATATGAATATGAAGCTAACTTCAGCTACGTCAATTGCTTGGTAACCATTGAGCAAATTGCATTTAAATTTTTAGCATTTGTAGCTCTTATGAAGCTCCAAATGGCCTGTAATTTATAATATTCCCAGATTTATAGTTTTTGAGCAAATTGAATTTGCAGTTTTTGACAAAATTTGGACTAAAAGTCAATTTCCAGGCTCAATTGCTCAAAAACTATTTAAGCTATCAAATTCAATTTTGCACAGATTTATACAGAATTTAATGCTCTTTCTAATGGTGTATAATTTATTCCAATTTGCTTGAAATTTAGCAAAGATATGGGGGCAATTGTTCATGACTGTCAAGATTTTGAAAATTTTCTCGAGCCAAAAATAGAATTTTCTTTTTATTTTTGTTTCTGCCTTGAATAGCCATTTCGAATTGATGTCAGGACTGTTTTCTACTCATTTCGACCAACAAGTCGAGTTTTTCATAAGGGGTACCTCTCTTAGATGTACCCCCTTTGAATTCTGATTTCTAAATATTCAAACCTCAATTGCTTAGTAACCATTGAGCAAATTGCATTAAATTTTTTAGCATTTGTAGCTCTTATGAAGCTCCAAATGGCCTGTAATTTACAATATTCGCAGATTTATAGTTTTTGAGCAAATTGAATTTGATGTTTTTGACAAAATTTGGACTGAAAGTCAATTTTCAGGCTCAATTGCTCAAAAACTATTTGAGCTATCAAATTCAATTTTGCACATATTTATAGAGAATTTAATGCTCTTTTCAATGGTGTATAATTTATTTCAATTTGCTAGAAATTTAGCAAAGATATGGGGGCAATTGTTCATGACTGTCAAGATTTTCAAAACTTTTTCAAGCCAAAAATAGAATTTTCTTTTTATTTTTGTTTTTGCCTTAAATAGCCCATTTCGAATTGATGTCAGGACTGTTTTTTAGTCATTTTGACCAGCAAATCGAGTTTTTCATAAGGGTAGCCGCCTTAGATGTACAGGGTATTTGATTATATTTGGCACCATACCTACAGCCTTTACTATTTAAGATAGAAAAAAATTTTAAATACAAAACTTGACAGTTTTTTTCTATATTTTCTGATAACGTTATCAGAAAAAAAACAAAATCGCATCGAAAAATGGAGAAACGTAAGCAACTTCGTCTTTTTTTTAATGAACCACCCTGTATATTTTGCGATAAAATGAAAGATCTATTCTTTCTGATTCCAAATATATATACCTATATTGATAACATTTGCGTGAGCAATTGTTGACATATCTCAGGTTAAATTATAAAGAATTTGCAGAGAAGTTCTATAAGGATCTCTATCTTTGTAAAATTTCTTTGCAATTTAGTTATAATTTAAGCTGAGATATGTCAAAAATGGGCAAAATGGCCCATGCAAATGTGATCAACATATATATATATATTTGTAATCAGGAAGAAAAGGTCTTTCATTTTATCGCAAAATATACAGGGTGTTCCATTTAAAAAAGTCGAAGTTGTCTACGTTTCTTCATTTTCCCGATGCGATTTTGTTTTTTCTGATAACGTTAGAAGAAAATATAGAAAAAAAACTGTCAAGTTTTGTATTTACAATTTTTTTCTATCTTGAATAGTAAAGGCTGTAGGTATGGTACCAAATATAATCAAATACCCTGTACCCACTTTGAATTCTGATTTCAAAATATTCAAACCTCAATTCCAGTTGTAGCTCTTATCAGGCCCTAAATGCCTGTAATTTACAATATTCTCAGATTTATAAGTTTTTAGCAAATTGAATTTGAAATTTTTGACAAATTTTGACCAAAAAGTCAATTTTTAGGCTCAATTGCTCAAAAACTATTTGAGCTAATCAAATTCAATTTCGCACAGATTTATACAGAATTTAATGCTCTTTCCAATGGTGCATAATTAATTTAATTTGCTTGAAATTTAGCAAAGATATGGGCAATTGTTCATAACCTTGTCAAGATTTTGAAAATTTTCTCGAGTCAAAAATAGATTTTTTTTTTTTAAATTTTTGTTCTCTGCCTTGAATAGCCATTTCGAATTGATATCAGGGCTGTTTTCTCCTAATGTTGACGAGCAAATCGAGTTTTTCATAACGGTACCTCCCTTAGACGTACCCCCCTTTGAATTCTGATTTCTAAATATTCAAACCTCAATTGCTGGGTAACCATTGAGCAAATTGCATTTAAATTTTTAGCATTTGTAGCTCTTATGAAGCTCCAAATGGCCTGTAATTTATAATATTCCCAGATTTATAGTTTTTGAGCAAATTGAATTTGCAGTTTTTGACAAAATTTGGACTAAAAGTCAATTTCCAGGCTCAATTGCTCAAAAACTATTTAAGCTATCAAATTCAATTTTGCACAGATTTATACAGAATTTAATGCTCTTTCTAATGGTGTATAATTTATTCCAATTTGCTTGAAATTTAGCAAAGATATGGGGGCAATTGTTCATGACTGTCAAGATTTTGAAAATTTTCTCGAGCCAAAAATAGAATTTTCTTTTTATTTTTGTTTCTGCCTTGAATAGCCATTTCGAATTGATGTCAGGACTGTTTTCTACTCATTTCGACCAACAAGTCGAGTTTTTCATAAGGGTACCTCTCTTAGATGTACCCCCTTTGAATTCTGATTTCTAAATATTCAAACCTCAATTGCTTGGTAACCATTGAGCAAATTGCATTTAAATTTTTAGCATTTGTAGCTCTTATGAAGCTCCAAATGGCCTGTAATTTATAATATTCCCAGATTTATAGTTTTTGAGCAAATTGAATTTGCAGTTTTTGACAAAATTTGGACTAAAAGTCAATTTCCAGGCTCAATTGCTCAAAAACTATTTAAGCTATCAAATTCAATTTTGCACAGATTTATACAGAATTTAATGCTCTTTCTAATGGTGTATAATTTATTCCAATTTGCTTGAAATTTAGCAAAGATATGGGGGGCAATTGTTCATGACTGTCAAGATTTTGAAAATTTTCTCGAGCCAAAAATAGAATTTTCTTTTTATTTTTGTTTCTGCCTTGAATAGCCATTTCGAATTGATGTCAGGACTGTTTTCTACTCATTTCGACCAACAAGTCAAGTTTTTCATAAGGGTACCTCTCTTAGATGTACCCCCTTTGAATTCTGAATTCTAAATATTCAAACCTCAATTGCTTAGTAACCATTAAGCAAATTGCATTAAATTTTTTAGCATTTGTAGCTCTTATGAAGCTCCAAATGGCCTGTAATTTACAATATTCCCAGATTTATAGTTTTTGAGCAAATTGAATTTGATGTTTTTGACAAAATTTGGGACTGAAAGTCAATTTTCAGGCTCAATTGCTCAAAAACTATTTGAGCTATCAAATTCAATTTTGCACATATTTATAGAGAATTTAATGCTCTTTTCAATGGTGTATAATTTATTTCAATTTGCTAGAAATTTAGCAAAGATATAAGGGCAATTGTTCATGACTGTCAAGATTTTCAAAACTTTTTCGAGCCAAAAATAGAATTTTCTTTTTATTTTTGTTTTTGCCTTAAATAGCCATTTCGAATTGATGTCAGGACTGTTTTTTTAGTCATTTTGACCAGCAAATCGAGTTTTTCATAAGGGTACCCCCCCCTTAGATGTACAGGGTATTTGATTATATTTGGCACCATACCTACAGCCTTTACTATTTAAGATAGAAAAAAATTTTAAATACAAAACTTGACAGTTTTTTTCTATATTTTCTGATAACGTTATCAGAAAAAACAAAATCGCATCGAAAAATGGAGAAACGTAAGCAACTTCGTCTTTTTTTAATGAACCACCCTGTATATTTTGCGATAAAATGAAAGATCTATTCTTTCTGATTCCAAATATATATACCTATATTGATAACATTTGCGTGAGCAATTGTTGACATATCTCAGGTTAAATTATAAAGAATTTGCAGAGAAGTTCTATAAGGATCTCTATCTTTGTAAAATTTCTTTGCAATTTAGTTATAATTTAAGCTGAGATATGTCAAAAATGGGCAAAATGGCCCATGCAAATGTGATCAACATATATATATATTTGTAATCAGGAAGAAAAGGTCTTTCATTTTATCGCAAAATATACAGGGTGTTCCATTTAAAAAAGTCGAAGTTGTCTACGTTTCTTCATTTTCCGATGCGATTTTGTTTTTTCTGATAACGTTAAAAGAAAATATAGAAAAAAAACTGTCAAGTTTTGTATTTACAATTTTTTTTCTATCTTGAATAGTAAAGGCTGTAGGTATGGTACCAAATATAATCAAATACCCTGTACCCACTTTGAATTCTGATTTCAAAATATTCAAACCTCAATTCCAGTTGTAGCTCTTATCAGGCCCTAAATGGCCTGTAATTTACAATATTCTCAGATTTATAAGTTTTTAGCAAATTGAATTTGAAATTTTTGACAAATTTTGACCAAAAGTCAATTTTTAGGCTCAATTGCTCAAAAACTATTTGAGCTATCAAATTCAATTTCGCACAGATTTATACAGAATTTAATGCTCTTTCCAATGGTGCATAATTAATTTAATTTGCTTGAAATTTAGCAAAGATATGGGCAATTGTTCATAACCTTGTCAAGATTTTGATAATTTTCTCGAGTCAAAAATAGATTTTTTTTTTTAAAATTTTTGTTTCTGCCTTGAATAGCCATTTCGAATTGATATCAGGGCTGTTTTCTCCTAATGTTGACGAGCAAATCGAGTTTTTCATAACGGTACCTCCCTTAGACGTACCCCCTTTGAATTCTGATTTCTAAATATTCAAACCACAATTGCTGGGTAACCATTGAGCAAATTGCATTTAAATTTTTAGCATTTGTAGCTCTTATGAAGCTCCAAATGGCCTGTAATTTATAATATTCCCAGATTTATAGTTTTTGAGCAAATTGAATTTGCAGTTTTTGACAAAATTTGGACTAAAAGTCAATTTCCAGGCTCAATTGCTCAAAAACTATTTAAGCTATCAAATTCAATTTTGCACAGATTTATACAGAATTTAATGCTCTTTCTAATGGTGTATAATTTATTCCAATTTGCTTGAAATTTAGCAAAGATATGGGGGCAATTGTTCATGACTGTCAAGATTATGAAAATTTTCTCGAGCCAAAAATAGAATTTTCTTTTTATTTTTGTTTCTGCCTTGAATAGCCATTTCGAATTGATGTCAGGACTGTTTTCTACTCATTTCGACCAACAAGTCGAGTTTTTCATAAGGGTACCTCTCTTAGATGTACCCCCTTTGAATTCTGATTTCTAAATATTCAAACCTCAATTGCTTGGTAACCATTGAGCAAATTGCATTTAAATTTTTAGCATTTGTAGCTCTTATGAAGCTCCAAATGGCCTGTAATTTATAATATTCCCAGATTTGTAGTTTTTGAGCAAATTGAATTTGCAGTTTTTGACAAAATTTGGACTAAAAGTCAATTTCCAGGCTCAATTGCTCAAAAACTATTTAAGCTATCAAATTCAATTTTGCACAGATTTATACAGAATTTAATGCTCTTTCTAATGGTGTATAATTTATTCCAATTTGCTTGAAATTTAGCAAAGATATGGGGGCAATTGTTCATGACTGTCAAGATTATGAAAATTTTCTCGAGCCAAAAATAGAATTTTCTTTTTATTTTTGTTTCTGCCTTGAATAGCCATTTCGAATTGATGTCAGGACTGTTTTCTACTCATTTCGACCAACAAGTCGAGTTTTTCATAAGGGTACCTCTCTTAGATGTACCCCCTTTGAATTCTGATTTCTAAATATTCAAACCTCAATTGCTTTAGTAACCATTGAGCAAATTGCATTAAATTTTTTAGCATTTATAGCTCTTATGAAGCTCCAAATGGCCTGTAATTTACAATATTCCCAGATTTATAGTTTTTGAGCAAATTGAATTTGATGTTTTTGACAAAATTTGGACTGAAAGTCAATTTTCAGGCTCAATTGCTTAAAAACTATTTGAGCTATCAAATTCAATTTTGCACAAATTTATAGAGAATTTAATGCTCTTTTCAATGGTGTATAATTTATTTCAATTTGCTAGAAATTTAGCAAAGATATGGGGGCAATTGTTCATGACTGTCAAGATTTTCAAAACTTTTTCGAGCCAAAAATAGAATTTTCTTTTTATTTTTGTTTTTGCCTTAAATAGCCATTTCGAATTGATGTCAGGACTGTTTTTTAGTCATTATGACCAGCAAATCGAGTTTTTCATAAGGGTACCCCCCTTAGATGTACAGGGTATTTGATTATATTTGGCACCATACCTACAGCCTTACTATTTAAGATAGAAAAAAATTTTAAATATAAAACTTGACAGTTTTTTTCTATATTTTCTGATAACGTTATCAGAAAAAACAAAATCGCATCGAAAAATGGAGAAACGTAAGCAACTTCGTCTTTTTTTAATGAACCACCCTGTATATTTTGCGATAAAATGAAAGATCTATTCTTTCTGATTCCAAATATATACACCTATATTGATAACATTTGCGTGAGCAATTGTTGCCATATCTCATGTTAAATTATAAAGAATTTGCAGAGAAGTTCTATAAGGATCTCTATCTTTGTAAAATTTCTTTGCAATTTAGTTATAATTTAAGCTGAGATATGTCAAAAATGGGCAAAATGGCCCATGCAAATGTGATCAACATATATATATATATATATTTGTAATCAGGAAGAAAAGGTCTTTCATTTTATCGCAAAA
This sequence comes from Ceutorhynchus assimilis, assembly GCA_917834065.1. Lineage (NCBI taxonomy): Eukaryota > Metazoa > Arthropoda > Insecta > Coleoptera > Curculionidae > Ceutorhynchus > Ceutorhynchus assimilis. The sequence continues at coordinate 32,116,682 of OU892287.1, read as the reverse complement.
TATACAGGGTGTTCCATTTAAAAAAGTCGAAGTTGTCTACGTTTCTTCATTTTCCGATGCGATTTTGTTTTTTCTGATAACGTTATCAGAAAATATAGAAAAAAAACTGTCAAGTTTTGTATTTAAAATTTTTTTCTATCTTTAATAGTAAAGGCTGTAGGTATGGTGCCAAATATAATCAAATACCCTGTACCCACTTTGAATTCTGATTTCAAAATATTCAAACCTCAATTCCAGTTGTAGCTCTTATCAGGCCCTAAATGGCCTGTAATTTACAATATTCTCAGATTTATAAGTTTTTAGCAAATTGAATTTGAAATTTTTGACAAATTTTGACCAAAAGTCAATTTTTAGGCTCAATTGCTCAAAAAATATTTGAGCTATCAAATTCAATTTCGCACAGATTTATACAGAATTTAATGCTCTTTCCAATGGTGCATAATTAATTTAATTTGCTTGAAATTTAGCAAAGATATGGGCAATTGTTCATAACCTTGTCAAGATTTTGTAAATTTTCTCGAGTCAAAAATAGATTTTTTTTTTTTAAATTTTTGTTTCTGCCTTGAATAGCCATTTCGAATTGATATCAGGGCTGTTTTCTCCTAATGTTGACGAGCAAATCGAGTTTTTCATAACGGTACCTCCCTTAGACGTACCCCCCTTTGAATTCTGATTTCTAAATATTCAAACCTCAATTGTTCGGTAACCATTGAGCAAATTGTATTAAAATTTTTAGCATTTGTAGCTCTTATGAAGCTCCAAATGGCCTGTAATTTACAATATTCCCAGATTTATAGTTTTTGAGCAAATTGAATTTGCAGTTTTTGACAAAATTTGGACTAAAAGTCAATTTCCAGGCTCAATTGCTCAAAAACTATTTAAGCTATCAAATTCAATTTTGCACAGATTTATACAGAATTTAATGCTCTTTCTAATGGTGTATAATTTATTCCAATTTGCTTGAAATTTAGCAAAGATATG